>JAPMOR010065007.1:114041-181872 GCA_026543865.1 Argiope aurantia | reverse complement strand
AAATTTTATTTTTATTTTGTACGAAAAAAATTGTTGAAAAATATAGTTAAAATATTTATTTAAAGATTCATGAAAAATAGAAATTTAAGTTTAAGGTTAAAACATTAGTATCATTTAAAAGATCAATTTTTGATCTTTAACTTCATGTAAAAATCTTTTTTGTACGGTAATAGTTTCGGAAGTTATAGCAGAAACACGTCAAAATTTCGTTTAATTTTTAAATAAATAAAATTCTAATTAAAAATTCGAAAAAATAACCCCCAGGTGCACATTCCCGGCCTCCAAGGTATACACGTGCCAAATTTGGTAGCTGTAGGTTGAATGGTCTGGCCTGTAGAGCGTCAACACACACACACACATTGCGCTTTATTATAAGTATAGATTACCAAACCATTATACGAACGTTTAAGACTACTTCATTGAATTCTAATACAGCTTCATTTATTTTTAAATTTTCCTTAGTTAATTAATGGGAAAGCAAACTATTATTGAAAATGCTAGGAAAAGAGCTGGCAGTGTTACCAAATCTTCCACTTAGTCAGAAGAAAAAAACGCAACGAAGTTAAGATTCTGACATCAAACAGTTTAATCCATTGCGAAATTAGGTTTAACTATCACCAAACAAGTAATCGCTGTGATTCACATCGATAAAGCCTGAAATCTGGTTTTCATACAATAACTATTCTTCATAATTTACGAAATAACTGAATTATAAACTTTAACGCTAACTTATACACATTTTAATTTGTCCTTACAGAATTTGTTGTAGACTGATTCCATTTAATTCATATTTTTCAATCTTACTAAATAACAAAGGGAGATTTTAATAAATATATTCCGGATTAATATTTTAACAGCCAAAAAAGTCAGTATTCTGGGCGAGCAAGCTGGTCACAAAACAGCTAATAAAACAAATAATAACAAAACTGTAAAAAACATAAAATAAAAATAAACTATATGGAAGTCAAAACAATAATGTAAACATGATGCGCTGAAAAAAAGTTAGGAAATCACGTTCCAATGAATACCGTAAAAAATAAAATTCATAGGCATTCACTAAAAAAATATTATGGAAGCAATTAAAATTCCATTATACTTGAAATTATTTTAAATAGCGATTCATTATTTTAGTTCCGGCATTTTTTCTGTCATTTTAACAAACGATTATTTTCTTCTTTTTAAAAAATTGATAAAAGAGTGATTTACAAACTTCTTTATTTTTTATGAGAAATGAACACAAATACATTCAATATTAATCTCAAAGTTTCTTCGAATAATGTAATTATCAAAAGCTGTAGTTTCAGTTAACAAATTGCTATATAAAGAAAACTATGAATTGCTTAGAGGTTTTCTAAAAGTATTAAATTTTGTAAAGAAAGAACCTGAAATCAACAGTATTTTATTATTTCTCAGAACTAACAAGGAAAGAAAAGAACGCAATCTCAAACTCAGTAATTATTTTAGACAGTTAATGTGTTAATAAAATTAGATATTTAGTAGGTATATCAAAAAAAGCTATACGCAGAGGACTAACATATTTTTTACAAAAATGTTTAGCTAGATATTAAACTATTTATGGACTTTATTTTACTTATTTAATTATTTTACTTTAAACTTTCCAAACAAATTACTATCTTTGGCAATTTGAAGATTTTTAACAACTAACGGGTAATTTTTTCAACATTGCTTAGCAAATGGTTTTCAAAGGAAAATTACCTTGAACTGCATTCTAAATTGTTGAGAAAACTAGTTATAAAAAAAGTATATAACATTGAATACATTAATATCTAATTATATAAATTAAAGAAGATTATTTCAAATATCAAAAATAAACAATTTGAGATGTTTTTTTTTCTTGAAGTTGCTTGTTTTATGAAACTCTGGATCTGATAAACAGATTAGACTATAAATCAATGATTGAAATGTCTATTTTCAACAGATAATTCCAATAATTCTTGGCGATCAATTACATTTTAGTCCTTTTTCTAGCTACATAAGACCATTTTAGAGCCCTGGTAATTTCTTATTATGACTGGATGATGAGATTACACCTGAGCAAGAATCCAGGAACTTCTATTCCACACTAACGTGAAAAGGTATGAACTACTCAAATAGATATAATGCGTAAGAACAGGCACATGCAAACAAAGGTAGGATTGGATATTCAAAACTACAGTTTTGGAGTCAAGACACTTTATAATATGCCATTACTATCCAGACTCCTAGTTATGCAAAATTGATTTTTCAAACTTATTCTTCGACATGATTAGAAACATTGATTTTAAGTTTAAATTTCAGGAACACGTGGGCGCTATTTAAGTTCAAAATGACTATAGCTTTTTTTATTATTGTTGTTATTTTTGGCATTTATTATTATTAAATTACCAAGCAATTCCTGCTGGAAAAAATGCCAAATTATACGATATTAATACTGAACAGCATTTTGGAGATGTCGCAAAATAGCTTGTCTAATAGAGATCTGAAGTAAATCTACAAGAAATACCATCATTCAAAGGTGTTTTCATTGAAAACATTTTTTTTGTTTCGACAGCATTTAATAGGCGAATTCCTTAACTAGTTATCAATTTCAAGCAAGAATGAGCTAATATTCTGTATGCAATGTCAATATTATATATATACTAGCTGACCCGACAAACGTTGTTCTGCCTTATAAATTATTTCTATTGAATATTTCGGTTGTTATTGAATGTATTGTAAGTGCGTAGGGATGTGATCTATGACAGAAAGAGGAAGGGAGCACTGTAGACGATGATCGCCGATAAAAATTAAAAAACACCAACCATTCATTTTCTCAATACAATGCATTTCATTAACGTAACGAACATATACATTGCTTGATCTCTTAAAGGTTAAACGTAAAGTGAAAAAAGTAATATATTTTTTGTCCTAAAGTATAAAAATGAAATAAAGAAAATCAATATTCATTTCGAAGAGCAATTGAGTGTACGAAATTTTTTCTCAGTCCGTCTTTAGCCAACACAAATAAGCTCGATAGTTTGCCCACGCGAGAACATACACTTTTGAAAAACATGGTGTGCCCAAAATCTAAGACGTAAACAGGCATCGTTTGGCCTTGCGACTTATTGATTGTTACTGCGAATGCGAATCTAATAGGAAATTGAACGCGTTTGAATTCGATTGGCACGTCGGTGAGAAACATTGGAATTCGTGGCAGCAAAACATTTTCGGCTCGGAATTTACCATTCAAAATGGTGGCTTCGATAACGTTTTTCATCAATTTTTTAATGACCAATCGCGTGCCGTGGCACAGCCATGGTGGTTTCAAATTCCGAAGTAAAATAACCGGAGAACCAACTTTCAGTCGTAGAAGGTGTGGTGACATGCCTGGCAAATCCAGTGAGTTCCAGTGTTGGATAATTTACAGCTTTGTTAGCATCGCAAACTGTATCGATCAATTTGTATAATACTAAGTCGCCTGCAACGACTGCTGTATCTTGAAGTTTAAATCGTCGATGTCCACATAAATGGCTCTTTCTGCCAGCCCCGCATGATTTATGTATTGTGTGCGTACATCGGGAAATATGCAGTCAATGAGAGCATTTTGGGAATCAACGATAGTGCAGAAATTAGTGGGAAATTTTATGCATCCAGTATTTTCAGACAGCAACTTTTCCATCACCGATATCTAACAATTGGTCCGAGAATGTGTCAGCAGAAGGATCTTGTAGCATTTGGAAGCGCGGGTTTATTTTTAGCTGGACTTTTTCAACATTACGCCACAGTGGAGATGATTTGAAGCAAGTGTTGATCTCATCAGCGTATGGTGAAAGTGGATAGGAACACCCTAATTACCTAGCGTTATGAAATATACTTTACGACCTATTCTCATACCTACCAAATACACATAAAAAATTTCATGAAAATCGGTCGAGCCGTTTCGGAGGAATACGAACACAAACACCGTGACATGAGATTTATATATGTATATATATTAGTGATGATTACTTGTAGATGTGATTTTATCATTGACATAAACTCAACAGCGATTAATTCGACTACAACTCTTCAACAGGCTGAAGGGTTCGATCGGAAACAGTAACAGAAAGAACGAAAAAAATCTTACTGTTTCGTTTCGGAGCGTTTTGTGTCGGACATATGACTGTTATCGGCCTATCGCTATTTGGCTGAATAACTGACTTGGCAACAAGTGCGTCAGATGTTGCATTTTGCTGACTGTGTTTGGTCGGTTAACGAAGAAATTAATAAGAAAGAGACAAATTTATATACTACTTTCATTGGCTGTTTTAATAACTTATCGGTAGGACTGTAAGGGAAAATGGGAGTATCAGCATTATAGAAGACTGGGGAGTTCAAATCAGACAAGCGAATGCATGGAAGCTTTTTGACTTATAATATCCGATTAAATTTTACTGAACATTTAAAATGTGAGCAAAATTTTTTTTTTTATTCTTACTTTTTTTTAAAAAAATAAACAAATAAGGAAAATATAAAAATAAATAAAAAGTAAGGATTTTTCTTATTATATTTTATTTTTTATTAATTCTTTATATGGTTAATAGTTAAAATCAGCTTAGTAAAAGAATAAGCATACTCCTCTTTTGCAATGTAGGCTTGCTAATTCAAGCAAAATAATTTATAATGCGTGATATTATATTATGTTTCTGTGGAACTCCGCTAACGACTATAATTTCTTCCCGAATCTTAATTGTAATGGAAAACAATTTTCCCCCATAGGAATCTATATAAAATCGGACAATGTATTCCATTTCAGAAAAAGCGAAATGAAACAACAACAAAAAATCAAAGTTATAGTGTAATTTATGGAAAACGCAATGGCCGACCTCATGCTCTTAATGACCGGGACCAGCTACGTATGCGTAGAATTGCCAGTGTTAACAGACAAGTAACGCTGCGTGAAATAAGCACATGCATTAAGGCGGATCATAGGACGGACGTTTCCGTCAGGACAGTGCAAGGAAATTTGGCTTTAATAATTTTGGTAAAATATGGCAGTAGAAGGTCGATTCGAGACCTTCGCCAACAGCACGACAACGCATGCAACACCTCTCCTGGGCTCGTGATCATATCAGTTGAACCCTAGAAAACTAGAATATTCTGGCTTGGTTAGGTGAGTCAGGAATTTAGTTGGTAAGAGCTCATGGTGGGGGTCGAGTGTGGTAGTGGCATAGACCTGACGAAATCACGGATCCTAGTTGTCAACAAGACACTTTGCAAGCTGGTGGTGGCTACGTAATGGTGTGGACTATTTTTACATGGAATGGTCTGGGTCCAGTGGTCCAACCGAACCAAGCATTGACTGGAAACGGTTATGTAAAGCTACTTGGAGACCACTTAAGTCATTTATAGACTTCATGTATCCAAAGGATGGAATTTTTATAGATGACAATGTCCCAATTGTTAGTGGTACAACTTTTTGCAATTAGTTTGAACATTCTGGACAATTTTAGCGAACATGAATGATCGTTTCACATGGCATGAATCCCATCGAAGAAGCCACTTCGTGTACAAAATCTTGCATCGACAACATTTTCGCAATTATGGACGTCTGTTTTGCAGCATGGTTCAGTATTTCTGCAAGGGACTTCCAACGACCTCTTGAATCCACGCCACGTCAAGCTGCTGCACTTTGCAGGGCAAAAGCAGGTCCGCTATCATTCCAAGACTTTTGTTTTCTCAGTGTATTATACGCCATTCAAGATATCGAAAAATATCGCATATTATCTTGTCATTATAGGGATAAGATATAATACATCAAAGATGATTGATATGAATAAATATGATTCTATGGAGGACACATTACAAACAGCAGGTCCCTTAAAGCGGCTAGTCGTTAAAAATACAAAGATAAATAATTTTTGTGACATTTTAAAATGATTATTATTTTTTAATTTAATTATATCTGAATAAAAAAATCAACATTTCTAATGATTTTTTTGGCAACATAAGAATTATATTAAAAAATTTGTTTTTAATTCTTATTATAATTTTACATTCAATATCAAATATATAATTAATAAAATATTTATGTCATCAAGACAATAATAATAACCTTTTCGGAATTTACTAAACTGCTTTACTTTATAAAATAATAATTAAATGAATCTCTAAAATTTTGATTTTTATTAAATGTGTTGCAATATTAACTTTTTGCACATAATTTGAAGAAGTGCTCTCTAATAGTTAGTTTTCTGTAAATAAGACATCCTTAAGTATTCTTAATGATAGCATTTCTTACTGACAACTATTCAGATACCAACTTGGATAATCTATAAACAGTAAATGCATAGACAGCATTCTTCTTCATGAGCCACATTTGATGTGATTTTATCAGTAACAATTCAAACTTTAAAATATTTTTAACTCCAGTTCTTCGTTCTATCACATGTTATTAAATATCCTTACATACTAACTAACCCTATTATATATAAATCTTAACTCAATGGATTTGCAAATCACTAGCTTGAAATATGTATATATACAAATACAACAATTACAGCAAATAAACTTATGTGCCTTAGATAAAAAAAATAAATAAATAACATTCCTTAAATAAAGATTTATATATTTTTTGTAAACGATATGAAAACCTAGTTCTAAATGCATTTTTGATGGTAGCCAAAGCACGCATTTCATATAAATCCTAACTCAGAAGTAGCTCACAAATCATCTTCAAAAGTACAAAGCTGTTATTCTTTTTCATAAGAGCTTTTTTACTTTCGACGAGTGAGCAATAACTTCAACAGAAAAAGAAACAGTTTTCATCACAAAACATCTACTATGCATAAAAAAAAATAACCTCTATATTTTTTTAAATTAACAATCGAATATTCTTCAATTTCTTGGTATATAACAATGTGAAAAATCAGAGAGAAAAAGAAAAAAAATTATATTTTTAAATTTAGATCGACAAATGAGAAATGTTACTAATTTGATTCAAGTTTTAAAATACTTTCCTCATTCGCTACATTTATATTAACCATTTTTAAATTAATAGAAATAGCCTTTTACTTGATTTTTAAAGATAGGAAAGAGTGGGAGGATGATTTTCATTAATAAATCAAAGATCTTAGTTAAAATTAGTGGAATTTTTCTCAGAATGTTCAGGTTCTCTACGGTACAGCCGATGTTAAAAAAACTTCATAACAGATATTCTAAATATTAAAATGATTGCTGATGACATAAATAAAATTAACAAAAGAAATTTTTAAACAAATGTAAATTTAGGTTGACATACAACAAATATGTTAGGTGATATTTAAAATGTTATCTTCCAGCATAAAAAGCATCTTCCCGTCAAAAAAAAGTAGGATTTTCTTTTTTGTAGATGAAGAGTACAGAATTTTCATTTATGTGATTTTTAAACTCGTCTTATTTTTCTATATATTACTATTCTTGCCACTAAACAGAAAACAAAATTTTATAAGAAGTTTTAATTATCCTATAACTAAAAAAATTTAAAGTTGCTTATATTGTATTTTACATCGAGAATTGAATTACCTTTTATCGGATACTAGAGCTATGTTCATAATGTAGTTGATAACCACTGTTACAAAATTGTGACTAAGACTAATTACAATTCAAATTTTAAAACCCTGTTATTTTTGTATGAGTAATAGTAATTGAATTTAATTGATAAATTAATGAAATAATTAATAAATAATATTAATTTTAATACTAGAAAGACGACATTTTCCATACATCTAGATAGATTAGGAGTAAGCATTTTGAGCATTATTTTATATACCCCTGCCCCACCCGTAAAAAAAAAAAGAAAAAAAAATTTTTTTTTCATGATTTTTTAATATTAAAAACAAACTTTTATAACATATTTAATTAATAATTTTTATATTTTCATATCAATTTCTTCTTTGATATGCCATCATCACAGTTATACATTGGTAATTTCATTTGAATGTAGATCTTTCTATTTTGAGCTTCAGTTATTTGAGTAATTCAGTTATTGAGTCACAACACTTACGAGGTTTTTTTCTTTTATAACATAAAAGTTTTAGCTTAATTTAAGGATATAAAATAATAATTTTCTCTTGACATAACACTACTCATCTATCTTTATGTTTTGATCTATTTGCAACAAAGTAAACAATTTTTAATAAGCATGTTCCAAATCTCTGTTACCAGAATAAATTGACCAATTTGAATTCTTTCGAATCCTGTAGATTTGAGATCACACTATAAATATCTTAAGTTTGTTTTAAAAACCAATAATGAATTATTATTTCAAGAATATAGTTTAGACTTTTAAGTCATACACCTAAGATTGTTTACAGAAACACTTAAAAATAAAAGCATCTTATTTGATTAAAAATATACATGAATAAGGATATTGTTACCACTTCTTATTTTCGCTCATTTTGAAAGAGAGACAAATTCTGATTTTTTTCCAGTATTTTATTTTGTTTTTTGACATCCTTTATCCTTATCAATGACTTGTTTTAATTGAAGTACTAATACGTAAAATAACAATTATTATTATTTTTTTTTTTTACTTCTTGATTTAAAAAAAGAAATCACTTCATGTAATTCTGTTTAAAAAAAAAATCAGCATTCAGCCACTGAAGGCTACTTGCTGTTCTCGTCAAGAATATATGCATCTTAAAATAGAAATATATTCATAAAATAAATAAGATTTTAGATTGTAAACTGAATCAGTTTCATATACATTCTGCATGATCACTTATAAATTTTTTCGACAGATTTCTTATAATAAAGATTCTTTGGGACATCACTAGAAAAAAATCTATGTCAAATAGGTTAAGAAATGAGTGAATCAAAAAGAAAATTGTTGAAAAAAATTAATATCAGTCAATTTTAATAGAGCAGAGGATTTTAAATACAAAAAGAGTTGTTAGTGTCCAATAGGTATTTCCTATCACCGTCTCTATTTATTATACCACTTCTAATGAAATCTTTGGAAATAAGATAATAGCACCCATAAAATGAAAAATAAATAGTGTGCAGATAAATTTAAAATAAGATAAAAATAACATTATAGTCTGCAATAAGTTTCTAGCAATCAAAATCATTGCAATTTTTCATTTTAGGTATATGTATTTATAGTTATGATAATAAATAAAAACAATATTTTTAACACATTCTTGATGAATAGTTAAAAAAAGTCAATGAAGTAATAAAAAAAACAGGTAAATAAAATATGAAAGTTTGAAATTCGCTTGAAGGCAAAAAGATTACCATCTTATTATTTCATAAGCTTTTATTTAATTGATCAAGTAACAGTTTTTTTTCTAATAAACTGTCACACAATGCCGCGAACTTACACTAAAGGTGTGTTGCTATATATATATATATATATATATATATATATATAGCAAATCAAATAATTTTTGCTTTTACAATTGAATTAGAAAACAACAATTACAGGCTTTCCAAATATTCCTCAGTGGAATGTATAAAATTCAAGATAGTAGAAAGTCATCTTATCAAAAATTTTTTGTGTAATCAGTCAGAAAAAATGATTTAAAAAGTAAGTATTAATAAATAGTCTATACTCACTCAAATAATATCTTGTGTTGTTTTCACTCTCAGCCACTCTTCCTTAATAAAGTAATATTTTAAATACATCACAATATAGATAAAAGCTTTTATTTGATTGTTTTATCAGAAATAAAAATGATGATTGCACAGTATCAATGAAACAGTGATTTATACAACAAAATATATACAACAATGATATTGTACAATTGTAATGGCCAACAGAAAAAGAAAAGAAAAAAAAAAGACAGAAAATGATCCCTACACCAACATTATTCTGTAACACTTGGTAATATTCTCATTTTTTGAAGCTGCTTTTTATATTCTTCTGCTTCATTCATTTTTTGTAACAATTGTACCCTATATAGTTCAGCTTCTCTTTTAGTTTTTTCTAGTTCCTCTTTTAATCTAAGCTTCTCTTCTTCTTCTGACGAACTTGAAACATGCTGCAAGATAACAAAATAAATAAATTAATAAACATAATCATTTTAAAACAGACATTTAGAAGTTATTGAAATAGAATAGGTAAGGAAAGTTGTAGAAAAATTAATTGGTATAATATGAGAAGTATTTGCTTTCATTTTAAATACATCAATTAGAGTAGTAAGTTTACTTTAACCTCAAAATAAATTATTTCTTCTTTTTTGAAGAAATGTATGATCTCAACTTTCAAAACAATTTTTCAATCAAATATTTAAGATTCCAGAAAATAACATTGTTGTGACATGAGAATTCAAATTTCCAATATATTACTTTAACAATAACAAACTTTCTCAAAAATTAGTAAAGCATTCACAGATATTTATTTATCGGCATTTAACTACCAATCATTAATAATTATATTATTTCAAATTAAGTTGTTAGAAAATAGAAAAATTCAAAATTTTATTAAATTTTACTTCTTATAAAAAGTAACAAAACAAATATATTTTTTTAACGATTATGAAAATTACTATGAGGACTTTTAAAAGGTATGTTGACAAATTTTAAAAACAAATCAAGCATTTAGATGACAAAATTGTTATAAATCATTTTGAATCATTTCAATAAAAAATATATTGAGAAATTCAGAGAAGCATCAAAATATTTTCCATGTTATTAAATATTATTCTACACACAAGCTCAAACCATAAAGTTAAAACTTTCCTATTAACTTGTTTGTGAATTAGTAAATTCACTTAAGAGCTGAACTAAATTAAAGCTTGGTTATTTATTATAACATTAATAAATAATTCAAGTGATTAGTAAATGGCTTTAAATGGAAGGAAACTAGAAGAAAAATCACTAATAGTGGAGGTCCCTTAATGAATTTTATTATTACAAAAGTAACCATCTATGAATTTAATTAATTTAATCAGATCTTTTATATGCAATAAGTTTTTAATGATTCCTCCAGCAAAATGTTTTAAAACTTCAAAATATTCTGCATATTTCCCTTGATCCTTAATATTGATCTGTTTTGTTTGTTTGTTTCCTATTTATTTCCTAAATTATAAGTTTATGGTTTCATATAAAATTTGAACTTTTATGTCAAGTTCAAAATGATGGTAATTCAACTAATCCAGTAACATGCTAGCTGAATTGAATTATACTCATAAGAAATGCAAGATGTATAAATAGAATTATTCAAATTCTAATCTATGAATGTAACAGTGAAATTTATTTTAAATCGAATTTTATACCTAATAATCAATAAAAAATGTCAATAAAAAATCACTTTAGCGAGAAAATAAAATGTAAGTTGTTAAGAAAGCAATATTGTTTTTGAGATTTAATTATGTAGTAACAAAAAACAGCAGTGAAAAGAAATGGACAAAAATTAAAAATTCAATCTATTAAAGAAATAACTTTAGAATAAAGAAAAATGCAGAAAATATATCAAACTTATCCACAGATTTTCAGCTAATGATTAAATACCCATTTATATAAACAATAAAATTAATTTTAATTTCCTTACAAGAGTAAAAAGTATTTTAGCAAAATGTATTTAAAATAATTTAAAAAATGCTATAATTTTAGTGGGGAACTATACAATAACCAAATAAATATTATTGATAAAATAATTTAACAAAAAGAAAAGATAGGTAAAAAAGTTTTTTGCATTTTAGTTGATGTTTAATTAGTGTCACGATTTCAATAAATAAATAAATAAAAATAAAAAAAAGCTTGTCCTAAATTTCTTAACTCAATATTGCAGACACATTTTAAGTATTTATTATCATTTCTGATTAACAGCTACATAGGAGAGAATATTAATAGCTACAAAGATAGATTTATTCTGATTTATTAATAAAATTATGTCACTGATCTACAAATAACACCAGTATAACTTTTTTAAAATTTAAAATATTGAAAAAGGTTTCACACCTTTTTATATTTAAGGCTTTTCCTGCTAGTATAGGTTGTCCATGCTTACTATGTAAACACTTTTGAATGAGGAATTAAAGAGATATCATTATTTATTTCTTACAATAAAAAAATTGTATCAAAATTAAAACAGAGAGCAATGAAAAGATATTTACCAAACTTGATGAGTTTCCATTCGATAAATCTTTGGATGTGTCCTTTCCAGATGAAAGCTTTATCCTCTTGGCAGGAGGATTTGATTCTGAAAATAGTAATACAGTTTTAAAATCTAGTTTATAAAAAAGAAGAAATTCTAGTTCTAAAACTATACCTTAATTAAAAAATGCATGCTTAGTAAAATCTGAATACAATTAGAAAGTAAATGCATGGGAATATTTACTTTTTTTAACATATGGAGTTTATAAAATTTACTAAAAATTAAAATAAGGGTCAAAGAGTTTCTTTAAAGAATATTCCTATTTTAAAACATTTCTAAACCAACACAATTTCCCGATCTGTGAGGATATTGCACATTTCTTTTCCTGCACTTTCTTATTTAGACTAGCACATATCAACTAATTTTGAGCTATTCCATGAATACAACAAATACTTTGAAAGAATTATTTAAAAAATTGTAAATATTAAGTAAATTTAATTAGAATTTTTAAAAAAATCAACAAATTCCATTCAATCATTTTTTTTATCAATAGCACTAAAAACAAATTTTGGAACTCACTCAACATTTAATGACTTTTTGTTTATTTTCTTTAAAATTAAAATAATTATATTTGTTAATTATATTAGATTTATGAACTTTTTGAGATATATATTTACTACAAAACAAATGCTCTATGTTTACCTACACAAAACAATATTTTCTTGAGTTTTTCTGAGAAAAAAAATTTTTAAAAGGGGAAATAATAATAATAATAATAAAGATAATGATTTAACATTGAAAACTGAAGGAAATGACTTAACATTGATTGTGATAAAATTTCAAAATGACAATTGATTTCTGTTTTGCTTCTTCAGATAGATAAAAATCCAATTGAATGAAACTGGAATGCATTCAAATTCTTATTTCAATGTCTGTACGGTTTTCATGTTTTATAAGTTGAAAAATAATTTGTCACAAATTTTTCTTGCAAATACTGCAAAGCAGAAAAGAGATAGATGCTGCTGAAATATGCATAGCTGTGGTTGAATATATTTTGATTTGGAAATGTGCAAGAATAATAATTGATGATAATAATTGAATAATATTTTCTTTTTGAATAATAAGTGATGTTGAATTTTAATACCAATAAGACACATTAAATCAGAATAACATTTGGAATATTTACATTTTTTTTTTTTACAAACAGATAATGGATATGTTTATCCATTGATATTCCTTTAGAAATACATATGTCTAGCACTGTTCAAGATAGGCTATTAATTAACTTATAATTGTTGATTTTGGAGTTTCCTGGGAAATAAATGAATTCAATGGTTTTTCAATTTTACCATTTTATATATTAAAAAATAGTTTTTATTTATTAATTGAAATGAGTAAGATATAATTTAAAAAATATTTACAGATTTGCTGCTTTATATATGCAACTGGAAATAAAAACTACAACATGTAGTATCCACATGTTTTGGTTGGAGAACAGAAAAATGGAAGACAATATAATAATAATTAAAATAATAAATAATTAAAAATATTAATTAATAATTTACAATAATTATAAAAACACTATAAATGCATGCTATACCATTTGTGGAAACAGACGGCCTACTTAGAACAACAATGGGCGTTTGAGGTGATGAAATAATGGACGGTATTCGAGCTTGATCAGCCACAATAGTGATAACTTTCTGAAAATATTAAAAGGTAAAATTTAATATTTTAAATTCATTGTTTGTGATATACAATAAATTATAAAAGTAGTGTTTTTAATAAGAAATTACATTTGTTAAAAAAAATATGTAGTCATATACTTATTATTTACAATACCTGGTTTGATGTGGCACTTTGAGAACTTGTAACACTATTACCATTTTTCTCATTTGTTGTAGAGGAAACATCAGATGAGCAGTTATTCAAATTCGGATGCTCTTTTACCCATGTTAAAGCCAATTTTCCTGCCTCTATAGATTAAAATTATAAAAATGTATACTTTGAAAATAACAAAATTTGGAATTTAATCAAATGAAAAGTCTATTTAGCAACAAGCAAAGTAACTAATTTATAAAACCTGTGACACCATTACATAATTATCTTAAAAATTATCATTATTAGGAAATTGTACATTTATCTCTATATATTTCTAATTACATTAATGAATTAAAATATAAATAATAATCTTGTCATATAAGAACTGATAAAAAGATATATAACAAAAGTTATTTCCATTTTAACTACCATGCTTCTGAAGTTGGTTATAATAATAGCTTAAAAATAAGCTAAGCAGTTCCATAAAGAAATTGTTATTTTCAATACAAAAACATAAATATCATTTTTCTCATTTTTGTGGTACATATTTGCAATTACTACATGATTTCTTGCCATCAAAAGCTTGATAAACTTTCTTGATTATATATATATATATATACACACACAAAAAAAACATATTTTTTAGCTGTTGGTAAAAAACTTTTAATAGTCTATAAACAAACACAGACTGCATATAAAATAGTTTCTAAAATTGCTATCATAAATTTGAATGATATCCATTTCTAAAAACAGATTTTAGTTATTTTTTAAATAGATTTTGTCAACCACCCGTAGATATTTCTGAAATCCCAGTAGTTAGGGAAATTTTGAATTTTTATTAAATTGCAATATTTTTGTAATTTAATGCACACTTTCATAAGTTAAAATGTATGAATAAAAACTAACAGCTGTAAAAATGAGCGTGTAACAATAACTGTAACTTTGAAAATTATTTTAATGCACTTATTTTTCTAAATTACTATAAAAAATTCTTCATAATAAAAAAAAACATCCATACCAGTTAAAGATACTGTCTGACCACCTTCTAAAGCAGAAGCAACAATTGTGCTGTTATCAGTTGGTAACATTGTAATACCATTCATTTCTAGCAACTGCATGGCATCTGCTGTAGATATTGCTGTATAGTTAAGAAAAGAAATGAAATTATACAAAAAAATCTGCCACATTTAATAGAATATCAAGTTATTATAACTAAAATTTTAAAAAAATAATTCAGTTCTATGATTATTTTTAAATGAAAATAAACTGACTAAAAATACAATAGCTTACATGAATTTGGGGCAGTAGCTTCGGCCAAAGCAGCAAGAGTGGCTAAAACATTAGTGCAACCAGGATCATTACCTTCACCTGTAATTTGCAATAGGAATAAGAAACATACATACAAGTTCATTATAGTAAACAGCATAACAAATTAAATATTTTAAAAATCAAAGATGACATTTTTATTTTAAATAATATATACATAATGCTTAATTTTTTTCAAAAATTATAATAAAACCCTTTATTTAAATGTGTCTTTATTTTACAACATTTTTATCATGAAATTAAATTAATCTAAAGAAAATACAAACCTGAAAAGAGTATTATAATACTAAAAAAATCAAAATGTATGAGTAAGACATTAATTTTTACTTTATTGATGGCTTTCATAATTATCACATTTTAAAATTAAATTTTTCAAAAGACAGATACAATCTACCAATTCATTATTGAAATGCAGCATGAATAATAATAAATTTTAAAAAGTCCACCCATTAATTTTTTTGGTTATATTATAATAAATTTGGTAATGCTAGAGTTATAAAAATTCAACTACTAAGAAAGCTGAAAATGAATAACTATGATGAATAAAAACACCTATTTAAATCCTTTAAAGATGATGAGATATTCAAAGTTGTCAGAGCAATGTCAATTTGGTCAATCTTTGAAAACAGAAACAAGATTTCAAAATTGATAATTTTAAATTTATACATTGATGATAAAAAATATTATAATTAAATATGACTGAAAATAATACTCTGGAAAGAACTGTGCAAGGAATCATGTAAGTTACAATGTTTCTAAAACCAATTAGCAAATTTTAATACAATTTGAAAACTTGAAACTTCACTGAAATTTGTCTTACAATTCTAGAATGTAACTATTACCTTCCATTTCAAAACTGATTAAACATCTATTAACACTACTTTAAAATTTTCTTTGCTTAAGATGTGTGCAGTGAAAACTCCTATATGCATTTATATCGTATATTTCAATTCAGTCATACGTTTGTGATGACACGATATTGTTGCAGATTTAAATTAAAATTACGGAAATGCTATTGAAGTAATTCTGCTATTTCAAATGCTTCATGTTTTAATAATCAGAAAATAATTTGGTTCCTTACTTTTTATAATAAAATCTGTCACATTTCTTCAAATATTCCTAGAAGTTCGGATTTGCACAATAAATATTTAAATGTTTTGCTTAAGTTGCAAAATTTTCATTAAATCATTTTCAATAAACTGCCATTATTAATACATTTGCAAAATATCGCCATATAATTTACTCAAGAATGTAGTTGGATTGCTTGAATTTTTATGTAGCTACACTGCTTGTATTATCATATTATTCTTTGTATTAATGGTCCTGCAGTCCAACAATTTTTTGTAAAAGCACTAAAGATAATTTCTTCCATTTATTTATTAGAGTTTATTTTTTTCTGAAATTGCAATACTTAAAATTGTTTATTTTGTCGATATTTATTTCCAAATTACATTTTAAACTGCTTTATAATTTCAATTATTTCTAAAACAATTGACTGAAGTTAAACATCCAGCAATAAATTAAAATATTTAAGCATACAAAAGTGCAGCCACATAGCAGTTAAAGTAAATCAACTTAAAAACACTACCAACTTTAAAAAATAATCAATGCTAATTCAAGTTAACATGAAAAAAAAAAAAACATACCTAAAATCTCTTTCTTCTTAATTAATTAATTCTTTTTAGCAATCTCCCCTAAATTTTTCCATAATATTTTGAAATTAAAATCATAGATCTGTTTAAATTGACTCTGTGACAGTAAAATAAACAAGTCTTTGCTTCAAAACAATAAAATAAAATTTTAGTTTCAGTCCAACAATTTTTATCTGAAAGCTTAATCATTCATATCATATTAGTGAGAATGAACTTGCAATGTTTTATCACTAATTGTTGAAAGCTTAAAAAGGGGCACCTCGTCAGCATATAAAGCTATCATTTATGTTATTTGATTCTGTCAGCTTGTAGCACTACCATAGAAACATTTTAATTTTTCTTACCTTCCTCAGAATCACTAGATGAAGTAACACGAACACTTGTGCTAGCTGCAGTTGATTTCTGAAAATCTGCTAAGTTTGCTCTAATAAACACTGGCTTCGATGACGTAGTGGTTTTTGTACCACTGCTTGAAACACCACTTGGACTTTTTGAAGTACTGTTAACAGTCAATAATGGAGAAGCTACACTAACAGATTGAGGCAAAGTTCTATGGATGGTAGTCGCTGGCAAACTATCAGATTTAATAAATAAAGGCACACTTGTGTTTGAAGCTTGTGATGCAGAGTTCACACTTGGTTGGGTTATTTGTATTATTTTTGTTTTGGGTTGGGCATACTGCTTTTTATGACTGGACTCTTCTATATGTTTCTATCACAAAAAAATAAGAAAAATCAGTGACGAAAGAGAATAAAAATTAAACTAAAATCAGATTTTATAAATTTAATACCACATTCTAAATAAAGAAAATAGAATTAAAGAAAAATATTTCATTTGTCAAGTAACAATATAAATCATTACATAATATTTATAGAAAAGTACAAAACATTTGCAAATAGCAACACTAGAATACTTTTCCCATTAACATTTTCATCAGGACTTGCATCTCAAAATAATCGATTTAATAACTCACAATTTCAATCAAGTTTGAGATGGCAAAGAGAACAGCAAGTATTATATTTTTTTTAAAAATCACAGAAAATTATTTCAATATAATTATTTAATCTAAAAATGATTATGACAATATTTTCATCCAAATTAATCATCAAATTATAATAAGTAAAAGTAAAAACCTTAATATATAAAAAAGTTGTATCACATCTTGAATACATTGTATAAGGATATATTATAAGGAATGAATGAATAAAACAAATATATATAAATTTTACTGCACAACATTAAGATGAATATGAAGACATTTTTTTCTACATAAGAGCCTTGATTTCAAGTTTAACTGGAGGCAAAATTTAAACAATAAATCTTAAGTCAACGTATTTCTAAGAATATTTAAAATGCTCAAGGCAAAAGATAATAACATACAGAGGTGTTTTACTTCATTAATCTTCATCTAACCATGTTAGGATACATCTAGCAATGTAGATAAGAGTTAATCTGTTTTAAAATATCCTCAACTCTACAAGGGAAAAAAGATTCTGGACATTATCTTTTCTAAGTTTAATAAACAAACAGAATATATTCCACTCTCTCAGGCTAGAATTAACTTCATTCGCCACAGTTAAAAGAATGTTGCTAACAGTTTATAAAAGGTCACTGCATATATTTTCATAGCCATCCTGACAATTTGGATAGAAACAAAGTCAATTAATATAAATTTCAGATGGCTTGTGGGATAACATTTGGTTGATTTTTGAGCAATTTTCCATTTCAATAATCATCTATACATAAGAGGAAGCTTTCTCATTTGGTCACAACTGCATTTTAAAATTCAAAACTTTTTTTTTTGTTTCTGATGCATTGTCATAAAGGAGAATATTGCACATTTAAAAGAGCTAGTATGATTCCATCATAAAAACTTCAGATAACTGAGCTTCGATAATCATGCAATTTTAAGTCTATGAAGACTGATATAGCGGTGGCTGAATATCATGGGTGCATTCAACACCTATGAGAATAGCTAAAAGATTGATAACTGTGCCAAGTGGCAAGATAATAGTGCTGTGATATGTGCTGTATTTTTAACAAATATTTGCTTTAATCTACCTTTACCCCACCCTGTATCCATCCATATGCATATCAGTTCAATGTTTAGATACTAACAGGAGAAACAGAACCCAAATATTGGAAAATTATTATCAAATTGATCAATATATAAAACTAAAATATGGAATGCACATTTACATTAAATGAAATAAATAAAGTTGTTTTTGAAATAGAAATATACAAAAGGGGTGAAAAAATAATGATTAATGAATTTCAAAAGGATTATAAAACTGAATGTCAATTTATAAGTTGTCTTAACTAGTAAAAGATAAGACTTGCTATTCTTACAGTAATTAGACACAAATAGTTTTAAAATTTCAATACTTCTTTACATGCTTAAACTTCTATTCTGAAATAAATAAAATTGATTAATTTTCATAATCTTACATTTTTTAGATTTTTTTTATTTATTTTAGTTTTCATAATTCTTTGTTAAGCTTTAACTACATTCTAATTATATTTCGAACAGAAATTTTCTGTTTTCTATAATAAGCAATTTACTTTAAAATCAGTACACTTTATTACATAATTAATTATTCTAAAACTGAAAATTTTTAAACATTGTCATTCTAGTTTTTTTTTAAATGAAATTTTTAAAAAATGCTTGAACAATAAAAATTTTAACTATAATATATTTATGACAATCAGAAACAAGCTTCTAATTTCTAAATTTAAATAAGTAAATGTAAAAATATCATAAGTTTATAAAAATTCAATTTTGAAAATGGATATATAATTAAAATATAAACATTCACTTCCAATATAAGAATAAAATTAATAAAGATTATAAATTTCAAATATTTAAATTACTGATATTCTATATACATTATTTATATACATTCTACAAATAGCAAAAAATAATATATGTTAATTCTTTTAATTATTTAAAAAACAACAATAAATACAATTTAAACTAAAATTTTAACTTACTGTTAATAGTTCTATAATATGAGCATGCTTATTATCTTCAGCAATATCTAAAGGAGTCTTATCAAATTTGCTAACAGCATTAGGATCTGCACCATTCTTTAATAAAAGTTGAACAACATAATAGTTATTATGTTCAACTGCCCAGTGCAAAGGTGTCATTCTTAACTGTGAAGGAAATAAATGCATTGTATTAAATATCACCAAAAGATAAAATGTAAAACATTTGAATGACAGATATTAGAATATAATTTTTCAATTCAAAATGAATAGCTCAAGCATAGACGTCTTGGTACAGCAACCATACATTTTTCAATGGGTAAATTTAATCATAAACTTATTTTATTTGGGAAGCAATATTAAAAATATATCAAAATCTATTATTATTTTATATTAAACATTTTCAATCTTCAAGTAAAATGCAAGAAAAAAATATTGCAGCAGAAAACTAAATTACTAATCCTATAATTAACTAGCCAGAAGTTTATGCTTCTCAGCACAAAAGGTAAATAACTTGAACAAACTATAATTCTACCCAATATAGAGATCTATCAGTGCATTTATATAGTTACAGAGCCAAGCTCTCCCTACTGCATTAAAAGTTAAAAGAAGTATTGTTGAGATTTGATCATTGATATTAGAAATAAAACATTTTTTTAAATATTTTTCTGCTATGGAAATTTCTTATATAAAATAAAATTTGAAAATTGATTAGCAAATTGAAGATAGTTAATCCCAAACTGAAAATAAATTTTTAAAAGTTTATTAAAAATAAAATTTGAACAAGCTTTTTTCAACCCAGATGATTTTTTCCCCTTATTTTTAATTACAAATGATGTTTATGAATCTAAAGAAAAGTTTTCAATATGCCAGTATTTCAACATTATTCAATAAGATCCAGTATGACTTTATGATTATTAATAAGATTTAAAAATTTAAATGAAAGACAATTATAGCTTCAAAGAACAGAATATTTTAAAGAATATTAATAAATATATTCTTATTTCAAAAATGTAATAATGCACCAACAGATAATTATAATAGAATAAATAACTTTTTTTTATTTAAGCAATCCTTATTATACATCAAAATCTACTATTTAATAATAAAAGCAAACAGACAACAAACCAGGAAACAAATTTGAAGCTTAAATGTTTGATTAAAATAATTTGATTAAAATACTTCTCTTTGAAGTAAAAAAATCTTCCCAGTTTATTATTTAAATATCAAGCATTTCAAAGTAAATGAGGATATACAATATATACCACAGTACAATAAGGATAGTATATTTACAAACAGAACAATCTATGATTGTGATTTGTGTGTGTGTATGTGATTAATTGTTATTTGCTTGTATATGACCTAACTTCACTGTATATACAAATTACAGCTATTCATGTCAATTAAAAAATCAGAAAAATTGAGTTTTTTTAGTTATCACACCCACTAGGATATTGATATTATTTTTTACAGAAAAGTCACTTTAGTCCAGAAAATAAAAAATTGAAGTAGCTGGTTGTACAGATATTTTAAAACTGTCTATGAATATATTAAAGGTTAAGCAGTCCTACAATTACATTACATGAATCAGATTCAAAAGATTTTTCAATGAAATTACATCAAAAACTCCCACTAATTTTATTTTTAAATATTAATATTATCCTTTATAATATTTTAAAGAACTTGGCCTGCATATTTTAAAGCAATTATAAATATGCAGTAAATTATGTAACTGATAACTGATTGTAAGCAGATTATGAAAATCAATAAAAAAGAAAATGCTGTCATTAATAAGGCTACAAATTCTAAGATAACAGTTCAGTTCTTTTAATTTAGGGATTCAAAATAATTAAATCATGATACCAGTCAGAAAAATAAAGAAGAGTATAGTGATCGAAATTTATCCCAGTTCATTCAAAAAATCATTTCAAAGAAGGATATTATTAATAAATAGACTAGAAACATACCATATCTCTAGCATCAATTTCTGCACCATGACTGAGTAGTAGTTTTACAATTTCCAAATGACCTTCTTGGCATGCCATATGGAGTGGTGTACGATCAACTTTAGTTCTAGCATCTCTACTGATACCTCCTCTTAACAGAACTTCAGCTGTTTCAACATGCCCATAATGAGCTGCCATATGTAATGGAGAAGTGCCAAGCTGCAAATTGAAAAATCAGAAATATGGAATTATGTCTTCAAAATTTTTCTTAATAAATATGGGGTTACTTTAAAAGTTTGGACACTTCAAAAATCTCAATTCTAGAAGTAATTGAGGAAGCATGATAATTTTCTTCACAGAGTACTTATTGCTTGGCTGAATTTTGTTTTTAAAAGATCTTGATCTTCAGATCATATGTAGTGAAACACATTACCACACTATATTTCTTCTGTGCAGTGGTGACCATTCACTGCAATGCATATTGTGGTTAGAATAACATTAATTTGTAAAAACACTCTCCTAAGTTTTGGGGCATATAAATTCTGAAGATCATTTTTCTATAAACCATCTGAAACAATAATGCTAGTAGTACAAAAGGAAAAAAAACAAAAAAAAAACAGGCATAGAGGATATTAAAACGTCTGCCAGATAACTAAAATATGAGATACAAATATTCTGTACATTTCTCAGATTTTAATTAACTGTTTTGCACATTTGAATGAAAGAATAGGTTGTTTATGTTAGACCATTTGACATTTGTCCAACCATGTTTGATAGACCTGTATTTTTAATTGTGCATAACAACCTATATAATTAATATTGATTAGATTGCTTAATGCTATTTATTACATTATAGTAAACTAACAATTTGCATAGATTTTCAGAATATTTTAAAGAAATGGACTTAGAAAAACTTTCTTAGAAATGTGTAAATTATGCTTGTAAATTTTTACTCTTTAAATCATCTCAAAACATGAAGAAAAAAAAAATGCTGATTTTATAAATAATGAATTGGGCCAAATATAAATATTGAGAAATAAAATAAATATGACTAAATGAAAAATAAAAATAAATATATACAAGAAGTGCTTAATATAATATAGACATTGAAAAATTATTATATACAAGAAAATTAAACTCAAGAATGATGAAATTCAATTCTGAAAATGCATAAATCTATGGAAATATATCATGATTAACATTTTTTTTTATCACCAATATAAATTTTAGAAAACTAAGGACACCAGGTTAAATATTTCAGAAAAATAATCATTTAAAAAACCTCAGCAGAAAATGTAAAGATTACTTTATAATTTATGGTTAGGATTCCATAACTAAGAGAAGAAAAATTTCATAAATTTTTTTAACAAATATAAAACAAATATTTAAAGTGATTGAGATTAGAGCAAATAAATTTTCCATAACTAAATTCTTTGATATATTTGAAAATGAGATTATTACAATATTAATAAAAGTATAAAAATAATAATTCTATCACAAACAGTTATAATCCCACAAATTATTTCGAACTCTTAATTCTAAATTTAAGGATAAATTCTCTGTAAAAATTCAAATAAATAGAAATTTCTATAAAGGTCTATATATATGTTTCAAAAACAATTTCTAATTATTTCTCATGATTTATGAATATTATCATCAGCTATTTATAATATCTTTTTAAAAAATGACTTTCTATAATAGTAAGAATTCGAAAAGATTATCTTACTTCTATTAATTTCAATTGAAAATTACATACCCAATCTGTTGTAAATGGGGCACCATTTGTCATAAGCATTCGCACTTCTTCTGTTTCCCCAAGCTTAGCAGACTCCAAGAGTCGCTTGCCTAGGTCCACAAGGGACATGTCTGTCATGAAGTATCAGCTTCTGAGTATTCTAAAAATAATGATACAGCTATTTGAGTAAAATTAAATTCAATATTTTTAATTAAATTCAACAAAAGGAATCACATTATAAATAAAAGATAAAAAATATTCAAATGAAATAAAGTAATTGAGATTCAGCTATTTAAGCTTCATTACATGAAAACATGTTTGATTAGGTTATGTATATAGGAAATAAGTATACCAATGCATGTAAAAAATATCAAATTGAAGGAAAAAAATCAAATAACATTAGAAATGTGGATAGATTTTGTTAAAATAACTTTTCTTTAAATTGCATATGAATTTTCAGTCTTTCAAAAGCCATATGTTAATTTATTTTCATATAAAAACAGCAACTAAAGTGTATTAATAAAAAATATATCAATGCTACATTAAAATAAATTGTACAAAGAATATGTGTTTAAAAGTGATTACATAGATATAAAAATCTAAATTCTATTTTTGAATCAATAACATTTTTTTTCCAACTCAGAATTAGTAGCTGAAAATCAGGTTGTTGAGATATATAGTTATACAGATTAGCTTTCAAGGTATTCTGATGTTTTAAATATATAATTTTAATATTAAAAAATACATAAATAATTTTTTAGGAATTTATATATAGTCTTGATTACTGCATATTTTAATAAAAAAATTCTTGGCATACTAAATATGAGAATAATTTCTTGAAATAATATGTTTTCTAATTATTAATTTTTTTAAAAAAATTCTGAGTCAATTGAATCAACTAGCAAATTGCTAAAAATGATTAAATAACACATACTTATTATTTATTAATTTTAAAATAAAACACTTTTAGAATAATTCTTATTTTTATTTTTCAAATAATTTTTTTTTATATGTTTTAGTACAATTGAAAGTATTTATTAAGTAATTTACATCTAAAATGTAGATAAAAATGCAGCTATTTCAATAATCATACAAAGGATTAGACACATTCAAGACTTTGGTCATTTCTAGGTATATAAAATTTTAACTGCATCAATAATGCTTAGAAAAAAAAATCAAAACATTATACACGATTACTTCAAGAAATGGTAAAAAAACATATAATTGTTGAAATTCTTTTTAAAAATTTTGATTGTATGAGCAATAAAGCTATGGGAAATGTCAAAATATTAGCATAAATATAATCAAGGATAAAAAATAAATTATTATGTTAAACCAGTCTTCTAAAATGCATGCATTAATTTATATTCACAGATGTTATTTCTAGAAGTAAATTTTAAACAGTTATTTCCAATGCTTGAAACTGTGAGGGTATATAAATAGCACATGTATGTTTACATGACAAAAGAATCTAATGTAAAGCTACCCAAAAAATTTTTTACAATTAAAAACTGACATTATAGGCACAAATACGGCTTTTGGGCGATAATTTTTATTTTTCTTTAATCTCATTTACATCGTGAGATTGTTAATATTTTGGTTTGAATTCACGTTCATCTTAATTATTGGGGCAGGTTTAACACTAAAATTAATTACATTTCATGAGTCACGAGTTTCATTTTCTTCTAAATAGCATTTTTTTATGAATCGTGCTCACAGAATAAGAATTTTACATATTTGTATAAAATACTGATTGTTTGTTTTTTACGATAACAAAAATGTTTTACAGTGACGTTTGAGACAGTTATCCTTTTGAAATTCAATGATACAGATATAACATTCAGAAAACTTTTTATAGCTATGAAAAATATTTCAAAAAACATCAAGCGAAATAGACATATTTTATTTTGATACACATATACTCTAAACACGTTTTTATAACTTAATTTCACATTGTAGAACTAATATGGTTAGTTTAGCCTATGGGGCGTTACTGAACCTACATTTGTTTCATTGTAATAGATAATACTTTGCTACTAAAATGTTCGAATAACATAAGCATTTATATTTTCAAATTTCAAAGAAATAAACAACTCCTCGTTACTGACTCCCGGAAGTTACCTTTTGTTTTTCCGGAAGCACGCGAACAAGCGATTTCCTTTGAAGTCCCAGGCGCCATCAATAATTCTCGGCAAGAATTCTTCATTGAAAAGCAAACTACTACAATAAATATCCAAAATATTTGAAATATTCTAACAATTAGATGTATGTATTTATAAAATATGAAATCTTTTCTTATTTGTAAATTTCAAATTTTATATTAATTAACCCAATATTTTTCCTTTTAAAATAATTGACAAGTAGGTACCTTCTAGCGAACAATCTCTATATGAATTTTAAATATATAAAATTGTAGGTAATAATATATATGAGCTATGTTTATAATTTTATCGTATAATTTTCTTCAAAAAATTGTAAAAACAATGGAACAGAATATTTATCTAGATCATGATGGATTGTCATCCATTCTTTTATTATTATTTTCGGTAGATCATTGAAACTGTAACCGCTTTAAATAATGAAAACAAGATTTGTTTTCGTCTGTTCCTGCGGAATGAATTTTTTAAATTATATCATGGTTGCTTTATGAAATCAGAATTTGAAGATTATTTCATATAAAGGATCATTTTGGATTCCTTTAATGAGTCTCTAAACTAAAGCAAAATTACTTTTAGTTATCTGGAGAACTACAATCATTGCATATTTTTGCTCTTGGAATAATTGGTATATTTTAAAAAGAAATACTCTCGAAATATTTAAATCATGATATATGTTATCCTTTTTTGTGTTTTGGGTAAGAATTGTGCCAAAAAAATTCTATTACGCATAGCTAAATTCTTATATATTATTTTGAATTATTAATTTTCTTTTTCTTCTGTTTTTTAATCCCTTACAGGATTAGTGTCTGGTGTTTTAGATGAAAAGCATGAGCAGTGTCAACCGTGGAAAAGTATCGAAGACAAACTGAAGGAAACAGTTTTACAGATTAATTGTACGCACACTGTTACTTGTTCTGGAATGAGCTGTTTTCTAGAAAAATACGTAAGTTATTGAGTATGTCTTATGGAAATGTTTTTAATTCTTTACAATAAATGTTATTAATTATTTACAAAAAAAAAAGATTTAAAAATTAGAACTGTAAAGAATATTGTCTATTGTAATCTATTTTTAATATATTTGTTTTAATTATTAATGCCCTGTGTTATAATATCTTTCATTTTATTTTTTCTGCATCATTCAGAAAATTGCTCTTTATTAGATATTTATAATAAAACTAATTTAGATTTAAAGGGAAAATAATGGTATGATGTGCTAATATTATATATATATGTTTTATTCTGTTATTCCTTTTATTTGGGTTTAAGAAGATTTTTACATTTGGAATATTTTATCATTTGGCAATGTTATTATTTTGAGTATTTTTATTATTACTTTTTTTAATTTAATTGTTTCATAATTTATGTGCTCAAGATTAGTGTTCTTTATTTATTACTCTTTATGTTTGTAACAGATTTTGTTTAATTATCAAATTAATAATTTTATCTTTGATTTGTTTATTATTCTTTATGTAATCCCTTAGTTTTGAATATCCAAGAAGAAATTCCCTTTTATGATTACCTTCAGTTAAATTAATAATGGACAATTAAAAAAATTATCTTGAGAGAAAGGGAAAATCTGAATTTATATTTTTGCGTTTAGTGCATGCTATTTTAACAAACTATAAAAATTGAAATATGTCTAAACAATTCTTCCATGAATATTGTCTTTAATGACAAGCTATGGTAGCAACTTGTGGATATTATGCAAAAAAAGTGTAGGTTCATTGTACTTGAGGAAGAAAACAGGTGAATGGAAAACTATTTGTATCTGATTAGGCCATAGGTTGGAAGATATAAAATATTCTCTAGCAATGGGTATTTTGCTTAATGATGAATGATTTTTCAATTTTTAAAAATAATTGGGGAATAAAATCTGTGATTTTCTTTATATGTGTAAAGTTATTATTTTTATTTTCATTCATATGTAATATACTTATCAATTATAAGCAGACTAAATAGGAGATTAGTGTAAAATGATTATTAGAAAAGAGAAGGGTTTTCTCAATAGTAGGAGGGAGACTTATTGTTTAGAAGTATAAATGTAATGTAAAAGATGCTATAAGCAAATGGAACATTCTGCAGTACAATATTTCTTGCATCTACATTGAAAAAGTGAATTTAATGATTGATCTTGGAGCAATTCTTAAATATAATTTGCTGATGCAGTCAAATGGAATTTCTAGATTAATTTGGATTTGATTTATCATATACTATCTAAAGATAGATATTTAGAATTTTTTTAGACATATGTATATTTTTATAAATCTTTATAATGACCTGTCCATATAAAATTCTTCATCTACTATTTAATATAACAGTTTCCTACTAATCATTTTAAATGATTAACAGGAAAAATATGCTATCTGTCAACTCTTGTATTGTTACTGAGATCTAAATTAACTTTTTCAAACATTTATTAAAATAAAATTTCTTTTTCTAAATCATACTGCAAGAATTATTTGCTGTCTGTAACTCTTGTATAGTTACTGAAATCTAAATTAACTTTATCAAACATTTCTTAAAGTAGAATTTCATTTTCTAATTTAAGCAAATAATACTGCAAGAATTATTTGCTTAAATTTTATTAGTAGCTAATTTTATTAAGAAAGAAATAATGAAACAGTGAATTGTAATGATTAAAACAGTTTTCTGTATGTGCAGAACTGAAGCATGAATGCTTCATTTTCATGTATTTAGTACATAGTTACATTAGTAAAAGTAACATGAAATTGCTATAACATCATCTTTGCTCTCAAAATTGGAAAAGCTTTATTATAAAAATGATATTGTAAATTTTATGATTGTTCATTTGTATAAATTCTACATGGAGATCTGATGGTGTTTTTATCTTAATGAATTGATAACACTCAAAGGAGAAATCAGTACTTGTCTTTATCTTTCTCGTTTGTTCAATGACAAATCTATACATTTTCTAAATATATGTTGTTTCCAACCATTCATTGCAGTCTTTTATTTCATCATGCTGACTATTACAGAATTTTCTTTCGTAATATTTTTGAAAAGTAATTTTTATTTTAAATATATTTTTTAATTTCATCTATTCGGATTTTTTAAAATTAAATATTTTTTATTTTATTGAAAATTTGAACTCTTCTTATTTTTTAAACATACATTTGTCTTGCTTTCAGGGGTATGAAATTCGAAGTGGAATACATATGAATCCATGTGAAAACCCTTCAAGCATAGAAGTAGAAGTTGACATTCCAAAATTAAGTATTAATCAGTGGAAGAGAAAATTTTACCATGGCGATATTTTTTCATTAAATGGTAAGACCTATTTTAACCTAAAAGATATTGTGATTGTTATGATAACTTATATTCTAATTTAACATTTCTTAAAAAATAAATATTTTACATGCTGAAAAAACTGTCAAAATTTCAATATGTGTATTGTGTAATACTTAATGAATAAATTTATTAAATTATTTCTGATTTTTAATAATTTCACATTAATATCATTTTATCATATTTTTATTTATTCTTTGTGTATCATCTTTTAACTTGTACTTATTTACATAAATTATTGTAATAATTATCAATCTCTTTTGTTTTTATTGATTTATTATTAAATACAGCAGATTTTATAAATATTTATTTCACATCGTGATCTATCAATTGAATTTTTGTATTTATTAATAACTAGCCACCTTTGGCGACCAGCCGGTTCGCCAGTATTACCGCCAGCTGCAATTTTCAATTAAATATTTCAAATAACTTGTCTCTTAATATCTTCTCAAACAAAACATTTTTAATCTTCAAATTTTGATAGTCATACCAAACTTATACTGTTGTTTAGATCGTTTCGTTCAATTTACTGTATATATTTCCCTAATTTGTTGTCATTTCCGGCAAAACTTCAACTTTAATTTAAATTGGAACTGCTGAAATTCCAATTAATGTAAAGATATTTCTTAATGAAACGAAACGTTTTATTTTATTTATCATTTTTATTGTTATTTATTTATTTATTATTATTATTATTGAATATGAGTACTGCAAACAGAATTGCTCGGTATTTAAGTCTTATGTGAACTGCAAAATATTTTTCATAATTTATGTAATATCTCAAAGAATAATTCAACAAACATTTCTCAGATTCAGCATAAAATTCAGTTTTTAATTTTGCTTTCAAAAAGATTGAAATGAAAACAATAATGATATTTTGTTCCGACCTATAAATAGTATATTTCAAAAATTATGAAGTCTAAATTTAATGCAGTAAGGTATCATATTCTGATAAATATTCTGGACACACCAAATTTTAAATAAATGAATGAATGTTTTTATTTTCCACGATCAACTAAGACTTATTTATGAAGTTTTGAATGTTAAAAATTTAGAAAAACTCAACATTTTCATAATCTTAGGCCAATTAACCTTGAGAAACCTGCGCGCTGATTGGCGTATTTTCTTTGAAACGATTGATGGAAAATCTAAAATTATCCTTTTTTTATTGAATAGTGATATTCAAATTTTCATAAATCAGTCAGTTTAAGTGATTGATTTAGTTGATTGGAAATTAACTCTTTTTATTTAAAATATTAGTGTTTCAAGAACATTTTGTTATTCGTAATTTCCACAGCAGAAGCTTAATGTAAAATCAAAAATTCGTTATTTATTAGAGTATTTATTAAATCAAGTTACATAAAATCTAATCATTTTCCATTTAGACCATTTTAGCAGATCTGTGACTTACTAAAGGTTTACAAATCAGCTGTGTGGCCCTGATTTGAATGGATATACTGTTCATATTAAACAATACTTGCCTTAAAATATAACTGATTTATTGGATTAATAATATAGAGAGTGTAAAAGATCATAAAATAATTTTTCTTAAATTTATTTTTTAGAAAAAATAATATTTTATATTTGTTTCCTTTCCTACAGACACGTGCCAAAAATTATATTTTGGCAGATTTCATTTCCAAAAAGATTTAATTTATTTTTAGTTGGAGCTTTAATCAATGTGATGGCAACACTTTGAAAAAGGCTAATTTTTTCCCATGAATGCGAAACGTACTCATGCAGCTTAAATTATATTTTTATTTTGTACGAAAAAAATTGTTGGAAAATATAGTTAAAATATTTATTTAAAAATTCATTGAAAATAGAAATTTAATTTTAAGGTTAAAACATTGGTATCATTTAAAAGATAAATTTTTGATCTTTAACTTCATGTAAAATTCTTTTTTATGCGGTAATAGTTTCGGAAGTTATAGCAGAAACATGTCAAAATTTTGTTTAATTTTTAAATAAATAAAATTCTAATTAAAAATTCGAAAAAATAACTCCCAGGTGCACATTCCGGCCTCCAAGGTATACACATGCTAAATTTGGTAGCTGTAGGTTGAATGGTCTGGCCTGTAGAGCGCCAACATACACACATTGAGCTTTATTATAAGTATAGATTATAAAAATCATAACATATCAATATCTGGATTATATACTCTTCAAATATACTCTTTTCAATGCATTAAATTCGATTTATTGTGCTTATACTAAAGCTTATTATAGAGGCAAAGTCAATGGCATGAAATCAGTTGCTTGAAATATCTTTCGATAATTTTTATGAATTTCATAAACTTTGATTGAAGTTACTGTGCTAATCAAAAATTACTAATACTTTCAATTGATGTATTTTCCTGGAAAAAGCTTTGTGGCATAAAAATGTCCTAAAAATTATCCTTCAGTGGAATATTTAAGGTAATAAGTATTGTCCAGCTGGAAAGCTTCTTGTGGTTTTGTAAATGATTTTGAGAACAATGGATAGCTTGTATGAAACATTATATAAAATATTGTTTACAAGCCTACATGCTGTCTACATATTTCTTGTGAATCAATTTTTAGAAATTAAACTTAAAAATTATATGATACAAACATAAAAGACCAGTTTATTTTAAAATTTGAGATTAATTAAAGTGCAATTATTCATTAAAATATATTTTTTTTTCAAAGCCTTTGAAATGAAAACTATGAGATTAGTTTATCTTATTCTACTCTTAGTTTTACAAATTTTTTTCCTGTCTTTAAGATGTAAAAGAAAAGGCATTTATCTTATAAAATTTATGCTGTGAATTAAACTTTGCTCAGTAGATAAATATAATTGGATTAAATTTTTATTTTCAATTAAAATTATATTTTTAATGGGAGCTAAAGCAATTTTAGAAGGGCACTAATAAATTATTGAATCTGATTTTTTAAAAAATGATAAATGATATTTCTCTGTTACTGCAATTAGCTTTTATTCAATGATGCTAATCATTAATTGATAAAATCAATAATTAATTGAATAAATTGAATCTGCTAATCAAATCATTTTGCAATTGTATTTTAATAGATATTTATATCAGTGCCATTTTCTTTTGCTGTGAATAGGGATCAGTATATCATGCATTTTCAGTTAATATTTAATGCATTTTGATAAATCATCTTTTAAATGAAAGTTGTTAGAAAAAAAATGAAAATTGTTTATAAAAATATTTATTTGCCTATTTTGTTAGTGTACAAAGGAAATGCATCGTTTATGCATATATTTTAAGGATTGCATATTTAGTATTCTTAATATATATATTTTTTAATTTGATTTATTTTATTATATATGATTCAATAATTTCAAGACATTGAGTGTTTGGATTTAAATTGTAACATTTAATGGAAACAAAACATTTCATTGTAATTTAAGTGTTTTTTTTTTTTTTTTTTTTTTTTGTCTTTACAGTCAGAGGGCCAACATATTATGAAAATTACATTTAGAGTCCAGCAGTTGTTATATATTGTACAGCATCTCCACAGTACTGTTTAATATTCTGAATGCCACATATTTTTGTGAAAATATCATTGAAATATTATAGAGCTATATTTTTTTATATGCCTTATAATAGATATTTATTAAGAATAATATGTATCTTTTATATAACAGTCTCGTTATGAGCCAAAAAATACTAAAATGTTATTTACAGTCTATATATATATATATGACATTTATTACTGTATCTGATTTGCTAAATTAATGCATTCTTTGGTTGAAGATCTTAATGATTTCGTACTAGAGTAATCTCAATAGCAAAAAAAGCAAGAAATATTTTGTTTATGTTTGTTAAAATATAACCATTTTTATATTTATTTTTAATAACTAATATTTTTTTACATGTTGGCAAGAAATGCATCATTGTTATTATAAAAAACAGACCCTTTATTTATATAGATAACTTAGGTGGCAAGCTTGATCTACAAAAAGATAAAAGCAGTTTCATTCTTGGTCTTTCACTGGAAATTCATTCTAACAGTCCATCCTCTCCTTTGCTGCATTTGCTACCTACTATTTTGCCAAGTATGCATTATCCTGTGTTTCATAATGTTGTTTTTCCAATGCCTTCATGTTCTGCTAAAACACAATCTACAAGTTCTGCAACTTTTATCACTAAAGACATATCAGTTACTACATTGCCCCTGGTGCACTCTCCTTTGCTTTTAAGTGAAGGTAGGTACATATAGCAAATATATTTATATAAATAGACACAGAGATTGATATTTTTTTGTGTTATTGATCAACATCAGTTTGCATTTTTATTTTTCTATCATGTTATCTATTTTATATTAATAATTTAAATTTTTAAATGAGAATAAATGTATAAATTTAAATGCATTTTTAAGATTTCCTGCATTGTAACATGCTTGTTATGTATTCTGATTGCTTGGTAAATGTGCTAGATTGTAAAAGGAGTTTTGTAACAAATATGTCTAATTGAATCCTTTTTTTTCCCCTCCCATTTATTTATTTTTTTCACATTAAGATTTTGAAATTAAATATTTCAATTTGTTAAATAAGTTAATAATGTTGTACTGTTTTAGAACTGAACTATTAAAAGAAATGATAATTATATTATGATCTCTGTAGTAATGTCAAGAAATTGTATATTTGCATTTGAAGCATTTCAACTTTTTTTTATGTTCTTAACAATAACTGCAATAATAGAATCAGGAAAGCAGATTTTTTTGTAAAATATGAATGTATTTGTTTCTTTCATGAGATGAAAGATGCTTATAAACATTGAAAATCTGATGTATTATGAAATATATAAAAGGGAGAAAATGAAGCTCATTTAAAAGCCTGAATATAACTATTTTGTGATATTTAAAATAACATTAGGGAATCCTAGGAAATATTAAAATTCTCTTTATCGGTGACTTGAAAATTGGAGTTGTAGATGGTTGAAGGTATGTACCAGTGTTTCTTTCCCAGGGTCAAAGACTGAAACCAACAAAGCATTTATTCTCAAATGAATTTTTTTTTTATTATAGGTTTTTATGCATTCATTACTGTTTTTAGAACTTGTAAAAGTAAAATTTTAGAATTAAAAAAAATTCTGTTTGCTCTATAATTTTGAGTTAATTGATTGTGACTCCTTATTTCTTCTGCTTGAAATTGCTTATTTTCTGATTTAATCTTATCATGTTGTGCCAGTTTCCTGATTGTTTATGCTTTAAAATAAAAAAAATATATAAAATTATATTTATAGAATTTTGTTAAATTGCTCATAATTTATTTTCTTTTGTTCATGATATATAAGGCAAGAAAATGCTCAAACATATAAATAAATAAAAATTGTATAAATTAAAAGTAACTTTTATTATTATGCATAATTTTTTAGATATTAGCAAATAGCTGCTAATACAATTTTTTACTAATAAACATCACTAATTGTTGAATGATATTTATGCATGCAAAAATCACAAATATTATTGCACTTCAATTAGACATTTGTAAGTAAATTTGAAAATGAAATATGCTAAGAAGAAGTTAACAACAAGTTGAATAATGGATGCATTTTAAAATTGGTTTATTAAAAGTTTATTTGGTTTCTGAGAGCTAGCTGCCAGTTTTCATGAAGCTGTAAGTTAGAGACACAATTTTGTTTAAAAGCAAAGAATGTTTAGTTAGTTGATGTGAAGAAATGAAAATGCATTTAGAAGTTTCCCATGATATGAGTATTCCTTATTGTCAAATTAAGAACATATGCAAATTTTTCAGGCAATGAGACGGTCAAGTAACAAGGCCCATAAAAATAAATTTTTTTTCTTTCTTTATCAACTTGGAAAAGTGTGAAGTACTTTATGTAATAGACTTGGTGCAGTTTCCATCTATATCAAAAAGTCTAATCATTTATTCTATTATTATGGTAAGAAATGGTACTGAACTGATATTCTATCAATGCTCACATATGTGTAGATAGTGTTTTGGAGCTCCATGTAAAATTGTTTAAAGATACTGCTATCCCAAATGTTTTGCTAATGAATGAAAATATTCACTTAATCAAGAATCTGTATAGTTAGAATATTTAAAAACAAATGACATTGAGCTGTGATTCTGTAACTGTTCAAAAATATAAAGACAATGTCTTAGAATTCCTTGTAAATCTGTATAGGGATATTTCTGGCTCAAATGGTTTTGCAAATTGATGAAAGTATTCACTTATATTGGAAATATTTGTAATTAGAATATCTGGAAATAGAATATTTGGAAGCATGTGACATTGAGCTGAAATTCTGTTACTGACCAAAAATATATAGATAGTATCTTATGTTGCAGGAATATTACCGGCCTCTTTTTTTTTTTTTTTTTTTTTTCCTTTAATAATGAATGATTACCCCCTTAAATTGAGAATCTCAATGATCAGAATATTTGAAAGCTGAAATTATTTGAAACAATGAGCCTAATTGTTCCTTATTAAGTTCTGTTGAATTAAAAATTTGTCTCAATCTTGGGCACATTGTTCAACTGAGTATATATGGAATACCTTAGGCTACCAAATTGATGTGTACAAAATTCTTTATATTCAGGACATAAAAAATTAATTCAGGACATTAAAAAAATGAATTTTCTGAAGAGGCAGAGTTTTTATTTGCATTTATCTCTCCCTTCGCTTAAATATTAGCTGGTAGCCACTTTTGATCATCATTTGATTTATCAAAATGTATTGCTCTCAAAACCATACTAACTTTAAATAATTCTTGTTTTTTGAATTCCAATAACACCTATATAAAGCAATATATGATCAGCTATTTGTTCCTTTTATTCACTTATTCTCAGAAATCTGATTTTATGAAGTAATGGTATAAATAGTTGCACTATACTCTGTTTCACCCTAACTTGGCAGTAGAGTTTATTCTAGGCATGCCGAATCGCAATCATTGTCAAGTGAAATGGGTTACTTTAAAGTACAAAGTTACTAGAAATGCAGATCGCTGGCGAAATTTTATCGCAAATTTTTCGCCAAATAGTAAATATTTATTTATTTTATTATATTATCACTTTATTAGAGAATTAATTGTTTCCTTATTTTTATTATTTTTTCAATATTATTGATACATTATTTTAATAAATCATTAATGTTATTTCATTTCGTCTCACCGTTTCTCAAAAAAAAATCCTAAATCTTTCAATATTTGGTAAAGCGTAGTTCAGCTAATGTTTTTCGAAAATATATCTGTATAATCGTTCACATCTTTTAAAACTTAATCTAATGTTAGAATCTCATTTCTACGAAAATATGCATGGATTTTTCGTCAAATACAGGATAATGTAAAATCATATTTTACAAGACCTGAATGTTTACTTACTGAGCCTGGTCGTTTCTTTCCATGGGTACTTAAAGGACTGAATGCCTTTATTTCTTTTTTTCAAAAGGAAAACTGTTCATTACGAAACACCTGTAAGGTGCGAAACTCTATCAACGATTTGATTGATAGAATCTTGAGGGTTTTCTCGGAGTCGAGAATAAACATTTATATGTTTCTGCATGCTGCACTTTTTGTTGGTTTCACTCGTCGTGAAGGTGTGCACAGCACAGTCGATGATAACACTTTCTCTTTTTCAGACATTTTAGAAGTGATTAAAAATGACGAATCGAATAAATATTCAACAATCAAAACTAATAACTACTAATGTGATTAACAGTATCAAAAATATCAGCTGATAAAAAAGCGAGAATAAAAAAGTACGAAAGATTACAACGGTTGCGAACTGAATGAAGCTGAGTTGGCGGAGACGTAAAAGAAAAGCGCGCCAAATATTTGACCTTGAAGACCGGTTCTAGCCAAAGTGGAATTCATTATGTCAAACTTTTAGTTTTATTCGTTCGCCTTTATTTACAAAATACTTAACAAATAAGCACTTCTAACTTGAGAATAATTTTAAATAAATATTGATAAAAAAAAAAAGGATTTCTGTAATTTATGATATTATTTGATAAATTTCTGCGCATTTTAGCTATTTTAAAGTTGGAATTGATGGGGAACTCTTTCCCAATGCGGAGCATCACATTTTCTACCTTTTACAATACTGCCAAGTTAGGATGAAACAGAGTATAATGAATATTAATTTAAAACAATCAGTGATCAGATTTATATATATATAACTCATTCATATATATATATATATATAACTTTTTTAAATGCTTTGATTTTTTTTCTGATAGCTATGTGAAATAATGTTATTTTTATTTTAGAGATTATTTATTACATTCTGCTCCTTATTTCTATTTTATATCATTATTTATTTTAGCTGCTGAGACTTATATGAATTGTTCTATAAAAAGTAGTACTTGCCCTGAGCATGAATTATGTCAACAAATAGACAAGTCAAAACCAGCTGGCACTTGTGTCTGCATGCCTGATTATGTTAGAGATAAAAGTGGGAAATGTATTTATAGTCCTATAGTTGTAACTACAACAGGTAAATGAATGTAAATTTAAGCTTCATTTTATTTTTTGCATTTTCAGTTGTTTTATATTTAATATAGACAATATTAGCCAAAAAAATTGGCAATAAAATTTATTAAATTCATTATAATGAAAAATTTGTTTTTACTATTCATAATACAGTGGGTTTTATACATAATATTCAATGGTTACATTCTGTGCTTCCTCCCCCATCCTTTAAAGGTTTACTTAAAAAAAATATCATTGTATAATCTATTCCATCATTTTTAATTCCTTCCATTCTTTGGAAAATTTTATTATTAATGATTCTTAGAATCCTCCTTTTTTTTTATGTATGTATAAGATTTCACAAATAGATCTCTCTATTTTAAAATTTGAATCTGTTTTGATGTATGTGAAATTTTAAGATCTTGTTTATTAATAGCATTCTTAAATTTATAATCTTATGATCCTTGGCCAATAAATGCACCTCTTTTCAATGAAGATTTTTTTTTTGACATATCTCAAATGTAGATAAAATGCTTTCAATGAAACAGTAATTTATACTGCATATCAAGAGTATTTAGTACATATCTTTGATATGATTTAATTGGTTTGATTTATCCTCATATGCTTAAAAATCATTGAATTACAAGAAATGTATTACTTTAAATTTTTTTTTTAAATAAAATGGAATATCTTCTGTGCTTTCTAGAATTAAATATTAGTTAAACAAGGTGTGCAGCATCATGAAAGTGCTTAAATTTGAAAATCATTTTTAAGCATCTTAAAAGTGCTTGATTCTGAAAAAGAGTTCTTTAAAAGTGCTTAATTTTTCTGAAAAGTGCAAATACAGCTTTTTGTATACACGTTGAGTATGGTAGTTTAAAAGCATAATTGTATAAGCTTGTTTATTAGATGTATCAAGAAAAAGGAAAAATTTGGACAAGCAATCCAAAGGTGCCAGCACATATTAAGATAACGCTCATGAGTTTTTATTCCGGCTCCATTTTCCTTCAACAATGTGCTTTGCCATTTATTGAAATGCTGAAATAGTTATCCAGAAGGGGCAATAAGAAATACTTACTGTCCCATAATTGTTGACTTCCATATTGTTCGAATATATTTAAAAAAATATGAATATTTCAAAATTTTAGTTATAAATATCATTTTAAAAAATAAAAATAGATTTTTAACATTTTGTTGCCGTAACATTAATGTATCATCGTGAAAAAATTATTTTTACACTGTTTTAAAGACTAAAAAAATAGTTTTTCCAATTATATCAAATTTTGTTTGAATGAATCCATTTTTCTCCCTTTAGTTCTAGTAATTTTTAAAAAATTAGTTTTAGGACATAATTTGTAATATCATAATATATTATTATAATGATTTTTATTATAATAAAATTCAAAACAATATCATTGCTACTTCAAATCATTGAGTCACATTATTTTATCGCTGTTAACATTGTGGTGAAGAAAAAATAAAGGGCTTTCTTTTCTTTAATTTAAACTTTAAAATTTTTAAAACGGTTCATTGAATAAAATTCTACGTTTCATAAATTTTGTTAAATTTCAAAATAATATGATATATTGTCTCTTCACAGCTTCAAAAAGCACTTTTGAAAATGCATTTATTGGCATTTTTTATTTTCATTTTGCTTCTAACTACAGAGCTAGTTCATTTTTAATTTCACAAATTGGTTTCTGTTATGTAGGGAAATCAGAAGTTAAATTATATTTATTTCTTCACAAAATATATAATCATATTTTTTTAATAATTTTTTTAAAGCTAAAGTAAATTTTGTTTATATATATAAGCTAATAACAAGTTTTTATTAAATTTTCAGAATGTTAAAGTGAGTGATTATGTTAAAAAGTTGATTTTTTCCAAAATTATAAGTTTTTTTAAATTTAATATCCTTAATAATGTTTGAACATGTTCCTTTGTAAAACCATAAGAATTTTGTTTCCAAGTCTGTTTTTTGGGAAGTTACATTGATTTTTATACTTGCATTTACATACATTTTAATTCGATTTTACATCTTCAGATGCTATTTTCTCAAATTATTATAATAATTTCTCGATATGCTCCCCAATTCCTGAACTAGAATGCAAGGAATCTATTCATTAAAAAAATATTTTATAATTGTTTTATTGCTGCACAATGTGAAAAAAAAATTGAAAATTTCATCTTATTTATAAATTGAATCCCAATGTTTAAAGAATGGATAAAAATTCTGCCTATTTTTTAGTTTAGGAACTAGATAATATAGATCTTTAGCTGCAAAATATTAAGCAAATCATTTGATTAATTTCTAAATTAAAAGAATTTCATTTTTAGCAACAAAAAAAAAAGAAAAAGTTTTTCTTTTCCAATTATTTCAAAATATAAGTGCATTTGAATGCTTTAAAAAAATCCATCCCAAACATAATCATATACATAAATAATAAAAAAAAAAAAAAAAAAAAAAAAGGGCCTTTACTAATTTTCAGATGTTAGAAGCAATAAGACATTTTTATATATGTATATATATAACCTTACCATCTCTAAACATTGCTATTTTGTTTGACTATATCTATGCTTTTACAACATTGTCGACATTTTCAGAAATGGTGCTTCTGTCTAAAAATGTTGGTGGTTTGTTATTTAAAAAAAATATTGGAAAAGATCACAGATCTTGATTGTTAATCTTTTAAAAGTACACTTAAATTTTTGGTATTGATAGCGTTTTCATTTTTATGATCTTTTTTTTGTTTGTTTTTGTTTTTGTCAAAACCAAAAAGACATAATTTGTTTTACAATAGAAGGCGTTGTGCTAATATTGTGCAAATACAGGAATAAATATTAAAATTTAAAAAAATATATTATTTTTTTAAAAACTTCAATAAAAACTATGCATTATTATAAAACAGAAAATTACCTATGCTTAGAAAATACGCAGGTTTACGTTTCATACATAAACAAAAGTACTTTTTTTTTTTTTTTTTTTTGCTAAAATATACCTGTTAACCTACTGATATTATTGATATTTTTAAGATCCATAATATTAAAATTGAGTTATTAAAATCCACTACTAGGAATGCTGTGTTTCATAATGTTTATGTTATTCACTTATTTTACATAATTTATTGCAAATTTGATTTCTACTTATGAAGAAATGGGTATTTGGAAATATTTATTGTTTCAGTAATCTGTATGCTATTTGCATTGAAATTGTTTGCTTCATTATTTTCACATATGAAAGAATTGTTTGAGGAGAAAAAAATATTGTCAGATTCAATGCAGGAAATAATATTTGCTGTTTTAAATGCTTGTGTTTGACTTCACTGAGAATGTAACATATACAGTTTTATTATTGTACTTATACAATCTAACTTTAGGAAATTTGTCTTTAAATTAAATAACTGCAACTATAAAATTTAAATATTTGAAACCATTTTTTAAACTAATTTTAAAACACAGTTTTGCTGAAAATAAACATTTTTTGTCATAGCTGTTTGTTATGCATTAAAGTAAACTTTTCGATAAATTATTATTAAAAAAAACTTAATAAAATTTATTAGAAATTTTGAAATTGAGCACAATTTTTCATTGTTAAAGGTGTGGTCTTTATACTGAGGTCATGCTAGAAAATACTCTTTTTTCAAAAAGTTGCATTGTTTATGCATTTATTAAAAATGGCTATAAGTTTTTCTATGATCCAAAGATTTAAAGAAATGGATTCTAAAAAAAATTATTATCTCCTTTACAGTTATTACATAATCCTTCAAATATGTTTTCAATTTGTTGTGAGGGTAGTCAAACATATGGTCCATATTTAATGTAATGTCAAAAATGATAAATGATTGTGTTGATATTGTCCTTATCTTTAAAAATGAACACTACAGCCTGATTTCTAACTGTTTTTGGTTACATAATAAAATAATGTAAGATGAAAAATTTAGGGCAAAATAGTGATGATGCATTTAAACTCCTCTTGCTTATTCTACAGGAGCAAATCAAGCACTAGATGTATGGCATAAGAGCAAACTGCTTAAAAAGTTAATATAATGATGTTGAATGATTTAGCTGGCTTTTTTTCATTATTAAATTACCTGCTTAATAGAGTTTGTAAGGAATGAAATAATCAATTAATTAGTTGTATGGCTCATTAACCTATATAAATTATATTAATTTATTCTTGTAACATTAAAATATTTTATTTTATAAAAATTTGATTTATTCCATGAAATTGTAAATTTAAACTTAAAAAGTTTGGTATTTTTTGCTTATTTTTGTCTATGTCTGTTTTATTCAGCATTCTACTATTAAATTATTTTTTTAATCTTTCAGAAACTCCTGGTGGCCATGTACATCCTAATCATGGTACATCTAATAGTAAGTTATATTTATTTATTTATTTTATTTTAAAATAGTATGCTAATTTGTAGTTCATATAAGAACTAATTTCTGAAATGTATTAATATTATTAAACATTTCTATGAAAATGTATTCTGAAATTCATATTGATTTCATAGTAATTATTTTGTTTTATTTTTCAGCTTCTTTATTACTTACTGCTATATTAGTTCCTATAACAGTAATACTTCTCATTTTGGGCATAGTGTATGGAACTATTCGTTTCCGCATTTGTCAGCATTTAAGGCGGAGATTACGAGTTCAGGTGTATGAACAAGTGCTTCTGGGTCAAGATGATGATCTTGAAGATGATGCTTCTAATCCTGTAGCTTAAAAATTTATATATAATTACATCATTAGAAAAACATTGTGATATTGAACTTTGACTCTGATGTCAAGCATTTAATAAGGGAGATATTTGTTAGTATTTTTTAAAATTTATTGCTGCTTGTTTATTCAAGATATGTTTTATTGTTAGTGAAAAGTATTATACCCTTTGATGTATATTGTTGTTTCTTTTATACATTCTTTTCTTTGAAAAAATCTCAATTTATTACATCATTCATTATTTCTACACAAATTACATTATTTCTACACATTTGATCATCTGAGTTATAATTATAGTTTTTATGCATCATTCAAATTTCTTATGTCTGATGGAGGATCTTCTTTTTATTTGTATGAAAATTGATTTGTCAATGTAGAAAGGATGTTCACTGTAATTTTTAAGAGCACAATAATGTTATTATCAAATAAATACATTGTATATTGAGAGAATATTGTATTTATAGTAGTGCTTAAAACTACTATATGTATGTAGAGTCTGTACAAACTTATTTTCTGGATATATTTGATATGGCAAACCTATAAGCACAAGATTTTAGTGTTGTTATCTAAGCTTTTTTTTATTCAATATTTTATTTTATCAAGATAAGAAACTTGCAGTACTATTTCTAAAGGGAAAAATAATAGTAACAAAGTGTTATGATTAAATTTGCAAATATAGTAATTAGCAATTAATTACTTTTATTTTTATTTGTAATATATTTTTAGTGGCTTTTCTTTTTGGTTGTTGTTAAATTATACTTTCTATGTTGATTTATTGAAATAATTTGCTTTTTGGAGATTATGCTTTCTAAAAGCTATTAAATAGGTGTTTAATGTTTTGGGCTCTTTCCTAAAAACTGATAGAAAGAGAAATTTTTCTGTGTGGTTTTTAATTTAGCATCTACTATGTATAAGCATTTGACTGAGTGCACAATTTTACATATACATGAAGTTTTCAAACTTTTTAAAAATTTAGTGTGTAATGTACATAGTTAAATCGTGCTGAAATAACCTATGTTGAATAGCATTGCCAGTTAAAATTTCTTATCAAATCAATAATAAAATTCTATGTTAAATTATTCTATAATCTTTCAAAATGTTATGTTTAGATAAAGAGTGCATGCTATATTTATTTTCTTCATGATTGTTAACTGAATAAAATTTATCAGAATCAGTTTTCACTTTATCATTGATTTATTAATAAATATTAATCAAAATTTTTCTGAGCCGTTGTTAGGTATTAAGTACAATAGGTAATTTTTCCTGTGTTTGAAAATCATAATGTTTTTCCTGTAACCTCTGTATATTAAGGCACTTCTATTTGGTGGATAGTCATGATCTTCCCACTCTATGCCACAGTAGTGGTAGCACTCCTGTCAGATGGTACAGTTCTTATTAACATTGGCAAAAACATTATTTTTAAAATTTCAATATGTCATATATTTGATTAAATTTGCTGCAGTAGGGATATACTTTTTAGTTATAAAAAAATTATTTAATTTCAATTTTTGGAAATTTTTTTCTTTCTTCTTTTTTTCATATAACAATTTGCCATGTTATACCGTTTAAGGAACCTAACAGCCATATTATACTGGGGTTACTTTTTATAAGCATTATTTATAATCATTTATTATGTATCTATATTTTCAAAATTAAATAAAAAATTGAAACAAAGCAAATAAATAATATAAAATTGCAGTTTTATGAAAAAAGAAGGAAAAAATCATACTTGAAAATTAAAGATGTGAAAAATAATTATGTTTGTTGTTTTTTATGCATAAAATTAATATGCTGCTATCAGAATTGTATAGTATGAAATAATTTTGAGTTACAATTTTTTAAGTAAAAGCATCATGTCAACAATATGATTTTAACATGTTTTGATGATTATTTCCACAGATTGGTTATTTCTTCATTAATAATCTGTAAATATTGAACTTGTGCCTGTCTGCATTTTAATAATCTTACAAATTTGATTTCTGCATTTAAATTTTTTGCAGATTTATGTATTATTGTATGGTTTTGTTTATAATAACGATTTTAATACATTTTTAAATAGGCATTTTTTCCCTCATGCAAATCATTATTTCAAAAATGCTTTTGTGTCCCTTCTGTTTATGCATACATCTTTTAATGATTACCCTTATTTTCAGAAATCTCTTAAACCGATTAATTAATTCTGAACTTCATTTTTCCTGTTCTATGCTTTTAATTATGAATAATTATTCTTTCATTTTTTCTTTGCAGTTGCATTTTGAAATAAAATTCAAAAATTGTATTAACAATTTCATCAGAACTTTATTCACAAAGAAAATAATACTTAATAAATAATACTCAATCTGCTGTAATACTTAAGAGTATTAATCATATTTTATGCATTCAAAGTAATTTCAATTCATCCTCTTTTTATTTGCACTTTATTGTTAATGAAATTTAATTTGTCATTGTCAACATGTATCATACCTATAGTTTTGTTGCATTTTTCGTGCATTTGTATATTATTATTATCAGTTATTTCTAGTCAAATATTTATCTTTGTCAGTAATAATTTTATTTCTAAAATTGTTTTTAAAAAATCAAGTGATTGATTTTGTACATCCTCTGAATTCCATCTGTTTTAAAATGTACATTAGATGTTTGACCCTTTCTTTTAAAAAGTGGCATTATTCCAAATCATTTAAATATTCATTGTGATTTTTGCTTTATATTCATCTAGACATTATGGTGCATTGGAAAGCTGTTTATTGCTATAGATTTTGTTTACTTTTGGTTGTGAGTAATTATATGCATTAACCTTTAAAAAGATGGGTTGTATATTTTTGAATATAAAACTTAAATCTTGTTAGTTAAAAACTTATTTTTTTTGGATAATTGCTGTTTTTCAAAAAAAGTAAATATCATTATCTCATTTCTTAAATCTCAAAAAATCTCATGCTTTGTTTTCTTTTTATGTGAAAATCCTGTTACTTTTTGTTTTTATTGTCTATTTTTCATTATAAAATGCAAGTCATGTTGATTAAAAATTTATGCTTATCCTTGATTACTGCTATTCATTATATATATATATTATTTGAAGCTTCAAAAACAGTTGTGCTTCTGCTGTTGTTTCTTCCCCTTAAAATTTTTAATTTATGTTCTCTCTTTTTAATAATTATATTAAAAAGACTGTTGATTTTTAAGAATGAATGATGCTACAAAATGATGGATATTGTATTACCTTGCAAATTGCAACTTTATCTTGCATATTGTGATATATATACATATATATAATTGTTCAGAGATGTGATTTTGTGAATGAATAAATAATTGATAAACTTTGTTTTGCCTCTTTTAATATTGGTTCGTGTTAATTTTATTTTCTTTCTCATGTCCTCTCATTGTTTCATAATTGGAATATGAAACTCTAGATATATTTTTTAACTGACAATTAATTGTGCTTATTTAATGAAAGGAAAATATGATGTTTTTGGAATTTATTGATCTTGATTTTAAAGGGTTTATTTTCCTTAAGTGCAATGGGAAAAATTTGATGTTTTACGCTAAGAATCAGTATCAATCCTATTATATTTTATAGTGAAAAGTCAAATATTTATAAACAATAGTTTATAACTCAAATTTTCTTTTTTTAAATATTTGACTAGAAAAATATATGCCTGTCTGTAGGGAACAAATTTATGTTTGAAGTATGAGTCTACTTTTATTTCTTTGTCATTAATGAAATGCATTAAAATTAAACAAAAATATTTTTTTAATTGTTTTTTTAAAGTATGGTTTTGCAGATATAGTTACAAAACAATATATATTTCATTTTCAATTTTTTTTTCTGCTATTTTATTACTACATTAATTTTTTCCCCTTGAAAAGCAAACATATTGAGCTAAAAAATAACTAGATAATTATTAGTGTTTTGAAATGAACCAAAAGAAAGTCTGAATATTTATGACAGTTCAAAATTATTTTATAAATCAGAAATTAAAAAACTCTGTATGCTGCCGAAGTTTCAGTTGATCTGTAGCATTTTGTACTCATCTGGTAATAGCTCTTTATCATTGTAGTGAAAACAGCAGTATATGAGGCATGATATTGCCAGAGAGGAAGAACAGTTTTAAGTTAATTGATTAAAAGTTACTTTACAGTTTTAACTTGTGGGTAATGTGACACAAAATAATTATGTTCTTTGGGGAAAAACAATAAATGGATTCTATTTGTCAAATAAATAAATCAATGCATCTATATCTTAAATAATAATCTAGTTAAACAAAAAATATATTGCTATATAAGAAATGCTTTTTTTAACTAAAAAATTAAGAATTATTTAACTACTAATTTCTAATAAACTTGATTTTTGTATTTAATTTGATTATGTTTTTTTTTTTTTTTTTTTGTTATTTTGCTGTGTTCATAATATATCAATTCGTGGCTGTCCATCTTCACTTTTTAATACAAATTATTTCAATCACATAGTCGACATTTATTTTCCCTTTTCCTATGTTGCAGTTTCTTAACTTCCACATCATTATATTCTAACAACTTTTTAATGTTCGATATTATTGTCCCATTTAATCTCAATATAACATAAATTTCTGTTGATATAGAAACAAAAAGTGCTGATCTTCTCCAATTAAATGCGCCCAATAATGGTGTTGAAATAAGAGCCATTTGATGATCTTTGTGAGGAGGTAAGAAATAATATATTTTGTTAAATATATATAATACTGCAAACAGTAGCAGTTAAAAAAGAACGAAAAATGTGTATAATGATGAAAAGACACCAAAAGATATTCGAGCATCTAATCAGATTCATAAAATGTTTTATAGTCTGTCAATATTTTACTTTTAATACAGTTAGTTTATCAGGATTAATGCGTGCTAAAATTTTCTATTAAATATTTTATCTAACTTCGACTTTTAATAACTTCGTCAGCAAAATATTTCCAAAATTCAAATTTTGATAGTCATACAACTGATATTATAAAGGTGATTATAACTGATATTTTTAATTTACGCCATTTCGTTCAGTGTATTATTTATTTCTAATATTTTATCAGCCCTCATAAAATTTGAACATTAAATTGAAACATAAGTTAATAATTTTCAGTTATTTGAAAATCTTTTTGCTGAAGCAAACATTTTTTGTAAAATATGAAAATATTTTTATATTTGTAAAATATGAAATTATGAGTATAGGAAACAGAATTGTTCAGTAGTGAAATCTTATGTGCGCTACATAATAAATTTTTATAATTTACACATCTCAAAGAATAATTCGAAGGGAAATTTCTCTGGTTCATCAATTTGTATTTTGCATTCAAAATCATTTAAATGGTGTAAATAATAATATTTTCTTTTGTTTCAGTCAATAAATTTACTTTTGAAAAAAAATTATGAAATATAAATTTCAAATAGTTTTTTGATTCTAAGTAATCATATTCAGAGAAATATTTTTGACATTCTGAGTAAGTAAAGAAAACACGCTTCTATTTTCTTGTGACCAAATCTGACCGAGCTATGAAGTTTCGAATATTACTATTTTAGGACAATCAACAATTTTATAATTTTAGACTATCAGACTTGGGTGAAATCCGAGCGCTGATTGGCATATTTTCCAAGAAATAGACAATGGAATAGCCTAAAACCGTACATTTTTATTAAATAGTAATATTTAAATTTTTATAACTCACTCAGTTTTTGTTAAGATAGAATAAACCTTTCTTTTGTTTAAAATTTTAGTATCTGAAGAATAGTTTACTAATTATGAATCAAATATAAAATTCTTCATTTATCAACACATTTATATATTCAAATTGCATAAAAAAAGTATTCTTTACGTCATTTAGATCGTCTTTCCTATTAAATGTATATGCCTAATTTTAATTGCTTGAAAATTAGGTGTTAGAACCCTATTAGAGTAAATATTCTGTATTTATATAAACCATGTTTGCCTCAAATACTACAGAATTATTGAATTAATAATATCAATATTTTAAAAGTTCAAAAAATCATTTTCTTGAAGTTATCTTTCTATAAAATGTTTTGCTTCATGGTTATTTCATTTCTTACAGACATGTGTTAAAAATTACACTCGTTAAATTTTAGTTTGCATTGGGAGTTAGAACTAATTTTTGCCATGCACGCATAATTTGCGCTTGTGGATTAAATTTTATTTTTATTTTGTGTAAAGTTGAAGTGATACTTTATTGGTTTATATTTCAAGATAAAATAGGTTTTGCCAGTGATCCGTTGAACTAATTTTGTGTAAATGGAAAATATGATGAAATATATATATTTTTTAATTTATTCGAAATATAAATTTAATTTATGTGTTAAAAACTGAAATACGGGAAAGATATTCTTTTTTAACTTTTAAGATAATTTAAAAATCATTTTTATATACTGTAATATTTTCGATTGTCATCGTGGAAGCAGCTGAAATTTCATTTAATTTTTACCTTATTAAAATAGCATTTAAAATTTTAAAAAAGTCGCATGGATGTTGACGTTTCTATCTTCTAAAGCATATATGTTGCAAGTTTGGTGGCTCCGGACTGTAGAGAGTAAAAACATACACATACATATTCATCTTTTTTATAAGCGAATTTGTACTCTTAATTCTAGAGCAACAGTCGTGCACACATGCCAAAAAATGTACTTACTATCATTACCCGAGGATGAATTTGTTAAATGAAGTAATGAGATATATTTCTTTAAAATATATTTAAGAATATTTTTGAAAATTACTAAATTTAGAAAGAAGAATAACATGGAAATAAAATCTGTATCCCTAAATACATTAATTTTTATATTTAAAGTAGTCTAAAAGATTTTCTTATGCAATAACAAACTTTAAAGTTAGCGATAAAACATTGAAAATTTGAATAACTTTTAATTCAGAATTTATTAATAAATTTTGGAAAAATCCTTTCTTAATGATCTTTTAACCACCCAAGAAGTAATAATTTAAAAAATTGTTATAATATAAGAATTATCATGCTAAAATATTAAAAAAGCATTAGCTAAATTCACATCTGTTCTTATGATTTCTTAATTGTTCCTTTATGTGATATGATTAAAACATTTCTATTAATATATTTATATTATAAAATGAATATTTAAAAGAGTTAAAACTTTTGGTTTATAAAATAACGAAAATTTTCACAAAAAATAATATTCTTTATAATAAATATAATGACTTTTTATCTTTTAAAAATATAAAAAGCATGAAATGATCAAATGCTTCGTGTACTTCTTGCGTGACTAAACAGAGCTAAAAATGTGACGGGAAAACATCTACAAATCCATTTTATTTTTTAAAAATCCTGTCAAATCTTAGTAGCGTTTTTAATACTTTCAAACTAAACAATGCTCGACAAATCAAAAATGGATTTGAACACCGTGCTGGTAAAGCGATTGTCAAGTGATATTTAATTTTGAAAGTACTGAGTGTAATAAAATGCATTTCATACGAATTGCATCTCCCTCCCTTTTTGTATTATCATCTTCTGAAAAGTACTTTTTATTTCTCGCTCTATATCACCTTTACTTTATTTTTTATAAGTTTCATTTTTAATTTCAAATGCCATTCTTTTCATATCTTGATGAGAACTAAAATGAAAAATTGAAAATGAATAAAAGTTCCACGTATTGAGCATTTTTTGTTTTCGAATTCGTTTTTGACAATCTTGCAGATCCTATATTTGATGTAATATATCAGATAGCAATAAAAATATACATGATTCATTTCTTTCCCCGCTATTGTATGGAAAACTGATTGTATCAAAGCTTCGCAACACATATACCTGGGTGTAGATGTTAACTTGATATTCATATTGTATGAGAAGAATGTCTCAAAAAAGAACAGATCTTCTAGCAATTTTTTTGCCTTTTACCTGAAAAGAAACCAGATTGAAACAGCATTCCAACCAAGTGGCAGACTATGCTATAAATTATGTATTTTTGTGTTCCCATTTTATTACTATGCCTTTTTATATAACTTGTTTCATGTTTGTAAAGACAGAATTTTTTAAATCAATTTTTTGCTCTATTTCTGATTAGGGGAGCCAGGGCTTTGTTGTAACAGGGGAAAGTTTCTATATGCACGTTACGTGTTCAGATTTTTTTGCTAAATATGATTTTTATGATGGGTCTTGGCACATCAGAAAAGTCAATGGCCAGCCGAAACGGTTTGAAACGAAAAGCACATCATCTTTTGCAATATTATACAATATTGTGTGATATTATATTATATCATTTAATGTTGAACAATATTATGCAATAATGTGAGATATTATATTATATCATTTAATATTTTACAATATTATACAATATTGCGAAAATTATTTAATATCATACAATATTGTACAAAAGGATGGAGCAAAAATGGTCTTAAATTTTTTTCCTTAGATTTTAGTTTGGTAATAGTGCGGAAAAGTTGCCTTTTATATTCAAAAACAATATTTAAAAATTTGGTTGTAATATTACATTATCTTGTAGTGCCGCAAAACGCTTAAAATTTATTTAAAAAATTAAAAATTGGATTTTTTTTAAAAAGGGCCTTTAAAATTTTTTCTTAGATATTAGTTTAGCAGTAGTGGCGAAAAATTAGTTTTAGGTTCAAAAAGAATTTTGAAAAATTCTGGTTGCCATAGAAAAATATTCCGAGTTGCCGCAAAGAGCTTAAAGTGTGGGGGAAAAATTGAAAAATTACAAACTTTGATAAAATATTTTTATGAATTTTCTTTCATATAATTTTACAAAAGATGATTTTAAATACATATATAAGCATTACAATTGGAAAAAATTATTAATTACAAAGTATAATGATAATAAAAAATATTTTTATGTCAAATTTTGCGTTTCTTACATCTGTATCCTTAATGATTACAAATGTTACTGCTGCAAACTGTTTGTTTCTACATCACTGCAACATTAAACTGTTTTTTTAAATTAAATTTTGATTTATTACCACGTGAGTCAAACTTTGCTCTTATTCATCCTTCTTTTGCGACTGAACCACAGACATTTTGAGCCGATTCGGCCATCAGTCTCACAGCTCTTTCCATTGCTTGCATGGACAAGGAAGCCGGAGAAAGTCGATAACAGAATCCCATATACTATTTGGGATACCTTCTGTATAAAGTTTTAACTTAGTATTAAACCACACAGGCACTTGGTAGTTTCATCCCTTCTTGTCTATTTCATCGATCTGCTTGACTTGCCTCTTTTTGTAAAAAATATTGTTAGTATTTTTTCCTCGTTCTTCATTAAACTTAGCTATTCTCTGTAGTTCTTTACTCTTTCTTGTTTCTTTCTTCCTCAAAGCGCTTGTTTTAGTAATATTAATATTACCTATAAACATTTTGCTATTAGATCGTTGATCATTTAGAACCTTTTATTCCATAACTTGCACTTTTTTTAATACGTCAGCAATATCAAATAAACGTTTAGCTTCTTCTCTAAATTCGTAGGAATTAATCTTATCTGAACATATTCTGCTTTTAGACTTTAATACATTTCTGTATTTAGCATATAAGCTTTTATGACTTGGGAAATTCTTTTGCTAGAAGCAAGAGGAATGGAAGCTCTTGACCATATTTGTTCTATTATGAGAACTAAAGTATCACATATGTCGATTACAGAAGGTTCATTCTCTGAAGCAATTTTGAGGTTATGTCTAATATAACAGTAACACTAGATTCGACAGTAGTGTGTTCAACTTCAAGCAAATAACTAAATTTCTCAAAAGTAGAACACTCCGATATTTGTCTTGTCTTCACTAATTTAGATTGAGTCATTTTTACTCACAGCAAAGCACACAAGCACAAATTAACAAATCAGTTACATTACACAATAGACGAAGAGGATACGTCAACTCAATTGAACTCGCCAAAGCTACTAATTTGAAACCAGCTATGTCTTTGTCACCAGACGCAAGCAAATCTCCGCCTTACCTCGATAGCAACTGCTCCGGGGACAACTCAGTGTCACGCCAGTGCAATAGTAAAACTTTTTTTACAGCTTGTTCATATGACAATGCCTAATGAAAGCTTTTTATTTCATAATCCAGGCACGCAAAAAATCTTTAAAAAGTTGCAAAAAGTATGTTTTTATGAAGCTTTAACGGACTTGCGGCACCTCAAAATACACTCTAATATTTTTTATATTTTTATTTATCTTATCTATATCAAAAGGCAAGTTTTCCGCTCTATAACAAATTGAAGATCAAAAATTGACTATTTCGTAAAAAAAAAAAAAAAAAAAAAAAAAAAAAAAAAAAAAAAAAAAAACTTTAAAATGTAGCAAAAATTTCCATTTTTATGAAACTTTAACGTTCTTGCGACACCTAAAGACCTGCTTCAATATTTTTCAAATTTATAATTTATTTTTTCTACATCAAAAGGCAATTTTTCTGCTCTATTACAAATCAAAAATCAAAAAATGATTTTTTCGTTCCACCCTATTGTACAATAATGGGTGCTACAATGGGAAAACTATTCTGTTTTAGCTAGTAAATGAAGAAAAATAAATATAAATTTTGATTTAAAATGAGTTCAATGATGCTTTAAAAATGTTTTTAATTATTTACTTTATTTATGCATTAAGTGTTTAAAAATATGCGTTAATTTCTTTTTTTAAATCACATTACTTTTATTTTATGAATCAACAAAAATGTCGGAAACTAAGTGATAACTCTACTTGTAATAAATACAATATCTGGGCGAGTTGCAATATATTGTAGCTTTCGAAATTTGTCGTGATATGTTCATGTAGTTAGATTTCAGTTTCAGATATTAAAGTGTACCTTAGTTAAAGTGTTAGTGTAGATTAAATTTTTAAGAATCTAACAGAAGCCTACTTAATAATAAAAAAAAATAATTAAAATAGAAAATTTAAAGTTCCTAGCTCATTTACTCTTTAAACATAAAGAAACAATGGAAAAAAGAATAGGGTGACGTAATTAATATGAGATGAAAGCAAGAAGAGATGATTATGTTGTTATTTCTTATGGCACTTGTCATAGACAAGCCAGCTGACAAAGTCAGCGATTTTAAGCGTAGATTTAGCGTCTCTTGTTTTTTTAGTAGCGCCATCTAGTACCAATAGTGCGACTTAGCTACTAATGCGTCACAAACCTTTTTACGGGGTAGACTTCATTCATAAATTTCATTCACTCATCCACAGATCGTAATTTAGACCTGAATCAGAGAATGATCATCTCTGAAGCAGTACCCTCAGTGGTATTGCATCGACTTAGAGGACTTTGTGACCACCACATATTTATACATGCACCAGTCACCTTATACACGTAGAGTCTTCGACCGGCGGAATTCGAACTCTCTACCCAAGGGAGGCGAGCCCAACGCCCTACCAACCAAGTTATCCCAGCCAAAAATGATTATGGAAAGGAAAAGAAGATGTAACTAGAAAAATATAAAAGAGTAAACAAAGGAAAGATGAGCGAAGAAGTAGAATTTGAACTAACGATCAGTTTTTTTTTCTTTTTTCTTTTTTAAGAAGAAGAAGGATAATTTTGGTGTAGTTTGCGGAGATGAGTAGAGCAAATCTGTCTATATATTATATAATAGCATATTATATATATCCCATTATGATGTAACTTTAAGCTTCTTTTTGGGCAGGCTTCATAATTTTGGACAGAAGTCAGATGACGGGGGTGACAGCAGGACTCATCCTCCTCTTCCTCCTTTCTCTCCGAACCGGGGTTGGCGAGGGTGCTCAATCCAAAAAAAAAAAAAAAAATGTACATGCAATCTAAGAGCACTCCGTCTCTGAAACAGAGACAATATAAACTGACCACCGCGTCCTTCAAAACTGATAAAGAAAAATGATTTCATTGCTTAGATTGCAAAATATGTGCAATAAAAAAAGTCGATCAAGTTAAGTGCAATTCTGATGCAGATTGACTTTTATGATGATTGGTTAAAGATGCAGATTTACTTTTATGATGATTGGTTAAAGATGCAGATTTACTTTTATGATGAGTGGTTCAATATGCAGATTGACTTTTGTAATGATTGGTTTAAGATGCAGATCGCAAATTGACTTTTATGGTTATTAGTTCTTATTTTACAGTAAACTATTTGATATCATTTTTTTACCTCAATGTGAAGCGTTAATAACCAAATATAATGTAATTTATTTAATAAAAGAATGGTAAAGTGGAAATAATTGCAATATTATTTATATATTTTTTTATAATTTGAGCCCCCGTTTGTTACAGTTCATTCATTATCCAAAACAAGTTGTAAAAGCCAGATAATTTTGAAAAAAAAAATCTTTCTGGTTCTGAACTTAACAAACTTGTTGTATGAATTAATAATTAAACTATTAAAAATTAATAATAATCTTAGTATCGCAAATACATTTTTACAAACATTATTTTTCCAAAAATTTTTGCAACTAGCCCTGGTTTTAACCTACTAGATTTCTGGAATTTTGTGCACTTATTTATTCTCGAATTACAGTATCAAATAACGTTTTTATTTTCAGAGCTTGATTATTGGTAAACTGATAAATTTAATTATATATTCTTTCTAAACCAATGGATATCTCGTAATGAAGTGGAGAATAGATTGTTGCAAGTCTTTATAATATTTATGGTAATGAACTATAAATTTCACGATATGTTTGTAAAATTTAGCAAATTGATTTAACGACAAACACGTTGTTTTTTCGCACTCATTTTTCCTCTTACAACCTCCCCCCTTCCATCTTTTTATTTTTTTTATTTTTTGCCTTACAATTTTTTTTGTTTAGAATTTTTTATTTCCAAAGTTTAAAATCCCTTTTCAATTGATATTTTCATCAGCTTTCTTGGTAGCTCTGGTGCAGAAGCGCCGATTTCTAGTGGACCAATTTGTTCATGCATTTTTATAAACACATTAATTATCACTTCTATGATGTGTGACTGCTTGCTGAAAAACTACAATTAAATTTAAAGAGTAATTGTTTTTCAAAATTGGAAAATCCTTTTATTTCATGAGATACATGACAAGTCTTTGCCATTATTTGCATCAAATATTTCAATAAAAATATAGAAAAATATTTAAAAGCGAACTTTTTCACCACTACATTAAAAATAGAAATTAATCTTTTGATTAAAAAAAACAACTGGAAGTTCAAAACAAATTTCTAAAAGCTTAAGACTCTGATAGAAAAGCTTGAGGTTAATGCTAAAACTATGTTTTAAATTTATAGCATTTGTGTTTTATAGTAATCATAAATATTTACACTCAGATAGACAGACGGGATGTCAATGGATTTCGATCAAAATTTGAGGAAAATTCATAAATTTGATGTAAAGAGCGCAAACCCTATTTCACCCGTCCACATTAAGACGTTGTTGTCGTATTTAGGGCCGCGGTGGCCGGGTGGTAAGATCTCGACTCGTGAGCTGTTGGGTTTCTGATTCGATACCCGATTCCACCGAAAAACCGTCGTGTAAAGGGTGTCTGTTGCACGTTAAATCCATCAGGGCCAAACGTCCTTCCACTGGTGTGGAGAGGGAGGTACCAGCTCAGGTGTCGTCCTCGTCATCTGACCGCGGTTCAAAATTACGAGGTTCGTCCCAAAATAGCCCTAGTGTTGCTTTATAATGGGACGTTAATATAACTAAACTAAAGAGTTATCGTATTCATAGATAAATAGACCTTGTTAAAAAAAATGTTTGTTTTACGGACTCGAGGTAATCTAAAAATAAGTAAAAATCATCAAATCTTGAGAAGGATATTTTACAGTACTTTCTTTTTGTATACTTCGTATACGAGAAAGTAAGAATAGATTAAATTATGTAACTAAAGAAAAATATTTGAAATAAGGAAGCGTGAGTATCATTTAAATCTTTTCAATAGTGATTAGATAAACAATTTCACTGAACGGTTGAGTAAATTTAATCACTGGAAACAAAACTCTTATAAATAAATGAATAGTGCCTGAAATTACAGAAAATAACTAATATTAAAACAAAATTTTCCAGTCTTGGATATGATAACATCATAGTTACATAATCAACTTCGGTATCAACAAAACGAATTTGATTATTAATTTCTTGCTTCGGTGCAAATTAAAATGTGCTCTCACATGTGATAGAGTAGGAAATGCTTCTGCAAAAATGAAAATATATACATAATCTATGATCAAACGAATTATTAGTTTATTGAATTTCATTTCGAGTAAGGTTCTTTTATCCCAATGAGAATAATGCATATAAAACTTTTGTTGTTCTTGGTGTTATTTAAGATAAAGCCATTTCGTGGTCGATGAATAAAATAATCTAAAGTATTTGTGTTTTACTGACAACAAATGCGCTATTGGTTTTTGATATGAGTTCGAGATAATATCAGAAATCCATTGCAAAAGTAGGAACCATTTTTTTATGGTACGAAATCTATTGCACTGCATGGATATAAAAGAAAGAACTCCGATAGAATTTATTTGAAGCTTTGAGTACAGTTTACGTGTTAAATACCATTCTCGTACGTAATCATCTTTTTTTTTACGTTTTCTAAGTTATTAAAAATTGTTTATTAAAATAAGTTTTATTTTTCTTCTAAAACAAATGCTTAAAATGACCCCAAGTCATTTATGGATAAAGAAAGAAAAGAAGCTGGTTCGAAGACATCAAACACCTTTAAATTTCAAAGAAATATGCTTATTATGCTTATTAAATTAGAAATATGCTAATTTATTTTAATTTATATTGTTTGAACAATATTTAATAAAATTTTGTTTCATATTAGGATTTAGTTTTTATTGCACAATTTTTTAAACTTTGATATTTTCCTTTTTTTCTGACGATTTTAATAATTTCTAAATGAAAAAACTTTGTAATTGTCAAAAAAAATTCTCCTTTGATGAATTTGAACCTTAAGTCATTTGAGAATTCGCAATTTGGAATTTTTTTATGGATCTACATGTTTCACACTTCTTTGATTCAGACAAAAAAAAAAATGGAAACAAATCTGTTTGTAAAGAATATAATAAGTAAGAAAACCCTCTACTGAATGACATTTGATATACGGGTTTATGAGCAAGAATGTAGTTCCGTATAAGATTTTGAATGAAGTAATCAATGGGAATTCTACCTGTCCATTTCTTTGATTGTCAGCTCGATAATTCAAAGTGCAATAGCACATATTATTGGAATTTAATACATGACTTTATTTTCTAAAATTATAGAATTGCATCACATTTTGTACGCTATTAGCCAGCAAGTTACATGTTTATTGGTCTATCTGTTTGTGCATACAATCTTGATAAATTGAAAATACAATCAGCTGGGAGAATGAATTTCAGCACTAGAACTTTACACCAAAATTTTAGATATATCAAATCTCAAATCAAATTTTAGGCTAAATTAATAAGAAAGTAAATGTATCATTCTAAAATGAATGTTATATTCTTATCAATATGCGTCAAAATTAAACTTAAAATGCAGAATGCGAGATATCGACTTCAACTCTCTCGACGGCTACTCTTAAATTCTTGCTTTTAAGACAATAAATTGAATTTTTTAGATCTGTTCAGTGCTAGCGTAATTTTGATATTTCGATTTAAGGATCCCTTACTATCTTCAGACAATTGTGATATGTCATTTTTAATTATATTTTTATCCAAAATAGTAACATTTTACATGACAAGGCATTGGTATTGTAACAAAGTAAAGGTAATCAAAATGGGTTCAGAGAAGAAAAAAACTCTTGAAAGATAATGATTTTTTTTTGAAATTTGTAGCTTAATATTCTTGTTGGATTTTTATTCTTTTATTATTCATTTTCTTATTGTAACCAACCACTTCTTCGACCAAATTGTGAATGCAGACTGAAAAAGAAGTTTTCAAAAATTAATGAGACCCTTATACTATCGACTTTCACAATCAGAAAATATCATACTTCAGAGTTAAATATGAAAAAGCATCTCACGAAAGAGATTCTAATAAATAGAAATATAAATTACTGTTTAGTTTTTTTTTTTTTTTTCATTTAAGAAGGCAAAATATTTTTTTTTATGTTTTTGTGTTAGTTAAAGTAATTTTTTCAATTCTCTCATATACCAACCTATTGTCAACTCTGAGAGGTTCTTATTATCATTTAAGAGTTTTGGAGGATAATGCCATTGCGGCATAATAAGATATGAATTGTTTGTTATCTTAATAAGAAAGACCTATTAAAACCATATATTTTAAGATTACAAAAGAATGTTTTTAAATTGAAAAGATTTAATACTGGTAGAATGAACAGCAAGTTTTACTTTTCACCTGTGAAAAAATTCGGCTATATTCAAACTGTTCTAATCTTATTAAGAATTTTACTCAGATAATCATGAAATGTCAGTAATCAATTGTTTTACAAAATTTAATATTATATGTTACTTACAGAATAATATGTTTTTTACACTTTGAAGATATATCTGGTCACTCAACTTATGTGCTGCAACATCTTCAATTTCAGGCAGCTTCTCTGGAATTAATCGGACCACATTTTGTCTAAAATACCTGGGTCACACATGTAGTCACATGATACATTTAAAACCTCAGAAATTAATTTGAGAACACAATGTGTTTTTTGTAGGCAGAAGAAGGACGTGATGATGCCTCATATCGAAGAATAGTGTTGCTTGATGTTCTTTTACCACATGACAGTTTCGTGTTGAGAATTGATTCATGATATTATATGTAATTATATTAATAAAAAAACCTCCTGTGTAATTTAGATTTTTTTTATAGAGAAAAACTTTGTTATTGTATGAGGAAGAAAAATTAGCCATCTGTAGGTACTATCAACTAGATAATCGCCACTTATTAATTGATTAGTCAGAATGTAATTAGATTCAATGATTTATTTACAGTCTGCATCTATATTTTAATGCTGCTTTGTACTGGTCGACTTTTTTAATTGGACGATGCAGCAATTTGAGAGGATTTCCGTATATGCGATTAATGTCTTACAGGTACCATAAAATTATGACATATGCACATTAATTTACAAATTATATTTTAATAGTTTATCGATATTCACATCTTTGAGAATTATCAAATTCTTATGAGGGATCACTGTGACTTTCAGAGGCACTGTTTATTAATTTAATTTGTAATAACAATCCTTCCTTATTTGCGTGCACGTTTAACTGCTTAATTTTTTTCCAAGCAGTTATTTATCGAAGCATTAAAAAGCTCAGAAAGTAGAATGGAACGAATTGCATGCAGTGGTTCATTATTTAGGAAAATTCTTCGAAAAAATCTTTAAATCTCACCATTTATTTAAAGCCTTTCTTTAGTGTTTATCTCAAGATTCAATGTAATGTAAGTTCCCGGATGTTAAACTTTTAAAATTTCTTCAACTTGTTTCTTGTTTCTAAATAAAAATTTTGATCCTGGCCATGCGAAACATAACTTTAATTTGCATTGCGTCGAGAAGTTTTGATTGGAAAATGATCATCAAAAATTAAATCTGCTTTTTTATAACTTTTCTTTTTAGTGAGAAACCATGCAAAATCTAAATAGCAAAGTTAATACTTTAATATCATTATGCATTTATTGGAAAGATTCTACATCATCCATTTACCTCTAAAGAAAAAAAATGGTATTAACAAAATCACAACTTGCAGGTATAACGCAGCAGAAGAAACTTGCAGCAGCAGAATTCTTCAATTCCTTTCTATGTAACTAATTCCTGATTTTACAAAGAAATTCAGAATGTAGATTTTTTTAAAGTATTATTTAGTAAGTTTTTTGCTATAAATATGATATATTTCACTTATAAAAAATCGTAGTATCGCCTTTACCTGTGAAATAAATAATTTAGAAGTTCAAAGGAATGTTTTTATGGTTATATAATGCTATTGATTATACCGGGAAGTTACTAAATACTGTAACACTCCAAAAATAAAAAATTAATTTTACTACTTTGATAAAAAGAGTTCTTCCTCTACGTCTGCAATAGACAATGTTTTACGAACTCAGATCGTAAAAAAAAAAGAAGAAAAGTTGTAAAAATGGAACCTGGAATAAAAAATGTTCAAGTTTTTTTTTATCACAGATTTTTTGCCGGTAAATTTTTTAGGCAATTAAAATGCATTGAATTTAATAGGATAATTTATAAAACTTATTATTTATAAAACTATAAAGATATATTAGATTATAATGTTTGCAAATATTGACTAAGTTATGATCGTCCGAATCAAATACTCGGAAAGAGTACATCAAAATAATTTATACAAAAAATACGAAGAAATCCACGACGTTCTACAAATAAAATGTAAGCTAGACTACGAATGCTATTATAAACAAAGCCTTCTATTTTCGGCTTTTCCACTAAAGGTCTTTCAAGGTTTTAACTATAATTTGATTACATATTTAAAAAAAATATGTTTTTTATTCAATATGAACAGTGTATATCAGTTAAATAAAAAATTTCCTAGATAGTAAATAATAGTATTAATTCTCGACTTATGAAAAAGGTTCTTTATAAAACCATACTCAATATAAAAAAAATCAATTTAGAAACGCACATTTTAAAATATTGTTTTGTACTTTTGGATATAAATGTATAACATTTCGTTATCATTTTATGAAATGCTTCGGAGTTACATTAATAGAAATTTCAAAGTTGTAAAATTCATAACTTGGGATGATATAATGATAAATATTATTCTTATACTAATATAAAATCTCAAATTAAATGTTATGCAGATATAAATAATAGTTTTCTGAAGTGATGAAATTCTCATTTATATGTAATGTAAATGATAAAAGTTTTTAAATTAAATGTTGTTGAATTGTTGTCAAACAAAAAAATATGCCAAAAAAATAAAAATAATAACTTCAGTTAGTTTGAAAATGGTAGAAGAATTATTTTAACTAAATAGTAAGAATGTGTGGAATCTTCCGGTACGGAATTTCGATATTATCTTCCTTTGCAAAGAGTATAAAAATACAAAAATCTTCAGCAATTAGTTACACACTACATTCATAGTCAATAGCTTTGCTTAATAAACCGATTTTCTAGAAGTAACTTATCAACGGTTGTGGTATTGTAGATAAAATCTATCTGTTGACTCAGAAAGGCTGTAGACAAATAAGCTCGATTCACTATCAAAGGATAGAACGGACTACAAAATCAGTAATATAAATAAATAAATTATATTAGAAAAGATTTATTCATTCATATTTACACAACGGGCATGTTTATACCAATGAACACAACAGTCAGTATCATTAGTATCATTACCCTGTTGTTCTTTCTCAAGTAGCGACCTGCACAGGTACATACTACTTCTAAATTCCTTTTTCTTATCGTATTTATTAAGAAAAAAATGACTCTCCTTAACAAGGACTTCAGCATACATTACTAACTACCAATAGCTTTAACTTTCCTTTAATGTAAGAAGGAACTATAAATCATATATGGTTATTCTGGGTTGGTAGGCGTTTGCATTAATACCATTAATTTTCTTTTCTTCTGGATCCAAATTTTCAAATTATTTTTGTAACTTATTTTTATATATCTAATTACCACGACCTCCCTCGATGTATCGCCCTTCATGTTGTTTTCTAGTGATATTATCTCGTTACATTTACAGCACAGCAGTAAGAGTTTTTTTCGACAGCTGCTTTAAAGAGGTCAGATACCATTCCTTATCAAGGCAGATGATATAAGCCGAATACCATAACAAATTACATGATATAGTTTTGTTTTCACATTCTTTTTCAAATTTACAAACAATATTTTGCTTATAATTATACGAATCAATATTTGAATTTTTTACAAAAAAGGATGAAACTTAATGAGCTAGTTAAAGCATAAATGAGATTTTCTCATAGATAGTAAAACTGTGTTGAAAATGGTCTAAATGCTGCGAGATGCTTAATTTCCTTTTGATGCATCTTCAAATAATTTCTATTTTTTAAAAATTAAAATAATGATACAAAAGTTCTAAACTTACAGAAACTTTGATTATCTGAAAAAAACAAACAAACGAACAAAAAAAAAAAAAAAAAAAAAAAAAAAAAAAAAAAAACGGATCAGAAAAAAACGTTTTGAATTCCTACTTTTGAAGTAAAATTTCGTGATGAATTTTGTTCAACCTGAAAAGCCTTTTTCTTAGAAATTGTATCATCTCTAAAATATAAATAGAAAAAAGAACAGATATCTAGGAGCAATGTGACGAAAAAAGTACCACTTTTCCAATACATTGGCTGTATCTCAAAATAGATTGCAAAAGCAGTCTTCTCTGTCAAATATCCGGCTATAAAGCTTTTGTGGTTTCTGTTCACTTCTAAAAGTCTCTGCAAAGAAATTTTTCCCAGGAAAGTGAGAAAAATTCTATCCTTTCATTCAACAGTCAGTTTGGCATCATATGATATGACGATATGCACTTAAGTTAATCGAATTGAAGACTGGAAGCATGAATCATTCAGATCACGAAAGCGTGCACTTCAGCTTCAGAACCGCCTTCATTGACAAAAGAATTCCGATACCAAAAAATTGTTTTTTTAAAACAATTTTTTGATTTAGACCAAATTAAATTAGCATTAAATTACGCAAACAGTTTAATTAATCATTCATACTATTTAAATAAAAATTGGATATGTATGCTAAATTTGTATTTCTGTATTTTCTTTTCTTTAGTTATAAAAATTTACTTTGGTTTACAACTTATTTTATAATTTAAAATGCACATTAAAAAGATTTATTAATATTTCGATATATTAAAATAAAGCCATGAAAATTATCATTCCAAATCAAAGTGATAGAGATTCTTCAATAGAAAAAAAAATCACCAGAAAAGATTCTCCTATTTAAGAAGTCGATATTTATGAAAAATTTCACTTGATATGATTAAATATATAATATGAATATTAAGCATGCTAAATCTTTAAGAATTTTTATTTGAATAATTTATTAATAATGCTTTTTTCAGTATTAACAAAAAGCATATGAAATACATAAATAAGGGATTTAATATAGGAAATAATGTAACGATAGATTTTTATAATGTTTCTCAGACATGTGACCTAAAATACAGAAGCAGAACTATTTTAAATAACTTAATTTAATTGATATTCATATTTTTGATATAATGAATAATTTGAAAAGGTAAATTAAATAAATCAATCATTATTATCTTAAATCGAAAAATAATTATTGAAAATTTATTTTGTTCTTAATTTTCAAGTTTCTAGAATTAGCCCATGGAAGCAAAAAATAAGTATTCACATATTTTTTCTTCCCATTTTCTTTGTGACACAATTTTGTAAGAAACTCAAAACATATTATTTCTTTACTTTATTCAACAAAAATATTTATAATTTAATATTTTATTTTGAATTTTAAATTATCATTTTTTTTTGAAAGCCGGGAAGATTTCCCTAATTTTTATCTTTAGATATATATAAATCAGATTTGGCTGGGATTGAATAAATATTTCAAAATTATAACATTTTATAATCACACTTTTTTAATATTGAAATTTGAGTGTATGTAGTTGAATTTAAAAGACAAATAACTCAACTGCTGTTATTAGCTCCGCGAACTATAAGATAAAATATGTCACTGCTATTTTATAACATTTCAGTTTTAGTAATGCAAAATTTTCATATCGTTTGATATAATTCTTCAGTGGAAGATATTTAATCTTATGCGTTCGGAAAAGTAATTCGTTGTTAAATTATTCACCTAATGCAAGGACTTGCTTATTGCTCCAAGAAATAAATATATATAATTGTTTTAAGTTGAATTTACCCAAAAAATTCATTTAAAACTTCTTATCTCTCTGTATATATTTTTAACAAACAAAATTAAATAAATAAATAAAATGTCAAAATGATACATCGTCTTGAATGGTATTTGAAAGGAGACATCCGAGTGTAAATTTTAATTTCATTAACCATTTACAATTTTCTTCCATACGAAGTATTAAAAAATATGTAATCATCAAAAATTCAACGTGTAGCGGTTACATAACTCTACTACCTTCTCTTTTGATACAACAGATGGCGCTATCTTATTAGCAATAAGGCATATGATGATCCTTTTCGGGATCATTATTAGATTGTATTCTAGTAAGTGTTGTGTATTTTAGTGTTAGTGCTTGTTTCGTCTTGTGAAATGTGGAATTTAGAAAATAATTATATAATTGTTCCTGAAACTCAACTATTAATTTCATCTATCTCATAATGAAGTTATAAAGAGTCTCGTCACTCTATAAACGTTATTTTTGATATAACCTTAAATATACAAACATATGTAAAATTACTAGCACCATTTTTATTTGTCTGCTTAGTAAACTTCGACAAAAGTTATTTCTGTTTACTGCCTTGCACGCTTTTTAGACGTTGATATTTCACGAACAAGTCGAAGAACTCCGTGAGGGAAGGGGTAGCTTCTAGGATTTCCATGAAATTTTCCCCACATTTACGAAACTCTTTGATATGTTCGCTTATATAATGAAGGTTTAAAAGCGTATTTTTTTTACTAACTATAAGAATCAGACAACCCGATATTTGCGATTGATACATAATTGTATTATTAAATTTGACGTGTTTCTCTTCCAAAATAACTTTACGCTTCTCACTGTTATTTTTGTTATGTTTTGTTAAAGGCCAAAGTTAAAAATTCAAATCTTAGCACCATTTCTTAGCATGCATAATCTAAATTAAAATGCAAAATTTTTCACATGAATGAAAGGAGTATGAGAAGAATACCTTTCAGAAATACAGGCATGAAATTTTAAAGTATTGTTTTAAACTTAAATCTACAGATTCTTTCCTAGACTGAACCAAAGACAAGAAGTAAGATCACTTACTTTTCCGAAAAGGTTATCCACGTTCGACACAGATGGGAATCTCTTTGAGGGGAGCATCCCCGAGCAGATCAGTACTACAATTTTCTACCCTGAAGAAAATCACATTTTCATCGCTCAAATAAGTTCGGAAAGGGAAGGGTTCTCTCAGTGGAATATCAACAAGGTACTCTAGGGAAAGGATTATTTTCTTTTCTTGCTTTTAAACAAACTACAAAAACATATTTCCATTCCCGAATGTGTACCTTTAATGCATAAATAATACATAGAGAGCTCAGGTAAGAATCTATTTTAAAATAAAGAATTACGTTTAAACCAAAAAATAGCTGCTATGTCATTTTTGCTTTCTTCAGAACAAAGATTGTTTATCTTTCTATTGTAGGGGTTACCTGTTTGTTTTAACATTTTGTCAGCGCTCAGATGGGTCGCATCGTTTCTTCATAAGTGGAAAGCAGGGTATGAATCATAATTTTTTTTCACAATTATTATTTTACGCTGCTTATTAGAATGTCATTTGAGTATTTTATTATTCTATTCTTCTCATTAAAATGTCATTTCATAGCTTATTATTCTTCCAAAAACACTTTTAACTTCAATGCTATTTTATTTATTGTATTATAAAAATATATAATATTGAATTCATGATTACTAATCAGTACTAATGATAAAAAAGGACGTACGCTTTGGCATTCGGCAAAGGAAACATTTGACCTATTATCTCTGTTCCAACTTGAAATCGTTTTTTTATTATTTTTATTTATTTATTTATTTATTTATTTATTGCTGATAGAATAAATATTTTGTAGCTGCTTCTGTAAGATATTACATTAATTGGGTAAAATATTTTGTCATACTTTCAAAATTTCATTACAGAAATATTTTGCTTTCAATCTATTATTTTTATGAAAAATTTGGTTTCCTACTTTTTTCTTATTTTTCATTGAAATTTTTAGAAACTTATTGGATTAGCTGAAGCTGAATCATTTGCGATTTCAGATTATAGAAAAAATGACAAAAAACGTGGAAGCTAAGATTATAATGAACAGAACAGTTTAATGTTTCGAAGACAATACAAATTACATGTCTATTAAAATTTGAAATTTAAAACAATTTATTACAAAAGTTATTAAAAGAAAAAAAAATAATTTTTTAATTAACATTTTTAGCAATATTTAAGGTTGTTAAGCCCTCTGGTTGCCAAACATGATTGTAATAAAATAAAACGTGGTATAATATGAAAATTAATATAACGTTAAATTAAAATTACAAAATTATTCCTAACTTCAAAATTATGCAATTATAAATTATTTATTTCATTTAAGGTTTACATAATTTCAGAAAAATATAAATAATAAATATAGTTTCAATGCCAGACTAGATAAGATTCTGTTTTTTTACTGCAAATATTATCTTTATTAGCGTAAAATATTGTTGAGTTGCTAATGCATTAAAATCAATTTTATAAGTCATATTGTTTTTGTTCTTTTTGACAATTATCGTAATTATAATAATGCAAATATGATACTGAATATGTTATTTCTGATATATCAATAAAATTATGCAGAATATGAGCATAAATGGAGCATATTTCAATCAAATATTGAACTACAATTTGCTTCATTTTTTGTACCTCGAAACTGATAAACTTATTTGAATTTTAAAACAATAAAATATAATATAATGAACCAAGTAGCAGTATTGAATAAATTAAGGAGATATAATACTTCGTACAGAATTATTAAATATCCTTCAATATTAGAAAAAATTAATAAGTCATATTGTATTATATATGATAGTTTTTCAAAATAAGAAAAGCGATATATAAAAATTCATACATTGATCTAGATGTCTGACTCAGTTGTTCGAGTCAAATGAAGGTGAATTAATAAAATAAAATTAAACAAGTCATTTTCATTTCCTTTACGATAAAATGTTACAATAAACAGATGAAGAATTTTTTATTAAAAATATCGTGATTGTTATTCTTTGGAAACTTTTTGATCCTTTAATAACTTCGTTATTTAAATAAATGAGATTTTAAGAGTTGTAACACTAAATTAAGCTAAACTTTTCGGACATTAAAAATTAAATCAGTAAAATATCTTTTAATCTAAAAGCATTTATAACTCTGAATTTCCATTACACAAAGTGCTCAGTTTCTTTTTGTACCTTTCAGGGTTCTCAAACCAACAAATAACATCATATTTCAAACCTTTTTACGCCGATGGCGAAAAGATGAAGCTCTGAGTTAATACTCATTTCCCAAAAATCCAAATTTCATGAATGACAGATAATTTATAACCCTAATATAGTAAGAGAAGATGGTTTTCGGAGAAAGAATGAATTGCAAAATGTCTTTTTCCTACCGCTTTATTCTTTTTTTTTCTCCATAAAGGAATTGTAATTTTGGAAACGTTTATTAGAGCAATATTTGGAACTAAGAGACAAATGAATGGTAGAATATTTTGTTTTGAAAGATTAGTCTTGATCTGTCCGACGACAACCCGTCTGCCGGAAAGGGTGTAACATTAAATCAACATTATTTATTTAATGAAAGACTAACATTCATCACCAGAATAATTGCAAGGTAATTATGGGCATACATTGTTTTGCGAGACTGATTGCAAGAATTTATTTAGATTTTTATGGACAGAAATCTGTGTGGTTCTCTTTAGTTTATGTGAGTCTAAGTGGAACGACGATTTTAACGTAGAACTTGGAAGATCTTTATTATGAGTTAATGTATTGAAGAAGAATAACTAAATAATCTGAAATGCTAATTTTTCAGATTATATTCTATTGAATATCTTCCTCAAATAAAATATGGAAGTGAATATATTCTATTGAATATCGTCCTCAAATAAAATATGGAAGTGAATATATTCTATTGAATATCTTCC
>JAPMOR010065007.1:38802-114031 GCA_026543865.1 Argiope aurantia | reverse complement strand
GAATATATTCTATTGAATATCTTCCTCAAATAAAATATGGAAGTGAAAGTTCAGTTCAGAAAGAAAGTTCAGAAAATCTCAGTTCTGAAGTCATATATGAGATCTTATACATCAGTCCTGAAGTCATATGTCAGATCTCATACATCATTTCTGAAATAATATATCAGATCTTATACATCAGTTCTGAAGCATTTACACCCCTGCGCTTTGGCGGAATTTCTCTTAGAACTTGGATATCAAGACTCCACTTGGACCCCAATACCAAGACCTTGCCGACAAGCCACAGCACCCCTATTTAATATTTGGATTCTATTGGTCTGAATGTTATTCGCATTTTGTAAATGCGAACGGAACAGCAGAGTTAATCTTTTATTCATGCATTGTTCTTATCCTGATCTTATCCTTTAATTTGTTTGCATTCGGTAATTTTCAGCTGATGTAGGCACCTTTCTTCAGATATTGCTCTATTAAGGAAATTATACTCACTGACGAGATAAAATGAGATTTTTCTTTCAAAAATCAACAGAAGATATAATTAAATGATGTAGCATTTTAAAGATTCGCATTATATATGTATTTTGTCTCTAATGATTCGACTGAAATTTTAATGGCATCAAACATACTGCTTAAAATCCAATGAACCAAGAGAAAAGATGATTACTATAGTTATTTTCTATGTTTTCAATTTTTTTTCTGTATGATTATGTTTTTTTTTCTATCAGAATAATGAAATTATCAAATAATACCATAAAAAGAAAATAATTTCAAAGTTATATTTAGATAATTTTATACAAAATAAAAATAAGTAATAAAATTAATATCATATAAAAACGTTTGAAGCTCATAGAATTTTCACTAATTTTAATTTTACATTTGTAAACGGTTCAATTACATTTAAACTGGAATAATTATATTAAATTATTATCTTTTTTAAAATGATATGAAATTCATTTTAAATATGAAAATTATCAAAAGTTATTTTAAAATATTTATATCATCAAAAAGATCACAATCTTTTAATAATAATTCATTAGATGATATGTACTGTTAACTGCAGTATAAAATTCAAATGAAATTTTTTTAAATCTCTAACAAGAATTTTTATAGAAATAAAACTTGCCCAGAATAGAAAAAATTCATCTGCTATATAAATTTCAGCTTACCATTATTCATTCTAATTGGTTTTTCAACAATGTATAAATTCAAGAAAAGGGGAAAATAAATTACTCTTAAATGGCTAGCAACAAGTGTTTCATTTACTGTCCTATGCACACAATTTTTGACACTAAAATTCAGAATAATTTATATCGTTTCTAAAATCTCTACATATTTTGAGCAAGTGAAACAACTGCACTGCAAAAGCGTCAAATATTACAATAACGAAGCTTTCAGAGAAAAGGCTTTGTGGGCAAGATAATTGTAATGTCTTGCAAATAAATTTTGTTCTCGCTGGAAATTATTTCACCATGCATAATTCAGCAAATTTCTAATTATATCATCCTTTCTTCCTGCAAAATTTTCACCATTGTTATGGAAAATTTTCGTGGAATTTGCATAGTTATTTCAAGATTTGTTATCAAAGTTGGCAGGTATATGGAAATTCTTTGTCTTCAAACGGTGTTAGAGCTGATATGCAGTCATCAGCAAATTTGAAACAATGTTACTATGAATTAAAATGCGTAGTGTCGGGAAAAGTTTTTCACGATTGGTTTTAATAAACGTGGGAGTAATTACACTATATTATAAACTAGCCGCCTTTGGCGACCAGTCGGTTCGCCAGTATTACCGCTCGCTACAATTTTCAATTAAATATTTTAAGTAACTGGTCTCTTAAAGGATTCTCAAACAAAACCTTTTTAATCTTCAAATTTTGATAGTCATACCAAACTTATATTGTTTAGATCCTTTCGTTCAATTTACTATATATATTTTGCTAATTTGTTGCCATTTCCGGTAAAACTTCAACTTTAATTAAAAATGTAAATGACGAAATTGCAATTAATATTAAGATATTTTTTAATAAAACCAAGCGTTTTATTTTATTTATCATCTTTATTGTTATTTATTAATTATTATTATTATTGAATATGAGTATTGCAAACAGAATCGCTCAGTATTTAAGTCTTATGTAAACTACAAAATATTTTTCATAGTTTATGTAATATCTCAAACAATAATTCATCAAAAATTTCTGAGATTCAGTATAAAATTCAGTTTTTAGTTTTGCTTTCAAAAGGATTGAAATGAAATCAATAATAACATTTTGTTCTTGCTTATAAATATATTTCAAAAATTATGAAGTCTAAATTTAATGCAGTAAGGTATCATATTCTGGTAAATATTCTGGACGTACCAAATTTTAAATAAATGAATGAATGTTTCTATTTTCCACGATCAACTAAGACTTATTTATGAAGTTTTAAATGTTAAAAATTTAGAAAAACTCACCATTTTCATAATCTTAGGCCAATTAATCTTGAGAAACCTGCGCGCTTATTGGCGTATTTTCTTTGAAACGATCGATGAAAAATCTAAAATTATCCTTTTTTTATTGAATAGGGATATTCAAATCTTCATAAATCAGTCAGTTTAAGTGATTTGAAATTAACTCTTAAAAGTCAGTGATTTAGTTGATTGGAAATTAACTCTATGACCACCATAAAATCTGTGCTTTCTCTTGTGGTGTATGCATTCTCCTTAATATCCGATCGAATAAAACATCACATACAAAAGTACTACAGAGAAACAACACAACAAAAGTAAACATAACATTTCAATAGTTGCCAAAAACAAAAGAGAGAAAAATGCAATTAATAAGCAGACGATATTTAGAAAAGTACAGATATTTAGACTGGAAAATGAAATTATCTGAAATTAAAAACACGCGCAGACGATATTTACAAAAGTAAAAATATTCAAACCTGAAAAGGAAAATATATGAGTTATTCCATCAATAAATGCCATACGTTGGTTTACATCTTCATTATTTTATGAGTCATTAAATATCAAAATGGATCCGGGACTGAATTAACACCCTGTATAGAGAATGTAAACGATCATAAAATAATTTTTCTTGAATTTATTTTTTAGAAAAAATAATATTTCATATTTGTTTCATTTCCTACAGACAACTGCCGAAAATTATATTTTTGCAGATTTCATTTCCAAAAAGATTTAAATTTATTTTCAGTTAGAGCTTTAATCAATGTGATGGCAACACTTTGAAAAAAGCTATTTTTTTCTCATGAATGCGAAACGTGCTTAATCCTCATTTTTATTTTTGACGAAAAAATTATTGAAAAACATAGTTAAAATATTTATTTAAAAATTCATTAAAAATAGAAATTTAATTTTAAGATTAAAACAGTAGTATCATTTAAAAGATAAATTTTTGATCTTTAACTTGATGTAAAAATCTTTTTTGTGCGGTAATATTTTCGGCAGTCATAGCAGAAACACGTCAAAATTTCACTTAATTTTTAAATAAATAAAATTCTAGAAAATTCGAAAAAATAACCCCCAGGTGCACATTCCCGGCCTCCAAGGTATACACGTGCCAAATTTGGTAGCTGTAGGTTGAATGGTCTGGTCTGTAGAGCGCCAACACACACACACACACACATTGAGCTTTATTATAAGTATAGATATAGATATAGATATAGATATAGATGACGAAACATAGCTGACTGAAATTGCAATAAATGAAAATGGAATTGTTGAATAAAAGAAATAATGAAATGGAATTGTTGAATTGTTTGATATTTTGGAGATATTAAACAAGGTTCTTAATGGAACTGCAAAACTGTATTTTTCAATAACAGTATTGTCAAAAGTTTTTTTCATTGTTACGGTATTTGAATGATGTCACATAAGAATTTTAAAAAATGAATGGCGACATAATAATTGAATGGCATTATTCGAATCTAAGATTCAAATATTCAAATTAGAGTTTTTCGATTTCGAAAAAAGAAATGTTTGCAAAAAATCTAAGATAATAATAATAATAATCCATTTTTCTCTTTGCACATGATTAAATTTTGAAAGAACAAAAATAAAAAAAGGAGTTTCTTATGTCGAGCATAATACGTGAAACAATATCAATACCTATTCTTTATTAAGTTATTCTTAATAGTAAAGGTGAGTGTGTATGTGTGCGTGTAAACGTTGGCTCCGTACAGACCATACCATTTGATCTATAGTTATCAGTTTTGGTACATAGATTTTCTGTATGGTAAAAATGTGCAACTCGAAGTAATTTTTTTTGAAATTTTAATTAATTAAAAATTAAGCTGAATTTTGGCGTTTTATCAAAAATAATGTAGCATAAAAATTATTTTTGCTTCATCTCATAATTTATTTATTTTTTCAAATTTTCTTTTTAATTCGTGCTTTTTCACGCAATTTTTTTCTAGAATTATGGCAATTTATTTTTAAACAATTTTTTGCCTAATTTCCAATAGTAGATTGCTTTCACTATTTCATTAAATGCTTAATCCTATGATTTTCTTCAGGTGTTGAAATCTAAAAGAGAAGAAAAAAAAAAAGAAAAAAAGAAAAGAAAGTAAAGCACGTAAAAGAAAAAGGTAAAGGAAGAGATATCTAAGCAGTTTACAAGACAAATAAAAATATGTTGCTATGTATTATTAGTTGGATATCGCGAAATCTGGATGATAGGTGAATCGAATATTTATGCTTTTAATAGAACTATGATATTATGATCAGTATTCATTAAAAAATTCATGTATATGATAAACAGAAATTAATTAATACTTTTAAACCAACAAGGCTTTAAAGTAAGACAATTTAGCGGAATTATAAGCGTGAAGATATAAAAAAAAACGATGTATCTGATATCAAGCAAAACAATTATTCCAGGAGAATCCCCTGGTCCTTGGAAACTAGTTAACGTTATATATTTTATTAATTTTAATTTTCATAAAAAACACACTATAAAGCATTATATACTTTATGCGATTACAAATATTTTTGATAGAAAAAAATAAAACATATAAATCGATGAAATTTAAATATGAACCACATTTGTATATTAATAAATTTATTAAAAAATAACGATATTATGGCAATAATAGCCTGTTTATCATCGTCGTCGAAAAGACTACGTTTAAATTTCTAGGAGGGAGAGATTAGTCTTAAAATTGTAAAATTTCCAAAAACAATGATAAAAAAATAAGGGAAAACAATTATAAAGATTTGCATTCTAATGAAGAAAAATATTCGTAAAGCTGGAAACGTAAAAAAGCGTTTAGTGAAAAATTTCTAAATCTCATACTTAAAAAAATGAAAGTTTTTTTTGTATGATTTATGAAAATCATTTTAAAGCACAATATATCATAAAAATTCACCCTCTAATTATTAATAAATTTCTTTTCATTTATTAGCATTAGCACTTTTTATTTTTCACTTCCTAAATTTGGCATTCAAATAGAAATTTTTACAAAAAAAAAGTTGTTTCAAGGATTAAGGGATAATTACGGTAAATGATAAAATTTTTTTATCAAAATTTTAATTTTCTATAACAATTATAGTCAAAATTAAAAAAAAGGTTCTGTAAACATATTTTTATTTCTGTATATTTATCTAATAATTGAATAGATAAAAGAATAAAGAGTGATTTTCTTCCGTTTGAAGGGCTTTGTAATAACAATTAGGGCCGCGGTTGCCTGGTGGTAAGGAAGTGGAGGACTTCTGGTTCGAGACCCGATTCTACTGAAGAACTGTTGTGTAAGCGGGTCTGGTGCACGTTATATCCATTGGTGCCAAACGTCCTTCCACTGATGTGGTGTGGAAGCTTGGAGAGAGGATGCCAGCTCAGATATCATCCTCGTCATCTGACCTCTGACCGTGGTTCAAAATTACGAGGTCCTTCCCAAAACATCCCTAGTATTTTTTTGAAATGGGATGTTAACATAACTAAATTAATAACAACGATAATTTTATAAGTTGTTATAATGGAACAATTTGATACAATAATGAGTCGATGGTGAAACCTCTGCTTTAAAATTTAGTTGATAAAAAGTTTCAGAGCTTGTTCAATATAAATTCCATTAGAGAGTAGAGCATATTTACTTTTAGAACTTCCAGAAATATTATAGTAAGTGTAACATATAGCTTAAACATGATTTAATGATTCTATCACACTTTTATTTTGAATTAAAGAAAATCATCAAATGATCAGTAAAAATAAATCAATAATTTCAAATATTAGGAATTAAAGAAAAAAAAATATTTATGCATCTAATGCAGTTTTCTTTAAAAAAAATTATTAAACTGTCAAGATAGAATGATAGTATATTCATGTATTATAAAATTTCAGAATTTCAGAAAACAATGAAACAACTCATAACCACAAATGTTCATTTAATTTCTTGTTTTTCGTTTTTTTTTATTGTTACTAGATGCATAAAATTTTTTTATTTGTTTTACTTAAGCTTATGTTTTTATACTTTTTTTAATTATATTAAGCAATCATACAAAAAAAATGAAAATATTCAAAGGAGGCAAATATATATATTTAAAATGCTTTTTTCTATTCTCAATTTATTTATTTTTTGTTAAAAAATAAAAAAAAAATGCCGACAAGCATTTTTTTTTGTTTATGCACCCTACTTTAATTAAATAAAGACCGAAATGCAGATAAAAAAATTTAAATGAAAGTATCTTAAAATATCCAGAGAACGTTTATGTTTAATGCGATAAAAAATAAAATTTTAATTTTTGAGGCATTTATTTAAGTCGCTGCAGATACCTCTTCTAACATTTGTCGGAACTTTGGTAATTGAATTTTTTTACCGTGTCTTATTTGCATTGTGACATAAGTACAAAGTTCTCCCTTTTATTTAAAGCGCTGATTGTTCGAATTAAAAAAAAGTAATTAATTAAGTTTGAAATCGACCACAGAATTTTTTATTGATTTAAAACTGAATAGAATAAAAAAAATGATATAGAAGAAACTATCAACAATAGGATTTTTTGTGATAATACATCTATTTAAAGCATAATCGCATATTGTCTGTGAAGTCTCATTAACAAAGAAAAAAGAGAGAGAGAGAGAGAGAAAGAAAGAAGCGGTTTCTTGGAAACTATGACTATCGATTATGCAAAAATACATGAATATTTAAATGTATAAAAACTTAAAATATATTAATCGTATTTACATAAAATAATGAAATGAATTAAATAGGCCTTTATACTTTACAAATAATATTTAAATATCGTAATATTTTAGTTTTATTCCAATAATATTTTATTCCCACTTTTCACCAGCAATATTATTAAAGAGAAATTATTTACTTCGTTCATTGGCTAGATGTAGAATTAGGTGTTTCCAGTATTATTAATTAGCATACGGATGTATGAATACGCATGCCAGTTAATAATACTGGATACGTAATTAAATATGTATACGTATGTATACGTATGAATATTTAATTTGCAATGAGCTAACTATTTTAAGACTTAAAAAATTGTGGAAACCCATTCATAGATATGACCTATATTTACACTAATAGCTGAGGATTCAGTAGCAAAACATTAGAGAAGTTATCAAATTCATCCAGTTTAGACATCAGTGTTATCAAGTCATAACAAATCAATTTTTTAACAATTCATGAAGTTATAACAAATCAAATGTTTGAGAAGCATACATATTTTACTGTGACGTTTGTCGCCGAGATACCGAAATCAAAATTAAGTTACTTCCACCCAACTTAGGCATGCGAAAGGACGAGAACGATACACCCTGCCACTCTGGAAATTCGTTCCATCATCGGATTGTAGGTAATTCAAATTCCAAACCATTGATATACTCCTTACAGATGTAGACGGCTAGATAATAAGGGCTGAATTATTGTTACCTCGTATATCAATCTGGACCGGGACAACTGTCATCACAACAGTGGATGGCGGGAATGAATTCAGAATCCCAAGAAATACGATTGAAACGCCATCTGATTTCACATGTTATGACCTAATTCCTCTTATAAGAGATATGTCCCATCTTTGGAATAGAAAGATCACGTTCAAATAATATTTCTATATTAACAACAATGCACTAGTTTCGCTTATATTCCTTTTTAATATTTCATTCACAAATTGAAATTTAGTTAACTTAAATAAACCCTATGTCTATAATTAACATTATTGTGAATTAGATTATTTTTTATTTATTTCGAAAATTAGAAATATGATAATGGAATAAATTCCTTCATACACGTTTTTGCAAAATAGTATTTAAAAAATTATAAATTCAGGAACATTAATTTCTGAACTTACCAAGACTTATTCAGGAAGCTTAATCAATATTTATTGGTTCAAAGATTATATTAGATTTAATGTGTTCTTGATAATTTAAATTTATGTATTATTCTAATCAACAAAAATAAAAAAGTAATGCTTTTTGAAAAAAGAACGGACAAAAATTATTACAAACATATAATTAAATGATATGATATGAACAGGATGATCATAGCTTAATTTGATAAAATGTGTAACAATTACGTTTCATTTCCATTTAGCCTCTCTTTAAACTACCATTTCGTTTGTCGTTGAATGTTGGAATTTTTTAAAAAATTATATTAAATCTTCTATTTTATGTCAACTGAAATAAATCACTAGAAATTTATGCGCTATATTATCGTTTGGCAAATTTTTAAATTTTCAAGGTTCAATATGTTTCATAAAAAAGTATTTTAGAAATTAAATAGTTCATTATTCGATATTAATGAAAAAACATATCCTCATAAAAACCATATGTTTTCGAAAGAGAATTGATAAGGCCCTTATATTTTCTGATAAAGAGCTTTTTTTTTTTTTGTAAATATATTGTTTCTGTTTGGATTGACTGAGACAGTGTTGGATTAAAGTAAAAGATTTTTACTTGACATAATACTAAATTAATTAATTTATAGTTCGTCTAAGCGATATTCAGTTCCTTTAAAAAATAAGTATGAATTAAAAGAAAATGTTCTTTAAAGTTTTTTTAGCTCATTCTTTAAAAACTAGTGAAAATGTGTTGGGGAATTACATTCTAAAAATTTAAAAAAAAAAAGTTTTTTTTTCTAATTTAATCATACACAAAAAGAGAGGTAAAATTTTTTGATTAAATCAATATTAGTACGATAGCATTTTTAGTGGATTTAAAACTATTGAATGAAAATTAACAAAGTTAAAAAACTGTTGATTCAAAGTTATTGGTTATTACTACCGAAAGTAACACAACAATTGCTTTCAAACTTTGATTTTCAGTAAAACTTTTACTGAAAAGCAACATAGAATTTAATTTTTTGAATGAATGAATTAATTTTTGAATGAATTAATTAATTTTTTGAATTGAATGTTCGTCTGTCTCTTGTTTGCAAAGGAAGTGTGCTAGTTGGAATAAAAAATGCTTCATCTTTATAGTTTAATCTCAGAAACGTTTAAAAATAGTTTAGATCTTTTGAAAAGCATATCATGCTTTCAACAAATCTAAAATATCAATAATACATAGAGCTTTTCCCCAGAAAAAAGGTGATATTTTAATATATGAATAAAAAACAACAAATTGAAGGACATTCCATTAATATTTTATTCTCAATTGAATTTACATTTTTTTTCTAGTTTCTAAATATTTATTTTCAAATTTTTCATTGAGAAAATGGCTCATTATTTTGAATGGTTTATTAAAATTTGATTAGAGTCTTTCTTTATATAGTAAATGAATAAAGAAATATTTGCAGAAAATTTCTCTCATACCTTTAAATATCAGAGGAAGGAAAATGACAAACTTACATTGAAATATATTGGAGATTTTATGTATGATTTCTAACTATTGTATAAATTTAAAAGATTTATTAAAAAAGGTTATTTCTGTATCCTTTCTCTTTTAAAAAATGTTGCAATTTGCAGATCTGAGATCTCATCATTGTACAAAAAATATATTCGAATACAATTTGCTTTAAATTTTATTGCACTTTTTATTTTCAATAAAAAAGATCTGTTATCTCTATTTAAATTTATTTTCTCTTCTTTCTATACAAGACTTCATTTATGGAAAATTATACTAAAATGTAAAGAAAATGCTTATCATTATACAGATGATTTGCATTTTGGCTTGCATTTCGTATTCTAAAGCCCTACTTTCTCTTACAAATGTACAAAGATTCCAGTCACGTTATCAGGGGTCGGATCGATTTTTTCCTTCCTTAAATAATATGGAACCTGAGACATTTGTCGAAAATGACTTTCATGATATTTAAAATAAAATAGGAGTATTAACGGCTTAAGATGCTGAAATTAGAAGAGTAAAAAAATAGAAGGTGATTGAATTATTTTCATTTGATTATTAAAATATATTTAGATGATGAGTACATTCAATTGGTCAAAGCTTATACACTGAACTATAAAAAGTTACTGTAGATGATGATTTTACTTCTCTTTTATTTTTTAAAAATCTAACAAAAAATAAGAATTATGCATATGATAAAAATTAAAAAGAAAAAAATCATTATAAAAACGGGAAAAGCAAATAGCTTTTTTCATAATAGTGTCTTTTATCGTATACCATATCAAAAGAAATTATTATCCTAGAAATTGCTGATAATGGATTATCCATATGTTAAAATGAATACAAAATTCAAACTTTTTGAAATTAAATATATTAATACCTCTTTTTGAATCTAAATTTGAGCAATATATTAGATCTAAATGCGTAATTTCAAATTTTCAATATTCAATATCAAAAATTATAAAATGAAAAGTTAAAGATTTAAATAGTTTTCTAAACTCACTATAACATCTCCAGATAATATTTTCAAATTAGAATTTGATAAATAGTGTAACGTTAAGTAATTCAAACTAAACTGAATGGGGTTTCAAGCTTTAACTTTATTTTTAAAAAAATAAGTAATTAGCAATCAATAAATTAATTTCATCAATTTCTGCTGGAAGAAAATCAAAGAATTTTTGATTTTTAGCAGAAATAAGGGAATGAGTAAGTTGGTTATTTGCTATTCTTCAGAAAAGACCTTAACATTCTTATATATTGTTATTAGATAAAAAAAAAACGTTTTTTTGAATATAAAAATCTAAGATAAAGTCTTCGAAATATTTTAGATTTTTCAGTAACCGAGCTCTTTGGCAGGAAGAATTATACATTCGAGAAATATAGATAAAACTTCTGTATAGAGTTTGTCTCTCGTTTATTTTCGTATAATGTATCAAGAGTTTTCTTTGTTAAATGTGTATCCTTCAGTAAAAGCAAAAGCCCGATTAAATATTTTTAGAAAAACAGATCTTGGAATAAAATATATTATGCAATTTGGAAAAAATTTCATCTGTTTCCCCAAAGAAATCTTGAATTAATATTTATTGCGCATTTTAAATGGCACATAAAGTATTTAAAACAGATTTCAATTATTATTAAATAAATACGAGCTGTTTAATAAGTTCTCCATTTTACAGTAATAGAATAAAAACAAAATACATGAAATTATAATATCTAATTTTTCAATAACATCTTATTCAAAGTTAATTACATTTAAACAAATTATAATAAGTATTTCAATTTAAGAACTGAGCAGAATTTGCTAGCATTTTAATTATTTTGATCTTAATGTAAAATATTTAAATTAAAAAGAGATAGATTAAATTTCAAGGTACATTTTAATACAGTTTCATTATGACCATATTTAAAGTTTATGTAAATCTTTTAAACTTAATTATTGATAACATTACATTAATGCCCATGCGTCACTAATAATTCAATTAATTACAATAAATTTTGCTTTCGCTTCTCTGTTACCACTTTACATAATTGAATCAGCTATTATTTGGAGAAAATAATTCTTTTATTCATTTAATTTCAAAAATTAATTTTTCTCTTTCATTTTATAATGAGTTATTCATGAGAATAAAACAATCTATGTACATTTTTTTTATTCAAAGAAAGGAATATTTCCTGATTACTTAAGCTTCTACATCTGAATTCGAAAATAGAATTTTATTTAAAAAAATTGAAGTTAAAATCAATGAAATATTCATTAATCACAGAAATGAGACGCTAAATTCATGTTACCGGAAAAACAAATTATGCTACTGAGAGAAAAAAAATTCAAATTTTTATGTTCTCTAAATATTTTAGAGAAGAAATGCGCAAAAGAAAAAAAATGTAGTTACTTAACAAAGCCTAATTCTATTAATTTGAATTTATGTTTTATCTGAATTATGGTTTTTATTACTTATTTTACTTTTAAAAAAGTTGCAGCAAAAATTTTTTAAAAATTGACATTTGTTTTCAAATATTTATTTTCAAATTATTTCTGTTTTTACAAAATAGCCTAGAATCTGTTTTTTTCCAGAAGATATTTTTTTTTATGTTTCAATAGTCTAATTAGATGAAAGAACATATAATAATCATAATTACATATTAAGGTATGATCACAAAAGGATTTACGACTTAAAGTTAAAAACATTTATTTTAACGAAAAAATTTTTTGAAAGCAGTTTTTGAGTTATAAATGTAAAGCATAATAATTGTTAGAAACTTTTTAACATAAGATAGTGATTTTACTTCACTTCCTCACTATCTATATGAAATTGTTATATAATATGTTATTACTAAAATGTCTATTCTATTTTCTTCCATTGTTTAATTGAAAATAAAATTTTGTGGAAAATGTTTCAAAAGCTACGACTTAGGTGCATATTTCTTTTTTATGAAATGTTGCAAGACAAAATAAAATATAATATTTCTTTAAACATTTTCTATTACTTTCACTTAACCGTTCCAAATATAATAAAACGAACGGCTCTATATAACGAATTCTTCCCAAGTTTAAAATATAATTCAAATTGTTTTCTTAAATTTTTCTCTTAATTGTTTCCATTTGGAATTCAAATCCAGAGAAAGTTTCTCATTAACATGTTAACCAGGGAATTAATTTTTATTAAACTCGTTTCAGAATGGAGACTTTTTGAAGGTGAGAAGTTCTTTACATCTTAACTAGTAAATGAAGGTGGTTTTTCACTTGCTGATTATTTATTTTGAGAAAATATTTTATGATATGTCTAGAAAATATATAAATGAAATATTTTCTATTGTAAAGAACTGTTTAAATAAATTGAAATAATTATTTTGTGGTATCTTATTTCTTGAAACAATCATGTATACATAAATCAACATTAAAATAGGCACCAAAATTTTGATCTTTTCTTCAAAACTTTCGAATACCTCAATTTGCACATTATGAATACAAGAATTAGGATATATATAATTAATAATGTCTTGGTAAAATATCTTTCAGTTAATCTAGATGGTTTTGGAATGAAAAAAAAAGCCATCGTGTTCTAATAACTGAAGATTTGTGACCTATCACCATACTTTTTGACTATTTCTTGAAAATATTTTCCTTTTCAAGATATCTATTAGTCATATTTTGAAATCACATAATATAAAAATTATTATACTGCTAAAATGTAAAGCACTCATGTACAAAGAGAATGTCAAAACATCCAGATTTGACAGGCTTAATTTCTTTTATAAGCGAAAATACCTGGTGTAGTAAGAGTTGTAAAAAAAATTAAAAAATCGGCCATCAAAAAATGTTGTTCTTATATTGATGATTTTATGTAATTAGGAATTTTAAAAATTACGTTATGAAATTTTTTAAAAAAAATTTGATATGTATTCTTATGTTTGTTGCGCTGCAATGTTTCTTTTTTTAAAAAAATTTCCTTCGATTTCGGAAAAGCGTTTGACTACACTGGTCGATGCATATCAAAAAGTAAAATATACAAGACATCAATTTGAAGATTGATTGAATAAATTATTTCAAAGATGTACTACATAAAAAGAATAATTCAATAGAAACAGTTTATATGTATCTACAAAAATAATTTCTTTAGAAGAAATCTATTTTTAACATAATATATGTTTTCCATTAAATTATGACTTTCTGGATCTTTTTTGATAAAGATGTCAATTGTAAATAGGTAATAATATGTTTATAATAATATGGTAATAATATGCTTAAATTATTCATTTAAAAATAAATAGACTACGAATTCCCTTTTTATAATAATATTATTTGCTAAAAGTGATTCTAAAATTAACATGTTTATTTAGATTTTAGGAAAATTTTAAAACAAAAATGCATTTAATCAAACGATATCTTTCTTCAATGAAATCAAGGCAGTTCTTTGAAAATAAGGATTTAACTAAACTTTTGGATTAACTATTTAATTATTTTTTAAAAGCTGTTTAATAATTTTCATTTTTTTTAATTCATAGATATATTTTTAAGCATTTGATTTACAAATTGATGTTGAAAAGTAAAAGAAAAAGAAAAGCAATATAGACAATCTCAGCTAAAATGCTTTTAAAAAAAGATTTGTACAGATTTTTTTTTGCCTCTTATTAAAAATGATAATACTGGATCCAATATTTTTTTCCTAAAATTACCTATCTTTAAAACTTTTAAGGATATTGAAAAAATCAAGTTTTTCGAAAATATCTCCTTGAATACTAAGTATAATTAAAAATACAATTTTCTCGGAAATTTCATGACCTTTCTTTATTATCATATTGATTATGCAAAATAGTTTACTGAAAAATCAATTAGCATAAATCTTATCAGTTTTTAAAGATTATTTAATAAACTTTTGAAGTAGATAATTAAAAATTTGGTAACGGCATTTCGAAATTTTTAATCTAGAAAGTTCCACACATAATCATGTTACTTGTTTTTCTGGGGAAAGAAACGTACTCGCTTGATGGATATGAAAGATATTACTTGAACTTTTATATATCTTTTACTTTTAGCACTAAAAACGATTTTAATATAAAAATTTTCATTTTAAGGAAAGTTTAAACAAAAAGCACATTAAATACACACATGCTATTGAAAGAAGGCTCGTAAAAGGGGGAAAAATCCAATTTACCTTATAATTTAATTCCTTTTATTATTCTTCATTATCTATTTATTATATTGAATTATTTGTTAAATTCATTTACAATGTTAAATACTGTTACTGAAACTCGTGTTAGAAAATATGTAAACCACTGTTTCCTTGTAATTAATTATTAATACATTGATTCTTAATTAATGTTGTGCTATAAATTTATTTGTCTTAAGTTGTTCTAAAGTAGTTTTTATAAAATAGTCTTTTAAAATTTATATAAATATTGTTTATATTTTTCTCTTAAAATATTGAAGTGGATTTATATTTTTAGCGAAATAATACCAGTGCTATGAATACTCCTCTTATGGAAACTAGTACCAATAGAATGATGCATTATTGAAAAAATAACCGGAGGGGTTGCGACATATGATATTGGGTTAAGGAACAAATAAAATATGACACAAGAGATATGATACAAGCTTCGAAAAAGTTTCTTTCATTTTTTTAATGTGTGGGTGGAATGAGTTTTTGAAAGGGAGAAGCTTAAAAGTTTTGTAGACGGAAAATTATTTAGTTATTTTCAGGGTATTTTTTATATTTAAAATATGTAATATATGTGAGTAAAATAATTTCATTTAATAAATAAAAAACATTTTTATTATTTTCAGACTTTATTTTTATTATCATTGAAAGTAATATATCATTACAAAAAATGAGGTAATACAAAAATTTTCAATAAAATTGTTAAAAACTTCATAAATTAATATAGTAATTATTTTAAATATAAAATTTTCATTTTATAAAGGAAAGATATTTTGGCAATATATTTGTCATAATTTGGAAGCCCCTTATTATTCCCTTTTACGGAAGAAGTATCCTTTGTTCCTCATATGAAAAATATTGTAAAATATTTAGAACTATACGTTTCTCAATTATAAATATAAATAAATAATATCATAAAAATTTTGTAAAATATTTTTATCCTTCAGGGATTACAATTCATTTCATTCACAAGAGAGCATTTTTAGCATCTTTTTATTAGCTTTCATTCTTGCTTCTCTTCTTGTTTATCTATTCTGTATAATTCTTACAATCAATTTTAAACGAAATTCCCAGTGAGTTAGAGATTTGAAACTTTAAACCTCAGAACTGGTTTAGAATGGGACATTAATTAACCTACTTGTATCATTGTTTTTTCATTGTCTGTTCGATACAAATTTTTAATCCATTTTAAATTAATCTAATAATATGCAATTTTTCGATGAGCTAGACACTTGATACTTTAAGGCGCATCTCAGAACTGAATAACAATGCGTTAATAACTTGCATTCTTATCTGTTTGGATCAAATTTTGTCACCAGATATAGCTCAGTGAAAAATTAAATTAAAATCAGTTCCAAAATCTCACATACATAAGACTAATAAGCAGAAAATAATTATTGAAAATATTAATGCCAATTAATTTATATCTATACTTACAATAAAGCTCAATGTGTATGTTGGAGCTCTACAGGCCAGACCATTCGACCTGCTGCTACCAAATTTGGCATATGTATATCTTGGCGGCCAGAAATGTGCACCTCGGAGCGATTTTTTTATAGTTAAAATTTTAATTAATTAAAAAATAGAGCGAAATTTCCTTGTTTTAACGCCCTAATTACCGAAAATATTACTGCACAACATTGATTTTTGTATCAAGTTACAGCTCAAAAAATTATTTTTTAATGATTCCAATGCTTTAACCTATAAATTAAGTTTCGATTTTCAACGAACTTTTTAAAGAAATATTTTAACGATATTTTTCCCCCAACAATATATTTCGCACGAAATAAAAATAAAATTTAATCTGCACGAAAAATTACCTTTTATCAACTTTTTGACTTCACATTAAGTTCAAATTAAAAAAAAATAAATCACCTATTATTGCAAATTAAATATATAAAATTAATTTTCAAAACAGATTTCTATAAAGTGAAAAAAAAAACCGAAATATGATATTTTAAAAAAAAAGTAAATGGAGGAAAAGTTTTCTATGATCCTTTACAATATCTATATTAATTATTAAATAAAACAGTTTAAATTAAAGCAAGCATAATTTAATATATATATACAGGATAATCACTCTAATCACCACCAATCAGTTGATTTGGGGCATACATCTGTTAACAAAAGGGTCTACCTGAACTAAATAGTTATATTGTATGTAACGTTTGCCCTTTTAATCATGTTTAACAAAATATTCTTGAGATATCAATATTGAGTTGTTTGCCCTTTAAATCATGTTAAACAAAATATTCTTGATATATAAATATTGAAAATAAAAATTGTTGAACTGCAATCAACTAAATTAATTACTAAAACTGACTAATTTATGAAATTTGAATATCACTCTTCTATAATAACTGGCGATTTTAGATCACATCATCAATCGCCTCAAAGAAGATACGCCAATTTTCAGCCATGATTTCTCAACAGTGTAGGGCATATGATCATGAAAATGTTGATTGTTATAAAAACTTCATAAATCGGCAAGATTTTATCTCAGAAGATAGAAATGTTTATTTATTTATTTAAAAGTTCAAGTGTCAAGAGCATTTTGCAGTATATGATGTCTTAGGACAAAAGGACTATGCAAAATTTAATTTTCATAATTTTTTCGTAAATACATTTATCGACTGAAATAAAATAAAATATTTATATCATTTAAATATTTTGAAAAAAAAAACAACTAAAAAAAACTGAATCAGAGAAATCTTTGTTGAATGATTCTTTTAAGAGATATAAATTACGAAGATTATTCTGCAGTGCACATACAACTTCAATGCCGAAAAACTCTGTTCTGAAATTTCATATTTAAAAAAAAAGACAAGGTTGGTTTCAGGAAAAAATGTTTTTATATTAATTGTAATTTAACTTTTCCCCTCAAATTTAAAGTTGAAATTTTATGGGCTCTGACAGAAAATTAAAGAGAGAGGTAAGTAGTACATTGAACAGAACTGTTTAAGGCCTATATAATAGTATGACTGAATTATATAACTATCAAAATCTAAACTTAAAAATATTTTACAGAGAAAGCTAATAAGAGACCAAGCAACATAAAATATTAAATTTAAAATTTTAGCGATCATTAACCTCTAGCTTACGGCTGGTACAACAGTTGTACCAGATTTATTTTTACCTTTCTTTAAGGCGCGGTACAACAGTTGTACCAGTAACGAGTTTTAATTTCGTTCCCCCACTTGAACTTTCCAGCTAAACCCTAATTGCCTCGTAAAATCGCTTCCCTTTTGTGTCCCACCCCTTAGGGTCAGGAGATTTCGTCCAGCAGGTGTTATTATCACTTGTTGGCGCTAATGAGTCTTGTGAATCCTGTTTTGGCGGCATTTTTTTTAAAGTAACATTCCTAAGAGGTATGGAATAAGTTTGCATAATTTCATTTGTGGGAAATACTCGTTGAAAACTTTCGTCTTCCCCCCTGGTTTTAATTTTTTTTAACCTTATAAATTCCTTAATATTTTAATATAATTTTGTAACTTTAATATATGGTTATAGGTGGACCCATCTATTTGTCTAAATATTTGAACCAAGAATTTACTTGAAAGAATTCTCTAATAATTTGAACAAAAAGAATTTCTGACGGAATAGTATTATGAAGGTAATCAGTACCCTAGACAAATTGTTACTTCTTCGCTCCCATTCATCACAAATGATGCAGAAAAACTAAATGGAACCTCGGTTTTTTTTTTCACTTTGTCATTATATTTTACATTGAAAAGTGACAAAACACTTTGTTCTGTCTTCATGCTTACACCTTCCCCTTTTACTGGAGGCATTGGGCATATATACTTCCAAGTCAGTATGTATTAGTCTAACACAGTATTAAAACGACCTACCGTTTTTTCCAGCTTTAAATTTTAATACTTGAACTGGATATATTCCTGCTAAAAATACATTTTGGTTTTGATTTTTAAGTAAGCTGTCGGTTTTACCATTAATTTTCATAATTTAGGAAATAGATTGATTTAATAATTAATCATTCATTAAAAGTTATAATTCTACTTTTAAAATATTGAAGGAGGTTGTTAAAATCTATCAAAAATAATGATTAGTAGTTCTTCTATATCAGAAGAAAAATATTAAAATCTTTATACCTTCATTTCAATCCACTGAGGCACTTAATTTATTCTAGAAATATTTGTATTGAAATGAAATAAAGTAGCTGCATAAAAAAGTCAGGAATTCTAGATTTAATTTTAAGCATTTCTGAAAGATAATCTAAATCAGCTGCTAGTAAAACTTGTATTTAATAACGAATGCTGGTCATTTATAATGCCAAATATATTGTTTTAAGTTTTTCTTTTAAAGTTTTTTGTTAACTACTTTTCAACGTAATATTAGCGCATTGTAATCTTATGTATCGAATTCTAAGTAAACCATATCTAATCTTACTTTTTAAAAATTAATTGTCTTTAATCTGGTGATTACCTACGAATTAGTAAACTTTTCTTCAGAAAAATAATTTTTCGTTATAATTCAGGTATTTATTGTCTGCAAAATTGAGCATAGTTTTCAAAAATGCTACACTGCAAAGAGTAATTAAAATTCTCAGCAAAAAAAAAAAAATCACTACTATAAATTGTAAGAATTGTCAATAGAATAGGAAAACGTTACTATCAATTATATTAAACCGTTCAAACTATGTTAGGAATAAAAATTATATTCGATTTCTATGGGAGCAATATAATATAAAATCTTTTAAAGATGTTTTTAATTTACAAAACAGCAGATAATTGTTATCTGCGGGATGCACGAAGAGATGTGAATACTTTTAAAAAGAAGATATAAATAATTAGGATCTTTAATACATTATATATAAATCATTACATTTTATTAAAATTGATGAGTTAAAATTATAAAAATAAAATAAAATTCACAATGATGTGTTCAAACGTTGTCAGCTAAATTCACAGCTTCAGTAATACTTGAGAAATTGATTTAATTTTAAACTTAATTGAAATTTTTTTAATTACTGTTTAATGTACTAAACTATTCAGCAGATATCGTATTTGCAATTTATTTATTATTGCAATTTCTCCTACATAATTGCTGGAATAATTTTCAGGAAAAAAAAATGAAATAAAACTGAGATTAAAAGCCTTCTCTAGGGTTCGGACGACCCGAAACCACAAAAAAAAGCAACCCGCTTACTACGGAGGGGACAGATGACCCATTAACTCTACGGGTGGTTGAAATCAAAGCGGTTATTTTCAACAAACGCCTTTAAAAGAAGGGGAAAGCATCTTCTAGTTTCTCTCACTGAATGCCCGCATTCAAAGTAACTTTTTCGGGTTTGGGTTGCCGAAGCTTAAAGGTTAATACTGGCGAACCGGCTGGTAAACAAAGGTGGCTAGTATGAAATAATATTGCCTTTTTAAAACTGGTTAAAAAGTATAAGATAATTTTTCTATGAAGATCTATAATCCTATATAGATTATTAACTCGATACAGATTGTTTTCAAAATTTGCACTAGTGAATTTCGAAAATTCACCATCACAAATTTTTAGAGAAATTATTTAAAATTTTTAATCTTGGAGATAGGAGAAATTATTTTGTACTTAAAAAGTTTTTAAAACATGCCATATTAGTTTTTTTATTTATAATCTTTTTCTTATACATTTGAAAGTTTAAATTAAGAAATAAATTGTTAAGGATTAAGTTACAATGTAAAAAAATGATATAGAAGCGTGGGAAATATTTCATATTCTCGTATTCACAAAACATAGAAGTGAGCAAAATGGTTGAATTTTTAATAGAAAGGATAAAAACGTTTCTGCAAATAAATAAATGAAACCGCAGTAATAACTATAATATTGAAAGAAAGTTATTCCAATCTTGAATATGATATCATTTTAGAAGTATAATCAGGCATACAAATAGATACAACAGAAATCAAAAATTAATTTCTTGCTTCAATGCAAACTAGAAAGAGCTATTCGCATAAATGATAGCATACAAAAGTTTCTACAAAGTTGAAAGTATATTTAAAAGATATGAAGAAACGAATTATTGGTTTATTGAATTTCATCGCAGTAAGTTTTTTTTATATTTATTTTACAATGTGAATAATGCATATGAAAACCCGACTTCTCTTCATGTTATTTAAGACGAAGCCATTTCCTGCTCGATGAATTTTAAAATTGTTTAAAGTAATTGTGTTTTTTTTTTACTGATAGCGAAGTAATGGCTGAAGGAATCGATGAAAGAGTTATTATTTTTTTATAGGTGTTTGGTTCAGTATCAGAAAACCATTGCAAAAAGGGATAAAAAAAAATTCTTAGATGTTGCAAAATCTGTTGCACTGAGAGGATTTTGAAAAATGAATTCTAATAGCATTTGCTAGAAGTTTTGAATAACAGTTTATGTATGTTATGAATTAAATTACCTTTCTTATAATGAATCATTTTTTATTTATATTTTAAGCTAAAAAAATGCTTTTCTGTATAATTGATTTTATATAAAGCAGACGCTTAAAATGACTTAAGTCTTTTATTGATGAATAAAGAAAAGATACCAGTACAGAAATGTCATTCATATAATTTAAAATGCAATATGAAATTACCAAGATATGTGCCTATTATGAACATGAACTTGATTGTTTTATAATGCTTAAGTAATGTCAATTTACTTAAATTATATATATTTTAAACAATATCTAAAACAGGATTCTCCTTAGGAAGTTTTTTGATTTCATAATTATTTTACAATTTCGACATTTTGTTTTTTCACGAATAAATAATTTCAAATTTTTAGAAAATTCATTGTTTGACGAATAAATAGTTCTCAGGCATTTGAGAAGTTGTCACTAGGATATTTTCATGAATCTATATGTTTTAGAATTCTTTTAGTAAAAAAAAAAAAATCATTTTTGAATAAATTCTGCCGTTATTGCGATAACGAAGAAACATAATAAACTGAGACAAATTAAATTTCATATAGGTTCTTGGCGACAAATTTGCAGACATTGTATCAAATATTGAAGATTCATGAATGAAAAGCACATTTGCTTTTTCCATTATTATGCACGATATTTCAAACCTACATTAAATGCATGACTGATATGTGAGAAAGGTTTTATTTTCAGAACTGTTAGGTCTGTATCGAAATTTTCGTTCTATTAATCAGTCGGTTGTTTTTGTACTGATCTTTCTATTTTTATATATGAAAATACGATAGCTTGGAACAAAACAAGACAGAAGGACGGATTGCAGCGCTTTGACTTTAAGATCTTTAAAATATCTAATAAAATTTTGGAACAAATCAATAAGATTATAAGTGATACGCAATTCTTTGCACTAAAAATTAAACCTAAAATTAGGAAAAACATACTTCCTTTGGTTAAGAATTGAGATTTTATATTGAATTATTGATTTTATTTAGGGATAATCAGTTTTTCATAACTTGAACCTACTGTCTTACCATGTTTAGATGTGTATAGTGTAAAGCGTGTAATAGTGTTTTTATTCAAATTAATTTTATTTTATTGTGCGGGGACAAAATAATTTCAAATAACATAGCATTAATATGATACTAAAACAAATCTAACCAAGTTTGGCTAAATGAGGAAATTTCTCTTGAAATTTAACTATTTTTAGAAGATATGCTTGATACACGATGTATTTTTATTCCTGTATTATTTATTTTCTTTCAAGCCATCATCAATTACTCAAATTCTTCTCCTAAACTCCACTCCACTCTCTTAAATAAAATACAGTTATTGTGAATGGCATATAACAGTTATCATAACACATATGTGAAAATGATACATCTATATGCTTTACTATCGGCGACGGCCCCGTTAATCTGTTACCACCACTATTGCTCTATAGCCTGAATTATATTTTGAGATCTTTAAAGTCCTTCAAATATAACTAAATCTGATAAATTAAAAATATTATTTTATAATTAAAACTTAAGAGTGTTACCTTTTCCAAGCGTCATATGTAAATTATTTTGTCTATTAGAAATTAATTTATTGAAAATTAATTTTAAATAATCTCCCAACAAATTATGAGCCATGCAAGTATATATCATTCCTCAATGTAGAAATACAAAATCTCAATAATGAACTTGTTTCTCACGAACTCAGAACTAGGAAAAGGAAGAAAATAGATACTTCTTTTATCAGGATATTTTATTGATATTTTTGTAATTGAATTTATCTTATATCAATCAGTTTCTATAAATAATTTTATCAATACGATTTCATTTCTTCAAATTATATCTTATTTCAAAATTTTCAAAACATAATCTTTATAATCTATTGCAAAATATAACATATCTTATTGAAAAATATAAAATGAAAATTTTTTAAGTAAATTTGGAGTATGCATAAGCATAAAATTCTATGAGACGGAGGAACCGTTTCAAACAAAAGCATACAAAATAGAGAACTTTACTTTCTGCTCATAAAACTTCAAAAGTATTTGAAAATTTGATTTGAAATTAGATTGTGTGAAATGATTGCGAAGATGCACGTAATTTAAATTTAAATCTGCTTTGGAAGAAACTTTTTCCCATTCTGTTGCATTAGTTTGATTTATGTATAAGTCTGTTCCCCTTGATTTCATTGAACGGAGAATAATTTTGAAGCCGATTTCCGAATAAGCATTCTGACAACAAGCGTGCTTCTATTGTTCGAAATAACCAGAGACAGAAATCATTCATTATTTGCTCGCACGTCTAACTATTTGATTTTACGCAAACGATTATTTACTGAAGAAATAGAATGTTTAGAAAATAAAATGGAGCAAAATATATAATTGTGATTCATTATTTGGCAAAGCCTTTAAAGCAAGCTTTAAATTTCATAGTTTATTTGAAAATATTCATTTTGATAATAATTTTTTTAAAAAAATATAGGTTCAATGATCTTAAGTGATGAGAAATGCCACTATTGATTTCTTCATAATGAATTATTTATTTTTCCCTTATAAAATACAACTTTTGTCTGCTTTGTAACTGGAAGTTTCAATCAGAAGAAGCATTTTTCCTGCCAATGTTTAAAACGTTTGTTTTTTTTTCCTTGAGAAATTACTTAGAAATTACATAACAATGCTTAGTAAAACTATCTATTGATTATACACTTAAAGTAAAAGTTCTACATGTTTGTTTGCATAAAATGAACAGATAATATTTTTCTAGAAGTAGTAAAATAAACTTATAGCACACAAGTGCAGCATTTTTTGCCGTTGGTTAAGCACGATATTTCTAAATTTTTTTCTTTTTCTTTTTAAAAGTAAAAGTTTCCCAATAAAGACCTTAGTATTTGCTGTACAACTGTTTCTTTATCGTTAGAAAGTATTATAAATATACAGAAATGGTCTGAACTGTAAGATACTTGATATAGTAATTTTTATTCTGGGTCTAAGTTTCCTTTAGTAGCCTTTAATGTGTTTGACTGGGTATCATAATGATACAATACATGATGCTTTCCACTCAGATCAGTTTCTGGAAATGTGATATCATATAATCTACAGTGATTCTTTTTTCAGTGGCTATTATAATGGGTGAGATCAGTCACCAGAAACACGTACAACACAATATAGAATAGTATAATGTTATTTTCCTTTTCATTTTTATCCTAGTAACTAAAACAAAAAATATATTTGAAAATTTTAATGATTATTTACCAAAATCTGTGAGCAAAATTATATAGATCAGTAATTTAATTTCTTATATGAAAGATATGAATATTACTGAAATAATAAAACTAAATAACTCCTCATAGGTTATAAAATTTGGTTGAAAATAAACAAAATGCAGCTATATGTTCTTATTTATTTTTCCTCTTCTAGATCAATATTTAAATAATTTCTCTATTTAATTTTAATAGAATAAATAAATTAGTAAGCTATGATTACAGCAAATGCGAGTATCTAAAGAAGAAAAAAAATACCACATGCATACACCAAAAGAAAAAAAAATTGAATTCATTTCCCATAAGAAGAATTTGTTGAATCGATTGAAATTTTGTTTAATACTCAAAGGCCTTTCCCATCGAAACACGTATCGTTTTTGAAATATGTATAAAAGAAAGAAATCGTGAATCAATGTGACGAAAAAAGTACCACTTTTCCAATACATTGGCTGTATCTTAAAATGGATTGCAAAAGCTGTTTTCTCTGTCAGACATCCGGCTCCAAATCTTTTGTGGTTTCTGTTCACTTCTAAAAGCCTCCTCCTAAAGAAATGTATTCCTGGCGAGCGAGAAAATTCGATTCTTTCATTCAGCAGTCATTTTAGCATCATATGATATGACGATACGCACTTAAGTTAATCGAATTGAAGACGAGAAACATGAATCATTCAGATCACGAAAGCTTACCCTTCAACTTCAGCTTCAGAAACCGTCTTCAGTGACATTACAATTCCAAAATAGGAAGGGTCAGAGTGATAGAAATATGAAGTACTATGAGAAAAGTAGCTGAAATTGATTTAAATGTCAGTTAATATTTTGCAAACTTTGTCAGTTTCATTTTACATATGGTGACATTTTTAAGCTTTAGTAGGAAATGCGTGTTTTCATCTTCTTGCAGGGCAGAATTTGCACAATATTGAAAAAAAAATGAGCTTTTTTCTTTGTTTTTTTGCATTATTTAATTCACAATAATAAAATTCTTAAAAAATTAAATAAATTAATCAAAAATAAGATTTCGACTAATCATTTTTTATTTTTAATTTGGGACAGCTTTTTATAAATTCTCTATTTTCTTTCCTTATTTTAAAATTTATATTAATTTTATTATATAATTTGAAAAGTGCATTTGAAAATTTGAGATTATTCACTGTAATTTTGGATTATCGGAATAAAGCCACGCAAACTATCAGCTCGGCTTAAAACACTTGTAATTCAATAAAAAATTATCGGACAGAATTCTATATTCTAAGAAATAAATATGTATATGGAATTACATTTGATTTAATATGAAGGAATATGTAATACGAACATCAAACATGTTTATACTGGAAAGCCGTTTCATTGCAATTAACGGTTTTTGATTAATATTTAAATTTCCCAAGAAACTGGTAAGGCATGCTCTCGGTATTAAAAAATTATAAAATTATACAAATTATTTGTAAAATTAAATATTGCTTACAGGGTAAAATTTTTGTAAAAAAATAAAGCACGAATTAGGTATTGGGATTTCTTTCCATAATATCGAAGTAGATGAAAACAATTAAAGATATCTAAATTTAAATTTTAAATTTTAATAAATGATTGGATAATTATTTTGCTTTAATAACTGGCAAAAGATTATGTTAATTTGCTTTTGTTAAAATTGCTAAATACAACTTTTATTGCCTACAATAAAAATGTTTAGTCATCCTTATTTAGCACATTTTTTTCAATAACGATATTTGAATTTCTAATAACTTAAATGTATATTGAATTTATTTTTATATAAATTTTATTTGATAAAATTAGCTTTAGTATATACAATTTTTATTCTTTATGTCAAAAATTTTAAAATCATATGTTTATTGATAGAAAAAAAATTACAGTATTACACAGAGAATGGGCATAATTTTGCTCTGATTTTTTTTTTTTTTTTTGTTGAGAAAATTGAGTTTTAACTATAACATTTAAACATGGAAGAAAATTTAATTTTACATTTTTAGAAATTAAGTAGAGTCATGAACAAAATAACTATGCTGAATAATTTCTTAAAATTCGTTGTCAAAATTGCTTCAAATTTTTTTTTATTTGGACCTTATTGATCTCAATTCAGCTATACCGATGCATGTATTAAGTATTAATTCATGATGTAATTTTAAAATTATTTACTAGCGCAAATTCAAGTATACAACTGTCAAATCAATGTAAAATTCTTAACTAATTTATGTAAAATCCTATTTGGCTTACATTTTTTTACCTATGCACTTCCATTCGATATTACTGTTTTTTCCCCGTAAATAACAAAGAACGTTAATAGTGAGAACAGATTGAATATCTGTGAATCTTTTCCACATAGAGATGGAAAATATGTTCTTTCTTGCCTTGATTGTATCAAACTGTGTTTGACATTTTGAGAGGAATAATAGGAAACAGAAACCCCATCACGTCTTTATCGACACAAAGTATTTTATACATTATCCTAAAATCTATCAATTTTGATGTCTTTCCTTTTATTACTACCCTATCATTGTTAGCTCCTGTGTTGTTTTAAAATTTAAATTTTTAGCACGCCTTTTTCAGAAGGGAAAAAGAAAAGAATGGAACATTTTAGGAATGGAAAAGGAATTTCTTTTTAAGAATGGAAAATTCTACGGCTATATGAAAGTAATATGAGAATTCTTTCAGGGATAGAGATATGCAATTTTAATGCGATTCCTTAAACTTAAGGCTGCAAATTCTTTCTTGGATTGAGTCGAGGATAAAAGGTAAGATCACTTACTTTTTCAGTAAGGTTATTCCAAGTCAGATACAGATGGAAATCTTTTTGAGGAGAGTTTCTCTGAGAAGATCAGTGCTGCAACTGTCTACAGTGTGAGAAATCACATTTTCATCGCTAAAATAAGTTTGAAAAGAAGAGGTTGCAGAAGAGGTTGTAGATACTCAAGGGAAAGGATTATTTTCTCTTTTTGATTTTAAACAAGCAACAAAAATATATTTCCTTTATTTGCGTATGTTAATGCATAAATAATAAATGGGGAAATAGGGCAAGAATTTATTTCAAAGTAAAAAAAAAATGCGATTAAGCTGAAAGTAGTTACAGAATAACTTTAGTTGCATTTATATTGACGATTTTTTCTAAATCTCCTTATAATACAAATCATCTGCTAGATTCTTCAGATTTTTTTTCTGAAATTTTCTTTAGTTAGTTTTCAGTTGTTGTTTATGATTGTTTTTCTTCCAAATTTTTTTACAGTTTATTGTTATCTATTGATTAAAGGAATTTTATTTCACAGTTATCACTACCTATTAAAATGTGTAACTAACTTCTTGAGGTTTTATTTATGATAACTTGGTTATGATTTCTATGGCAACAGTATTTTGGTGTTATTTATGGTAACAATAAATTAGGTTCTTTCATATTGTCCTTATTTTGAATCCTAGTTTGTAGTCTAAACCTTTTCGAAGCTGACGACCTTTCTTTTTCTCTTTCATCTGCAATTCTTCTTTTTTTATTTTCACCAGTAATTATTTCTCTAATTTATTAAAACTAAAGAAATAAGTATAGATTTTCCACCAAATACAATTACTATGAAATGCAGTTAGGTTGTCATGTTTGGCAACTCTTCATCTTTAAAAATATTTTTACAGTTTGGTAATTGCATCATTTTTCTTTTTTGTTTAGCTCCTTGTTTCTATGAGCAAATCTTTTTTTCTCAATTCTTTTATTTTCTTTGATTTCTAATATTAATTATGACCATGAAAAATTATCTCGTAAACCTCTGATCATATTCTTCACAACTGAAAATTGCTATAATTTTGAATTTTTTTCCCTGTAGAGTAACGCCTGATTATATAATCAACGCCCATAAATCTTCTCTCCTTTTAGAAACAGACACTATTTTAAAAGTTCAATAAAATAAAACTCAAATGTAAACCATACACGCATTTAGAATTACAAGGCGAGGATTTGCATTTTTAATCAGAGTTTTTTTATCTTTTTTTTTTTTTTTTTTGTTTATTTAAGAAAGTGGTGCTATTCTAGATTTCCTTCAAATCTTGTCACCTACCTTATGTTAGTTCCAGTTTTATAGCCATTTTATAAAATGAACAACTTAAATGCTTACAATTATAATTAACATATGTATTCCAGTCATTATTATAAACAACATCATTTACGTGTCTTTTTCGCATTCTATGAAGCTTTTTACATTTTGTCATAATTAATTTTCTAATATAGTAATTGAGAAAAAAATTAATTCGTGCACATGAACTGACTCGCATTAGATTTGGAAGCACAACTGACTGTTGATTTGTTGGTTACAAATGCCACTATACAAAAACAGTGTGCGGATTCTAAAATAATACAAGTAACATATCTATCAAAATTTTAATGCATTTTGTTGAAACATCTATTACAGAACAGCCATTACATATTGAAATAACCAAGTTACGCGTACAAAACATTAATTGAAACTGATAGCAACCATTAATATCAGCGAATCATTTGGGTACTAGAGGAGGTTAAAATAAAATTGTATGTTCTTCATGTAATTATATAATATAAAATTAAACTCACAAAGTTAATCATAGCATTAAAATTGGAAATTACAATGCTAAAATATCTTCGAACCTATGTAACGACGATTATAGATTAAACTTTACTATGTATTATAAAATTTGAATCTTTTTCAATTGCAAACCTGCCTTAAATTGACTCAACACATTACATTGCTGTTAATATTGCAAGCCAAATTTTCTTATCGCAGCTGCATTGCAAATTGCTTTCATTTGTCATAATTATAACAGCAAGAGTATGATATTGAATTAACCCTATTTTATTATCCAAAAATACTTTATAAAATTGCATAAATGAAACACGTTTCATGTAAATATTGAGATATAGCTACATTCAATATGTATCATAGCAAAATGATAAAACATTATATACACAACTGAATGACCATGGTGAAAAAAATGACAATGAGATTAATTCGTCACCCATGAATAGTTAAATTCCTTCCTGTATCATAAGAAACAAATAAGTTCAAAAAAATTACGATGATCTTTAAAATAAGTGCTATGTAAATTCATATTGATACGACATCAATGTTTGCCTGATTCTCTGTGATGAATGGAGAAATAATAAAACAATATTAAATATTATGCAGTTTGCGTTTTTTTTTTCTCACAAATACTATACTTAATAGATAAAACATTTTAATAAAACAAAATAAAATATGGTGATGGGTTGGCTGTTTATCACTAACTTGTTTGTTCTCCTAGGAAGCTTGCAATCCGAAAGAAGGAACCTTTTTGAAAAATCACAACTCCAAATTAAAACCAATTCTTAGAATAACCTTAGAATTCTTAGAATAGAAAAAAAAAACAATAAGAATTAATTCAATGAAATAGAACTTGGTTGAAATGCATTTACATCCTTGCAGTTCTTTTAAAAGTATTCTAAGCTTCCTTTCTTCACCATTCAAGATTTTCACACCATTAAAAGACGTTATATTTTCAGTTATATTTCAAGCCTTTTTAAACCAATAATGTGGAACTGCAACACTCGTCAATATCCAACACTCAAAAATCGGAATTTCAGAGCTGTCTTTCAAGAATGACAGCTAATTTATAGTTTTAACATAGCAGGAGAGAATAGTTTTTGGAAAAGAATGGAATGCAAAATACCTCTTTCTTTTCCATTTTTTTTCTAAAATCTTTCTTCAAGGAAAACGTTTAAGAATGCTTATTAGAGCAATGGTAGCAAACTAAGAAACAAATAAAGCTAAAATTTTGTTTCGAAAGACTCTGTAGGAATTTCAATGCTTTATTGAATACTGGCCGCCTTTGGCGACCAGCCGGTTCGCCATTATTACCACTTGTTACAATTTCGAATTAAATATTTTAAGTAACTGGTTTCTTAATACATTCTCAAACAAAACATTTTTAATCTACAAATTTTGATAGTCATACCAAACTTATACTGTTGTTTAGATCGTTTCGTTCAATTTATTATATATATTTTGCTAATTTGTTGTCATTTCCGGTAAAACTTCAACTTTAACTTAAAGTGGAGATGATGAAATTGCAATTAATATAAAGATATTTTTTAATAAAACCAAGCGATTTATTTTATTTATCATCTTTATTGTTATTTATTTATTTATTATTATTATTATTGAATATGAGTATTGCAAACAGAATTGCTCGGTATTTAAGTCTTATGCGAACTACAAAATATTTTTCATAATATATGTAATATCTCAAAGAATAATTCAACAAAAATTTCTCAGATTCAGCATAAAATTCAGTTTTTAGTTTTGCTTTCAAAAGGATTGAAATGAAATCAATGACAATATTTTGTTCTGGCCTATAAATATATTTCAAAAATTATGAAGTCTAAATTTAATGCAGTAAGGTATCATATTCTGAGAAATATTCTGGACACACCAAATTTTAAATAAATGAATGAATGTTTCTATTTTCCATGATCAACTCAAACTTATTTATGAAGTTTTGAATGTTAAAAATTTATTTAGAAAAACTCAACATTTTCATAATCTTAGGCCAATTAATCTTGAGAAACCTGCGTGCTGATTGGCGTATTTTCTTTGAAATGATCGATGGAAAATCAAAAATTATCCTTTTTTTTATTGAATAGTGATATTCAAATTTTCATAAATCAGTCAGTTTAAGTGATTGATTTAGTTGATTGGAAATTAACTCTTTTTATTTAAAATATTAGTGTTTCAAGAACATTTTGTTATTCGTGATTTCCACAGCAGAAGCTTTATGTAAAATCAAAAATTCGTTATTTATTAGAGCATTTATTGAATCAAGTTACATAAAATATAATCATTTTCCATTTAGACCATTTTAGCAGATTTGTGTCTTACTAAAGGTTTACAAATTAGCTGTGTGTCCCTGATTTGAATGGATATCCTGTTCAGATTAAAGAAAGCTTGCCTTAAAATAAATCTGATTTATTGGATTAATAATATAGAGAGTGTAAAAGATCACAAAATAATTTTTCTTGAATTTATTTTTTAGAAAAAATAATATTTCATATTTGTTTCATTTCCTAAAGACACGTGCCGAAAATTATATATTTGCAGATTTCATTTCCAAAATGATTTAATTTATTTTTAGGTGGAGCTTTAATCAATGTGATGGCAACACTTTGAAAAAAGCTAATTTTTTCCCATGAATGCGAAACGTGCTCGTGCAGCTGAAATTTTATTTTTATTTTGTAAGAAAAAAATTGTTGAAAAATATAGTTAAAATATTTATTTAAAAATTCATTAAAAATAGAAATTTAATTTTCAGATTAAAACATTGGTATCATTTAAAAGACCAATTTTTGTTCGCTAACTTCATGTAAAAATCTTTTTTGTACGGTAATATTTTGGAAGTTATAGCAGAAACACGCCAAAATTTCGCTAAATTTTTAAATAAATAAAATTCTAATTAAAAATTCGAAAAAATAATCCCCAGGTGCACATTCCCGGCCTCCAAGATATACACGTGCCAAATTTTTTAGCTGTAGAGCGCCAATACACACACACACACACACACACACACACACACACACACACACACACACACACACATTGAGCTTTATTATAAGTATAGAAGATTACTATAGAGTGAGATATTGATTAGAAATTATTAGTTTATGTGAGCTTAAATGGAATGCCGATGTTATAAATATTGTAAGAACTTTATTATCACTCAAAATATTAAAGAATAATAAAATATTATAAAATAATTATAACTCTGCTTATTATGATATCGTATTTCTTCCTTAATCAAATAATATATTGAAGTGCCATTTATATCCACATAAACTAATAGGGGAATTATTAAATTAATGATATCACCTTCTACAAAAGAAGAAATATTTTACAAGCATGTATTTCGGACCAAGCATTAATAGAATTCTTTTGTAATAAATATCTCCTGCTTAGATTGCTCGATATCTTAATATTATCAGATAAAAGTTTAAGCTATACTTCTAAATAAACTACGAGATAAAAAATAAAACGCAAAATGAAATAAAAAATTATAATAATTTATGATTACAATTAATAATGGTTTGTACTCCTTGCCATGTAGAATGAATAAATCAATAAAGCAGATTGAACATAAATGATTATACGCAACATTTAATAGATCTTCAAATATTTATTCCAAAAAGGCGTCTATAATTCTCAAAGTATGGTGATGTAATTCAGCAACATCGTCCCTGATGTTCATAAATCTCTTCAGAATTTTCACAATGTGAGGATGCATGAAGGTACTTTCTATTTCATCATTGTAATTTTGAAATCATACTTGATTCATGTTAATAAGTCATTTATTTTGTACTGAAAACTATCGCTTCACAGATTATATAATCTGTAAAAATATAAGAATGTTATTTTTCAAAATGCTCTGATAATCAACTGGTTACGATCATGTCAAGATAGCTCATCTAATACCAAAAAATATTCTCTTCATTTTTCATAATCGGTCAGATGCAAGTAGCAGCTAACATTTCTTTGAATATGAAGGCTCTTAATTATCTGAAATAGCAAATGACTTATTGTCACCATTACAGGAATTCTTGGCGAACTTACCCTGATTGACTCCGCTTGATAGAAATACAGCATGCCATCATCAATTTGCAAAGTGCCATTCTACCATAAATTTCCATCATATCGATTTATTGTTTTTATAGTTTGAGTTCAAACAGTCATCTGGAAATACCTATGGATTTCGAAGTTTATCTCGAACAGTATTATCTTTTTATTTAAGAATCATTGGGTACTTTAATTTTCATCTATCACTATGTGTTTTAAAATACAGTTATGCATTACAGATATCATTCAGTTTGCCTCGATACATGCTACCATATTAGTCATGCTACCATACTATATATTAGCCATTTCCAGTTCTAAAATCACTTCTCTTTGAAGCAAATTATCAAAATAAAACTGAAATTAATAAACAAAAGGAACAAAATTAATGATTAATAAAAAATTAATAGAAACCAAATTCTTGGAAGCAACAAGAATAATAATAGAGAAGCAGTTAATAGGTAGGTTTGTTTCTGTGTGAAATACCTTATTTATTGCTTTTCCAAAGTAATCATAAATTCCATATTGCTACTCAGTCATAAATATCCATCCCATATCATCCTATATAATACAATTTGGTTTTGGTACAGTAAATTTTGAATAGACAATGCGTGATCAAATATAAATTTGAAACTTCTAAGAAATATGTTCAATAAAAGCATTGCGACAGCGGTTTAATTAGTCTGTATTTAATTTTAATATAAACATCAAAATTATCAGATAATTCCATTCGGTTTGTTCTTGGTTTTTCTTTTTCTTCTCTTGTTTTAAAAATTTGTATCTAATGGCAAAAACATTCTGATCTTTCATTTATACCTTAACATAATTTTGAAACAAAGTATATTATTAGCTTTTTATTTGTTTGATTTCCAATTTTTTTAGTTTTTAGCAGTTGCAAGCTGGTTTCTCAAATTTTAATCTGTTAATTGAAATCTGTTTCCGTACGAAGTGAAATGAAGTTTCATTTTTATCTACTATTAATAGATATAATTAAATATAATTGTTTCCTAACATGCGGTATAATATTTTATTTTGAAGTCAGCTTCGAATTTGTTTCAACTAATATTGTAATAATATTGAAATAGCAAAAACCGTACTTCTTAAACTCTGATGAACCAACAGAAAGGATGGTTGGTACGGTTAATATCTGCACTATTAACAAAGATGAATGTGTGTGTGTGTGTGTGTGTGTGTGTGTGTGTGCGTACATGAGAGTGTCTGTTTTGACGCTCAGCAGTAGACTTCTGAAATTATTACTGTACAAAAATTAATTTTTCATCTCAAAATTTTTTAAAAAAATGCATTTTTTAATAATACCAATTTAATAGTTCAGCAAATTTTTTCGTCCGAATTTCGTAAGGTTTTAAATAATAACTTTTACTTAATCTTCTTGGTCTTCATTTGAAAAGTTCATCCATACAACGAAACAGAACATCTATAAAGCAATTAAAATAATGAGTCCCTGATCCATGCCAATTTATCAGGATAATATTAATGAAGTTTTAGCTGAGAAATTTGATTGAAATTAAATTTAATCAATATTCTAGGTGAGCAATTGTCGCTGAAGACGACTAGCTACACGTATTTTTGTATTTTCTTTTATATGAATAAAGTGCTATAATAATATGCTGTATAAATACTATAAAGTAAGCTGAATAACTCCTTTAAGAATACGATAGGATGAATTTATGTTATTACTCTTGTAATAGCATTATAATTTCAAGGAAGGTTTTAGAACAATTGTTTTAAAATTAAAAATTCGGAGCAAAATTAAAATCCCGAAACATATTTGGAGTTTGATAAAATTTTGATTTAAATATTTAACATTTCATAAAATTAAAAAGGATTAGCATTATCAAAAGTTATTTTAAAATATTTATAAACATAAAAATTTTTATAATTTATTTTTTAATCTCATATGAGTATCCCCAATATAGTAATAAACTGAAAGAAAAAATATTATTTATTTCTAATAAAATATTATATAGGATTGAAACCTGACCAGAATAGTAATACTTTATTTCGCATATATTCAAGATATTATTAATCAATTATTTCAAGATATTATTAATCATTGTAATGCATTCATCAACAATTTCTAAATTTGAGAAAAAGGGGAAATATGTTTGGGAATTAGTTACCCGAACAAAGATTTGTAACAAAGGTTTCATTTGCTGTTTGTGATACAATTTTCTTCACACAAAAATTAGCTTCCCGCAGAATAATTTATATTAAACATCTGGAATCACTAAACATTTTGAACGACTGAAGGAATTAAAGCATTTGCATTGCAAAAGCATGAGAGGTTACAATAGGGACATATTCAAAGAAACTTCCAGGGCCAAAAGAGCTGTGCTGTCATTTGAAATAAATTTTCTCCGGTTTTTTACAGTTTCTCTATTGGTTCATATTTCAGCAAATTTCTAATTATTTCATTCTTTCTTCCTGCTGATTTTCCACTTTAAATTTGTGTGAATTCAATATTTTATTGAATTCAGGGCATTACTTCGGTACTTCTCATCAAAATTGGAAGATATATGGTAGTTCCTTGTCTTTAAACGGCGCTACTACTGAAATGTTACATCTGAAAATCAGAAACTTTTTTTTTTTTGTTAAGATATTTCTCCATAAAATAGTTCTGATATACGTGAGAACAATTGCTTCGTATCATCTTGGAAAAACATTTGACTAATTTAAACTCTTAATTTTTATATATGAGTGTGTTAAATCGGAAAGATTCGTAATGCACATGCATATTTTTTAAAAAATTAATTAAAAAAAAAGAAATGACGAAATAAAAATTGTTTGTCGTTCCAAAAATTAGTTTGAACTATAAACAAAAAAACAAAAACAAAAAAAAACATTCCTTTTGCTTATTTTTGAAATATGTTTAAGCTAAGAAAGATTGAGAGAATTATAATATTATTTAAAATACAAAACCGTGTAAATATAATAACAATCCCTTTTTTTAATTATGATTCCAATATAAAGTATTATGGTGACAATTAAATAAGGTGAAAACCATCATCTCTATGGTGAAAATGTAAAAAAAAATTATTTATTTACCAAATATTAAAAAAAAGTAATGGTAGACTATAATCCAAATTGTAAATTATTAAAAAAATCAGTATACGGTAACAATAGTAGCCTGTTTACTTTCTTACCTATCGGACAGAACGAAAGTGAAATTTCAAAGAGCGAGTTATCAGATATATAACCGTCAAAAATTTTAAACATCTGAAATTGAGAAAATAACCAGTGTCAGTTTCTATACTGAAGAAGCGAAAAAAAATTATTTAAACACGGAAAAAATTCCCTTTCCCATTTTTTTTAAAAGATCGAATTTTGCTTTTGACATGCTTTAAAAATAATTTCAAAATATATAATGTCATAAAAATTCTATTAACAGCTATAAGATAATAAATTTCCATTTATTTATCAATGCTTAATATTTTAATGCCTTTTGTTTTTAAGATAAAAACTTGCAAAGATAAAAGGATTTTAAGAATAATAATTATTGAAACCTAAATGAGATAGCTATAACAAAAAATAATATTTGTTATACGAAGCTTATGAATGAATTTTTTTTTCTGTTTGCAGGGTTTCGGTTTCCTCATATAGCACGAAACAAGTGTTGCATTGAAACTCGGTGATGCAATAATGAATTTTTGATGAGAGCTTTGTTTTCATTATTGGAACATCTTGCATTTGATAATTTGTTCTATATAAATTCCATTAGAGTGTGAAGCGCAGATATTAAAACTTTATTTTTCAAACAAATGTCCATCAAATACATAAAATTTATACGTAAAATAAACCATTTCTCATTATTTCTCACTAATCTGTCAAATCCGAATTTAAGTACATACTTATAATATACAATTTCAGAATAAATTTCTTGTTTTTTTTAATGTCATTTACATAGCAATTTTAATTATGCAAGACTTGACATTTACGTTTTTATACAGACTGTCCATAGCTATATATTTTGTCCAACTTTGCGAGATATCTGTATCAAATACTATGCAGAATGTCATTAAAATTGGATAAGGGCATAATGAAATAATGTGAATTTGCCTAGCAACAAAAGGTTCACTAGATGGCGCTGTGCGACAGTCTTTCTGGCTTATGCCATAATAATCCTGTGCTCGTGCAGTAAAATACGCGATATAAAAATGCGATATTCGAAGCGTAATCATACCGGTTTCCACGTCAAGGAAGATGACATTGACTATGTAGGTACGTGCTTTGCAAATAGTTTTATCAGAAAGATGACACTGCTACTGAAGACTTGAAGAAATTTCGGTCTTTGAAATAGTAACAAAAAGCTTTAGTCACCATGTAAGAACTAAAAAAAATTATTAACAAATTTGGAGCAACAGTATCATTGGCTATTCAGCAAGGAAGAGGACGAAGGTGTATCGCAGCAAGTGGTAATGGATGATCTAGCGAAGCAACTTTAAGAAAACAGTACTAGTTTTCAGCGTATTGTAGAAAATGTTACTTCAAATTTCGATTCATAAGATTCTTCGAAAGGTGTTATGCTATTATCCTTATAAATTGTCGTTTGTGCAACAGTTCTTACTAGCTGATCGTATTAGCAGACAAATCTTTGAGTTGCAATTTCTTACTTAATTTGACTCTAAAATGAATGGCCATGGAGCATTTTTGGACGGATGAAGACCACTTTCACCTGGATGGTGGAATTAACACGCACAATTGCTGTATTTGGGTTACAACAAATTCACAAGAATATCTGCAAATACCGTTACGCTTTTCGAGTGCAATGGTTTAGTGTGACTTATTTCTTTATTCAATCTGGCAGCAATTTTTTCGAAGAGCTCAATGCCGCTGATTCTGTAACAGTTTCTATTATCGGTCATTGATACGTATCGTTATTTGAACAATCCGTGATTCCCTACACTTCAAATTAGGCAATGTGTTTCATCAACAATATTTAATATTTATACAACAGTAGGTTCCTCCACAGATCTTTCCTTAAATGAAGCAAGTGTTCCCAAACCATTTTCATGACGTCCCTGTCTCAGCCGTCATTTTTCAACTGCTTGGTCTCCCAGATTGCCAGATTTGAATCCTTGCGACTTCTGGCTGTGGGATACGTTAAAACTTATTCTTTTGTGACCCCATTACAAATTTGTATCTGAAATAAAAGGAAGCATTGCAAGCCATTGCATAATATTCTCTGGCGTATACTGCTTTCAGCAGTTTAACATGTGATTCTCAACTTTTACACTTCTAAATGGTAGTAGGCAATATTTGCCATTATTTAGAGTATTTTTGCAAGTAATGAATACAGAAGAAATTAAATTTTATAAATTCTTGTTATGTTCTCTATAAAGCCATAATACACCATCTAGTAATGGTTTTTGGAACTTTGTTTAATAGATAAACGTCCCAACATTTCACTTTGCTATTATCGAATTTTCATGAAATTTTGCTGCATAGTATTTGATACAACGTCTCGTAAAGGTGAATTTTAATTATGGACATCCTCTACATTTTTAATTACATTAAGAAGCCACATTAAAAAGAAAATAAAACGCTAAATAGAAGAGAAAAAAAATATTTGATCTGTTTTTTTCTAGGCTTGATACTTTTTTTCTTGGTTTAATAAAAATACAAGCAAATAGTTTCTGTTTCCGCGCCCTACTTAATTAAATTAAGACCAAAATACAGGTAGAAAAAGAAAAGTAAAGTTTCTAAAAGTATCCGGAGCAATATTTTTTAGTGAGATAAAAAATAAAATTTTAATTTTTGAGGAATTAACTTAAGTCGTTGCAGATATCTCTTTTAACATTTTTCCAAAGTTTGGTAATTGAAATTTTTTCTCTTTTGCTTATTTACATTGCAATATTAGTACAAAGTTTCCTCTTTTATCTTAAACGTTGATTGTTCAAATTGAAAAAAAAAAATGCAAGTAATTAACTAAGGTTAAAATCGATCGATGAATTTCTTTGCTATTGAACTAAAATTTAATTTTTTGTTTGTTGCAAAAGAGATATCAATGCTAGGATATATTTGTTATTAACACATAATGTTTATAACATAATCGCATACTCTCAGGTTAACCATATAAACCCTAAGAGTAAAATTTCGTTAAAAAATGTGATTATGTGAAATGTTAATTATATATAAATACATGAATGTTGCAAAAAATGAGAATGGAAGAACATTAATCGTCATTTATCATTAATCATTTTTTGTATCGAAATATTTTTAAATTCTAGGTTTTTTTTAGTTACTGTGGTAGTTTTTTTTTCATGTTTCATTATTAGTAATAATTAAAAAAACATTTATTTCCTTGATTTCTTCGCTTTATAAGATGCATAATCAATGTTTCCCATGTACTTAATGCATTTAAACTGTAACATGTTACATCAATTAAAATTCAAATAAATTAGAGGAACCTGTTCATTAGTGTGATACACCAATTAGCCAATGTGATACACCAATTAGTGTGATACACCAATAAATATCTGTAATGAACTTCGTGAAAAATGATAGAGGAATTATTGGATTCATCAAAACACTGCAGCTTTGCAGCTTTCATGAAAGGGTGTCAGTAAAATCCAAATCCAAATATGTAGAATGATAATTATCGATTAGGACTTTGGCTATATATATATATATATATATATATATATATATATATATGACGAAATCGAAATGGAATTTTGCTCGTCTTCTTTACAACGGATGAGTGGTTTGATAGCGGAATTTAGCTGTTAAGCTATAAAGGCCATTACAAACCACTGTCCAACTCATTCCTCACCAGTGGTGAAAGATAAAATAAATTGGTAGCGGAAACATAAAATATACACACAAACACAAACAGAAGGGGAGAGAGAGATGATAGAAACTCAGTTTTCATACACTGCCAAGGATCCGGGAGATCGAAATGACTATCTTAGCAGTCGAGGACAGAGAAAAATGAGGTTGGAATCCAATTGGTTATGTTTGAAAAATTAGCCTGCATTTTCTGATCCCAACATAACTCATCCTGTAGGGGCAACCTATACCCCGACACTGGAGTGGAGATAACTAGCTAATTTCTGATTCATTAGCAAAATAAAACATGTTTTTATATTGCATTTTCTTATGCACACAATTTACAGGGAAAAGGATATTGTAAGATCTATGAGTGCTTTTACTTGCGCATCTTTTGTCAGTGTTCATTTCTGTTTAATTTCTGAAAAATATTTAATAGCAATTATATAGCAACATAGATTCTAGAAGAATACTGCTGTAAAATTTTTCCTTTAAATATTCACTGATCAATTCATACTATATGACTTTTATTTTCTTTATTTCTATTAATATCAAATGATAATGCGTATACATTGGAACTTTGTAAATTAATTTAATAATAAACGTTAAATTTAGAGTTATTAAATTTGATACAGATATACGTTGGAGAGTGAGAATCTGTACCTCGGAGCGATATTTTTTTTCTTCTTAGAATTCTAATTAATTATAAATCGAGTGAAATTTTTGTATTTTTCCACTACAAATTCCAAAAATATTATTGTATAGAAATGAATTTCACATCATTTTAAAATTAAGCAATATCTACACAATCGTTTTAGAATTTGATAATACCATTTTAATAATTTCAATTTATTTATCGTCTTTTTTTTTAAATCGACAAATTTTTGGACATAATTTTCAATAAATATTTCACTGTTGCAATAATATGCAAATAATTTTCATTGTTTCAACATATATCTAATCTCATGAATTTCTTCTGTTGTTGAAAGTAAAAGAAATATCTGTTTACGATCTGCGGAGTTTATATGAGAAATAAAAATGTGCATTACCGCGGATATGAGCTGATAAGTCTTTACAATTAGAAGATATATCAGGGCAGCTACAATTTTAATAATGTTATGATGACATAGAACTTGACACTAATTAATGAAATAGTTAATTTAGAGAGTAAGCCGAAAAAGTATAAAGCTATTGAAACAATAAAATCTATCGCAATTTTATATTTAAAAACACCTTGTTTACTTTGAAGTATGATCATCAAAGTTATACAAAGAAATATAATAGAAATTCAGCGCATTGAATATTGCATGCATTTAGAGACCAACAAAGTATTTATTAATTCCCATACTTTATATCTAATGTCATTAGATAAAATGAAATGAAAAATCATACTAGCGTTTTAGTAATCGAGTGTCTTGACAGGAAATACTTTTCAATCGAAAAATATTGACTAAAATTATAGTAAAAATCGACCTCTTTTTTTTTTCGAAATATCATTGACTGCGGACCTAAAATTTTCTGTAATAAATGTGTATCCTTCCCTAATAATAAATTCACAGTGTGAATTTAAAATATATTTTTGTAAAAATAACATAATTTGAAAAAAAAATGAGTAGAATGAGAATTTGTCAAGAACTAAAAGTTTTGCAGAAGATTCGTTAAATCTACTTGAATCAAATCAGGTATGCGCAATTTATGAGCGATTTCATTTTGAATTAAGTATGAAATTATAATACTTATATGCACAAAAACTTCATGCTCAAATTTAACTGTCGTATTTAAATATACCACAATAAATATTTCACTTTAAATGAAATTAAACAAAAATTTGGTTGTATTTTATTTACTTTTTATCTTATCTTAAAATTTTTAATAAATAAGTTGTTTGATTATAATTTTATCACTTCTATCTTACATAAGACTTAAATGTTTAGAGAGAATTTATCAGATTAAACATTATTGTAATCTTTAAATCATAATTCAATTAATTATTGCTTTATTTACTTTTACATATCTAATCTCAACTGACAATGCGTTATTCAATTAATTGAGATTGAATAAATGAATCTAACAATAACAATAAACACATTAGTTGGATTGAGTAAATAATTCTTTTATTCCTTTAAGTTGGAAAATTAGTATTTCTCTTTTGTTTCGTAGCGAATTATTCATGCTAATGAATTGATTTCTCCATTTTTATCAAAGAAAGAAAATATTTCCTGATAGTGTATCTTCTGCATCGGAATTTACAAATAAAAGATAATTTCAACGAACACAACTAAAAATTCAAGTCGATAAAAGATTCATTAATCACAGATATGAGACATTTAATTCATGTTATCGGCTGAAACAAAGTTATACTAGTCATAAAAAAATTGCGAATTTTGTTTTCTATAAATATTTCAGAGAAGAAATACACAAAAAAAGAAAAATCTTGTTCATTAAAAATAAGCATTTCTATTAATTTGATCTTGTGTTTGATTTGAAATACGCTTTTACGGTTCATTGTACTTTTAGAAAAGATTAAACTAAAAAAATAACCTTTTAACCCTTTAAAGGGCGATTTTTTTTTCTAGTTACATTATGTTAAAATATTTTTATGGTTGAAATTAGAATAAGAAAAAGATTCCCTTTGCTTATTAGATAAATTTAATTTGATTAATTAATTAATTAGGTTAATTAATAATTAAGTAACAAATCAAGACACATCATTTTGTGTAAGATAAAGAAAAGAAGCCTCTAAGTTTCTGTCTTTCTAAAAAAATTTGTCAGAACTGATGCCAACCTACATAAATTCATACAAAGATTAATAAATTTGGTGGGAAGCATACTTCCCATGGCTCTAGAAAGGGTTAAAGTTAAGATTTTAAATTGAAAAAAAAAAGTTATTTTTAGTATTTATATTAGGTTAATGATTTCAGCATTTCTAAATGATTTCAGCATTTCTAAATAAATTGGATATTTTTTAGAAACTATTTTGTCTCGATTGCTTAACATTCTGATTAGATTATTTATAAAATGAGCCTATAATATTCTAGGTTAAATGTAAATAATAAGAAGCGATCACAAGAATTTTAATAAATGAAGATAAAAGAATATTTAAGTGGCTATTTCCATATGAAATAAAATTTTAAAGGATAATATACTTGTAAGAAGTTTTTCAAATATATTATCATATTATATGGATACTACACCATATAAGTTTGCTGTTTAGATCAAATTTTATTATTAAAACTTTTTCATTCAAATGTTAATAATAGTTTCCTCAAATTATTTATAATACTTAAATGGATTTTCTGGAAGTTACTTTGAAAAAAAATTAATGAAATTTTTTAGTTTAGGTAGTATAAGGGAAGTTCAAATGAAAAGGTACGAAACGATACTGTGGCTATAAATGAAGACTTTATTCAAAGTATACACCATAAGCCTGAGCACAACGATCTCATTGATTAACGAGCCGAATGATTCCTTGCTCCCAGAATTCCTGTGACAGTGACGAGACCCAATCTTTCACAGCGTCCTTGAGTTCGCCTTACAAGTTCCGATACTTGTAGAATTCTTAGAGCACAGAAGAACCATTAACTCCGATGTGTAATATGAGACAATCCGAAGACTCCATAGGTCCATCAAGAACAAAAGACCGGATATACTCATGGAGGGTGTGATTCTACTCCATGATAAAGCGCGTTCAGATGTCTCCAAGGTCACACACGCTGAACTGGCCAAGTTCAAGTGGGATCAGCTCGCCCATCTGACCTACAGACCGGACATGTCGCCCTACGATTTTCATGTGTTTGGTTTCCTGAAAAAAAAAATCTTAAAGGGAAGCGCTTCAATTCGGAAAGGAATTGAATTCTTCTGTGCTCGAGGAATTCTACAAGTAGCGGAACTTGTAAGGCGAACTCAAGGACGCTGTGAAAGACTGGATCTCTTCACGGCCACAGGAATTCTGGGAACAAGGAATCCTTCGGCTCCTTAATCAATGGGATCGTTGTTCTCGGGCCTATGGTATATACTTTGAATAAAGTCTTCATTTATACCCACAGTGTCGTTTCGTGCCTTTTTATTTGAACACTCCCTGTACGTCCATCAATATACAGTAGAAATAAAAATATAGTTGTACTATTGTAAAATATCTTGTGCTATTTTCGTTTTAGAGGAGATTCTTGCCCGCAGTGATTAATTTTTAAATTATAAACCCTTTTTGGAATTATGTGCCTCTTTAAAAGCAATATCTCAAAAACATTTTGATCTACATAAATGATCTGTGGTATTTTGATCTACATAATGATCTACATAAATTTTGATCTACATAAATGATCTGTGGTACACCAAATGTGTCGATTTCTGTTAAATATTGAACGAAATCAATTTTTAGAAAGTCTGATAATTATATCAATAACTACAAAACGAAGACAGCTAGATAGCTACAATTTGATACACACATTTAACATTTAAAGTTCATACCCTTATCAAATTTGGAGCCTCACGTAAACACGCAAACGCGATAACTCAAAAAAAGTCAATGACTTAAAAAAAATAGTATTTAATTTCTTGATGACTAGTGTAGTTCTATGTCAAAGTTTCGTTTTAATTGGTTGAAAAATTTAATCCGAAACGCACAAATCGATTTTCGAATGCTTGTATATTAACAGGATCTTAACGATCAATCGTAAAAAATTGCCAGCGATCACCCTGTAATAGACTTATTTGTTATTAGTGTTCTTTAATGGCATGCTAATATTACATAAATAAAATAATTAGATAATATAAGAAAAAAATTGTGGAGTCTATTTAGGGTGGTTTGAATAGCTTTTCCAAGTAAATTAATTCATCAAAACCAAGTGCTTGTATAAATCCAGTGGAGGTTTTTCAAAGCAATATTATTCAATTCAAATCGTTCTGATTTTAAACTTATTTCAAGGTTAAGACCTTAATACCCTATGTTGCCACGCACGAATGTATTAAACTTGTTAATAACTTCCAGAAAAATTATCTAAAAGAAAATTGTTTATCTTTATGAAATCGACATCCACTTTGACGTGTGAATTAATTCCATATTTGAATCCTTATATATCCCACAATTGCATAACTATCCTTGCATAATTACAACGAAAAAATATTACTAATATTAATGTACATTAAATGGTTTTATTTTCATTGATTTCTTAAGACTTTCCTCTAATTTCTCGAAAATACACAGATAAATATAAAAAGAACAAAATGTCTTTCTTAGGAGTTTAGTTTGCACTCAGGAATAAACCTGCAATTACCCCTTCCCCCCTGTAAACAAGATTCAGGAAGAAAATATCATTTAAGCTGAAGCTATTCCATTGACTTTTATTACTTTCTATTATATGCTCTCCAAATTCATGCTTTAAGGCTCCTCTCAGGGTGATTTCAACAACTACACTGCTTTCTAATTATATTTATATAATTAATCATGTAAAAACAGAACAATTAATTTCATAATAGTAGAACATATTATTGTAACTCCTATAATGAAATTAGCTGTTTATTTCTAATGTTTTGTGTTTTACAAGAATAAGATATTTAGTTCTAAAAAAAATTCATCTTATGTGCATTATAAGACGAAAATAAAGCAATTAATTTTAAAAAAGTGAATATCCAAGAATTATTTGATCTCATCAGAAACTGATGTAGAAATACTGTGCATTAAAATAATCATTGTTATTGAGATAAACTTTAAACACTTGATTAATATTTAATTAAAAATCAAAGTTAAATTCTGAAGAATCTTTCTTTAGTGAGCATTTACTACATGGAAAATTAGACAGATTTAGATTTAGGGTCTATACTGTAGTGCACACGTTAAACAATTTTTTTTTTCAGTACGGATTTCGTATTATGTAAAATAAGAAGAGTGTGACAGCAAAGAAACATTATAAGGTTAATGAAAGGTCTTGATAATAGCTCTAAACAGGATATTTCTCTGATGCCACTTATAGTATAGCTAGGGGAAATTTCACAGCTTTCTTGTTCATGACAATATATATTAATTTATATCGTGTTTATATTCTGTTAACTGTTGCACTGGCTCCTCTTTACCTGAGTTAAATTTTATAATAGACATTGTTTATATTTTATCGGGTCGGGATAGCCTGGTTGGTAGGGCGTTTATTTGCATCCCTTGTGATTTCGAATCCGCCAGCCGGAGACTCCCCTTGTGTGGTGGTGGTGGGCTCACAAAATCATCTGGTCACAAAGTCCTCCATGTCGAGAGCAATACCACTGAAGGTACTCGATTAGAGGTGATCTTTCTCTGTTTCAGGTCTAAATTACGATCTTTGGTTCAATGATTGAATTGCATGAATGAAGCTCGCCTCGCAAAAAGGGTTGTGACGTGTGAGTAGCTAAGTCGTAACTCTAGATGGCGCTACTGAAAAACAAGAGACGCAAAAATTTCGGCTTTAATTCGCTAATTTAGTCAGCTGGCTTGTCTATGACAAGTGCCATCAGAAACAACAACATATATTTTATCTCTATTATTACACAATGAATTAAGAAAGAGAAAATATTTTTATTAGTAAAAATTGTTCTTTCAATATAACAAAAGATCGATAATAATAGAAGCAATCTCAAAAAGTGAATTTTTAATTTGTAAAATATTTTTTTAATGGAACATGTAAAGATTATGGTAATTGAGCTCTTGGTATATTCAATCTAAGAATTATAATTATAGAAAACTATTGTTGAACAACAAAAAGAAATAATTAAAAAAATTAATTGATATTTATTTAATTTCGCCCTTTGTTTATAAGATTTCTATTATAATTATTCATTGAAGTACAAAAAATAATAATTGATAATTCTGTAACAATTTCACATTGAGAGCGGATGGCAAAATTTTTATATCAAAATGGAACAAACTTTCCAATTATTTATTTTAAAAACAAAATTGCAAGATGAGCCAGCCCCCCCCCCTCTCTGTAAAAAAGGGTTGTGCAGACGAGCGTGTAAGTGTATGCTTGTGAGTCTTCATATGAGCCAGAAGTCAGACTTCTGCCTTCCGCTGCTCAGAGACCTTTACCCTCAGAAGCTACTGCTCAAACTTGGATTAAATCACAGACTAGGTCAGAGGATTTGTCTATGGCAAATGCCATAAATAACAATAACAATAAACATTCCAAATGGGGTATGCCAACTAATTTGGAATTTCAGTAAAATTAAAAGCAATTTATGGCATTTCAGATGTGTTTTATTACTTACGTTTGTGATTACGGGTAAAATAAAATATATTTATCTGTTATTGAGCTTGTTGGACATTTTCACCGTATAAATTATGATTCACATTCCGGATTTTTCTGTACCAGTGTTGTTAGATGATATGGGGCCGCGGTGGCCTAGTGGTAAGGCTTCGTCTGCGCATTCCAAGGATTCCAGGTTCGAGACCAGATTTCACGGAAGAACCATGCACTCTAATTCCGTCTGGGCCAAATGCCTCCAGCCAGTTTTGCTAGTCTAATATTTGTTTATAAAAACTTAACATAACTCAATCACTATCTTCTTCTATCTACTAAGGCTTTTAAAATTGATTTTCACAGATTCCGCATTTCGTAATTAAGGAATTACAGGCACGCAATATTCTCATATCCATACAAATTCACATTCATTTTCATTATTAGTAAATATTTTATTTAACGAATTTTGAAAGATAAAAATTACATAGAAAACTTTTAGTAAGAAGAATTCAAAATAGATTTTAAATGTATCTTTATTTATAGAAAATAAGTTTCTTAACATAATTAAATTACAATAGAGTATTTATGGTAAAATCATGTCTCAAAATTATGGTCTTTACAGTATTGAAATTTCGAAAAAATAATAACTAATACTAAATATTAAATACATCTGGCAAACATGAAAACCTTTTATTACTTAAAATATTTCCATATTTTCCCTTTCTTTGATTAAAATCAAATTAACATTCTTTCAAAAGATAACTTTTGTAAATAACAACATTTTCCCAAGAGCTGCTTTATTAAAGTGTCTAGTGTATTTACAGAAAATATAAGCCTTTCTTTGCCATTTTATAGTAAATAAAACATAATATTTAAGTGATTTTCACAAAAATATTTTTTTACATAATGAATTACTAATAATGGCAATGAGAAAACTTCGTTTTCAGAAAAGATGTTCGCTTTGATAAGAAGTATATTTTAATTTTATCAGTTTCTCAAAAATAATAACTGCACTGAAGACACAGAAAATTCTTTCAGTTTGAAATTTGAATCTAATAATTAATGAAGAAATCGGAGAAGATATCTGTGAAATTAAATTTGTATTTCCATTAATATTTGTGAGAGTATTTTCAGATTTCCACGTGGGAGATGATTGAATATTCAAGAGTGTCGTTCTTTTCAGGAATGTCGTATTGCAAATTTCAAGAAAAGTTTCGCCATAACGTTAAATATTTCTAAAAGAATAATCGTTTCATTTTCCTTACGCATTTTAATTTTTAATTTTCTTTAATTGGGTAAGTTAACAACTATTTATATTAGCCTCTAAATTTATAATAATAAATATGATTGATTAGAAAAATTCTTAATAATAATTAAATATGATTATTTTAATTGAAAGCAATAAAGAACATTTGATGCTCTTGTTTATAAATAATAAAATTTATTTATTAAAATTCTACTAAAAGAGCTACAAAACACTTTTCCTTTATTATATTGATAATATTCTCACATTGAAAATATTCTCACATTTCATAAAAATGTTTGTTAGTTAACTTGAATCCGATATTTCGGGGTTGGGAATTATTGTTTCACAACTATTTTTTTTCTTTCATTTATTTAATAAATAACTCAGATTGTTTAAAATAAAAGGGAAACGAATAAGATTATTTGTTGCATTGCACAACAAAAAAGATAAAGAATATTCAACTATTCGGAATTAAATATTCGGAAACTTTGCAATATGACAATATTTACAAGCTAGGATAATGTTTTTAAATTGATACGGTGAGTTTTGGGGCATGAAAAGTGAAAAAAAAATAATCGTTGAAACCTCTCTACAGACAGATAAGGTTTTTCTTAACTTCATAAATAATTTAAAGTTTTTATTTGATAACTGCGGATTACATTATTGCCCAAAAACAATTTCTACATCGTTTTAAAATTTTGAAAAATGAGTTTATCTTTGATACCAGTTTTATGTTTTGCTCTTATTTTAATAAGCTTTTATAACAATACTTTTCATTTTTTAGTAATTAATTTATACTGAAATGTGTTGTGATAATATTAGACAGATTATTTTGAGTGCGTGTTATCGCTGTTGTATAACTGAGAGTAAATTTTTAAAATTGAATGAAGATAAAGGAATCAAATCTTTAGACATTAATGTATTATAAATTTTGCACATAATATTTTAATTTAAAAAAATCACTTTTAAGAAAGAATATTAATTATAGAATAAAAAATATTTTCATGAATTAAAGCTTTTTATATGATTTTTTTATAATTCGTTTAGGAAAGTTTAAAAGCTATTTACTAATAATTCCTCATTGGTAATTCAATATTATGTAAAAACTGAAACTAAAAATGATCCAAATTTTCAAGTTTGAATATTCATTAAAAAGCTGTATAAACTGACTAAATTATTTTGCTGTTATAAACATGTAATTAGTTTCAAATTCAGTTAAAGGAAGAAAAACATCCAATGTACGATTAATCATTCAGAAACATGACTTTAATTCCAAAGAACTTCAATAATTAAAAATGTATCCATTCATTTCATTTTAAAATAAAAGAACAAAATTGTATCCATTACTTCATATATTAGATTTCCAGAATTACAGAAATGAATATCCTATTTTTTAAATAAACGTAAAATACTGGTCACAATTTACTTCAAAGGAAAATAATTTTTCTGTTTATTTATATTTGCTTATTTTAATATGTATTGCTAAAGTGATTTTGTATTTCCTATATACTCTTTGCCATATTACTATGTATTTGCCATTGTATAAAATATCTGCACTAAGTTTATTCAATGGTTAATCTGCGAAATAAGAAGCAGATAAAACCCGGTTTCTAGAAAAGGTTTTGATGATTAATCTTAGCAATAAATCCTGAGAAATAATAAAAGAGAAAAAAAAATTCAATGTTCTGTTATTTTTGTATAATCTGTTATTAAAGGAAATGGAAATATGTAATAGATATATATTGACTTCACGATAGATATATATTGACTAGATTACTATCCATAAGGCATTTTTTTTAAATAGAGTAGAAGGTTAGCAAACCAAATATTTTTGAGCGAATTTGGAAAAATCTGAGTATAGATTATAATATTTAGAAGTTTCTAATCTTACTGCAAATTTCCTTTTTTTTCTTATGTTTTATTTTCATTGTAAGAAATATACTATACATACATTATAAAGAAAAAAAAATTAAATCATTATTTTTAATTGTGTTCTTATTTACTTCTTTTTTTAAGTTTTACTATAATAGTTTGCACCTTTCCCATGAAGGACAGGACTTTAGATATGCCGTATTTCTGGCTTAAAAATATGTTATCGTTATGCTAATCTACATGGATAGCATCTTTGTGGGAAAGAGTTTCCTCCACTATAATGACAGAGCGTAGCTCATGCTGGATTGACTGTATTGAGACCATTGTAGTTTAAGGAAAGAAACATTTCCGCTTTAGACATATTATGACGATGAACATTCTACTTTCCAAGATACTTAAAAAAATGATGGGGGGGGGAGCTCTTCCAGACAGTAAGGATAATAGTTCAACCCCAACTGGCAGTAGACTCTATTATGTGGATGAATATGCACACCATTTAAGTGAAGTTTAATTAAGCAAGCTGTCTCTTCACTGCTGGATAAAATAACATTGTGAGTCGAATTATTTTTATTCGGCTGATTATATTTTCTACGGAAGTTGGTTAAGGAAAGATGAATAAAGCTGTTTCATTTGTAGTCTATGTGATTCCAGTTTTCCGTTATTGCAGCAATGGTCTTTCAGATAATGTCGAAAGTATAAACAAAACGGGAATGAAAGTATTGCTGCCGTAAAAGTTACAGACTTTAAAAAAAATAAAGCCTGTTAATCGCATGAAAATTCATACCATACACATTAATACATTAACAGCACAAAATTGTTATAGTTCTACTTATTGTTCTTAGAAAGCACTTTTATATAAGAAGGCACTTTGAAAAATGTATATTTCACTGAATTAAAAATCTGAAATGAAAATTAAACATAAAAACAGTTTATGATTTGCGATAATATATTGTTCGTTTGTGCATTGATATCTAGTTGATTAATTGTTTAAATTTATTGAACCGTTTGAATACTAGCTGTTAGTATACATATAGTTTAATGAAGAAACATTCAAATTGAAAAAGAGCCTTTTTTCAATAAATTTTCAATGTGTGCACACATGTTGCACATAAGTTACGATATTTTCTGTCTCTATAGTGCATTATTATAGGACTAGAATTGGGGAAACCGGTGAGTGATATACCATAATAGATTTAGAGCTGATTCAGTTTAATGCATATCAATCCACAAATGTACATTTGAGATTATAGCATCTTCTCTAATTGATAACAACTATATTACTGAAGAGGTTTATTGACTATGGCTTATTCTATTTGAAGGCATTTATACCATCTACTTAGAGACGGTCAACAGTATAAATGTATTAGATGGTCCGAATTAAATTGACCTCTCTGAAGAGATATCTACTTGCATTATTTCATTGAAATTCCGCATACAAGCTTTTCTGGGTGTGTTTCAATTTTTGAAAGAAAAGAAAAGAAAAAAAAATTACATAGAAATGAAAGAAAATTACACAGTTCATATTCTACCCGCTTGAGAAGGAAATGACTTCTACTGAGCAGGCAATTAACTAACATTTTTTAATATATGCAACATTCTTTACCTATATACTAAAACGTAAAACATTTTTTCTCCAACGAAGAACTCCGCCATGAAACTGATTTTAAAAAATCGTGGGTTTCATCTTAAATTGTTTTATCAGAGAAATATGAATGACTCGGCTACACTTAAAGCATTTAGAAAAGCAAGATATTCATTTGGAGGTCTTCTGACAATTACAGATCTTCGAAGTATAATCTTCCATTTTGAAGACATCGGAACATTCGCTATTAAACCCAATTAAGGCAGCAAATTCATTTGACTTCTGAAAGTTGAAGAAGTTGCCCTTGCAGTAATTGAGAAGGAATGAGAAGGCATTCATGCTAAGAGTAAAACATCTACGATATTACAGAAATAGGGTACGCCATGGGCATTGATGTGACTAGTTATGAGAAATTTTGTGAAGTCTTATCCATTTAAGGAATCTCATATTCAACGATTAAGATGGGGGGGGGGGGGGGAATCACCTTGATGTTCATTGATCGGAAAACAGCAGATGATAAATAGTCATGGCTAGCAATTAGAATGATGAATCTCATTTCCATTTCAATGACACAGCAAATAATATAATTGCCATATTTAAACAGACGCAAATCCACATTTTTATCACGTTTTCTTCAAAAGTGACAGTGTGGTATAGCTTCATTTTATCTTTCGTCAATGATCCTTACCTCTTTGAAGGAAACAATGTCCGGAGACCATTGAAATATCTTTTTACCTGCTCTAGATAAGTGTTGATATTCTTGGGCATTGCCTTTCATCGCTTTAACAGAGAAATTGTCTTCACACATCAATTTCATGCTACACCACCACACATTACACTGCATATTCAAGCACTGCTGCGACGAAATATCTAGGATGGAATAGTGATGGCAGGCCATTTTCAGCATCTAAGCTTCAGTCAACTACAGTAAACCTTGTGATTGTTGGCTGTTAGGATAGTTAAAGCTCTGCTTTTATAAAGACAATATCATGAACTCAATTGTCGGAAACGACGGAATTCCGTAGTATGAATCCTAATAATCTTTGAAATGAATGATTTACATTTTGCAGTGTAGCTAGTTGTGCATCAAATGCTGATTATAAAATAATGGGGTGGAGGACATGTCTCATTGCCCTTCAAGAAACATGAGCATTCCTTGAATCCCTTCCTCAGCTCGTGTCGCCGTCTGTTTCCTCTCTTTTAAATTTGGAGGGTAAAATTTCATTCTTAGCAAATTTTCTTTATATGTCTGGTATGTTTGTGAATTTTTGATAATAATAAAAAGAATTTCCTACAATCAACTATTAAACTTGGTTCTCCTCTGTAATATTTTGATGGATGACTTTCTCTTTTAAAACTTCAGAACAAAGCTAGCTACTTATAATATATCAATGAAATTTTAAATCCTTACGATTTTCTTATAAAAGAAGTAACGGAAATCCATTGTTAGTGCATGTGTTTACAATTATTAGATTTTTAACAAAAAAACCAGACAGGAAAAAAACTATGAGTGAACTTTAAATTCAACAAAAAGCGACAATGTAAAAATTATATCCTCTTAATTATAAATTATCTCACAAAAGAAAATTAACACACACTCTCCATTGAGTGCATTCAGAAAACCATATATACTATGCATAACAGAGTACGCTTTGGGGACTATGGGGTATGTTTTGAAAAGCAGCAGGAATGGATAAATTGGAAGAGTACACTGACATTAAAGAAAAAAGCATTTTATTTTGTGCCTTTTTGTATTTTAAACCTGGGAAACATTTAGTATTAAATAAAATCCGTAGTCAGCATAAATAACAATGGATATAAGAAATTGTTTGGTGGTTTCATTTTAAAAAAAGGAAAAAAAACCCGCATTATTTACTTTATTTTATTCTACTTGTACTGGTGAAATCGATATTTATTATCAGAAGAAATATACATAAAAGACAAAAAAGGAACAAATTCTCTGTGAAATCCGATTGATAAATATAAAATGTTACAGTTCACAAAACCGAATAAGGAATTTTTTTAAATAGCGAATTTTGACAAAAACTCTTAAATAATTGAATTTTTAGTGCAGAATAGCTTTGACTTTTTAATTATCTAATGTATTTAAATATCCTCAATTATTATTTTACTATATGGTACTATTTATTACTAATAAGCTAAAAATAAATTCTCAATATTGATAAATTTTCTTAAAATATTTCAAGTTTCATCCTTATATTTGTCAGCACCAAATACTTTACAAATTCTACTTGTATCGAAGTCAACAATGTTTTTGGAAATGCGTTTTATGTTAGGAGTTAATATTTTTAGATACTTATCTTATATATCTTATATAGATACTTATCTTACATATGAATATTTTTTAATTATATATATATATATGAACTAATAATTGAAATAAAAAAAATCATGATTGCATTTAGTTTAGCATCTTATTCGAATTGGTTAACACAATAATTGCATCATTACTAATGGATGTGCGACGAGCGTATTCGTATTCGGATAATGTCATATAGCGCCATCTCACAGAATTTTGAGATATCGGTAGGTTAACATATTATGGCAACAATGCAAGTACCACAAAAATTTACGTTTACCATCTAAAGTTATAAAGTAATATTAATACAGAAAAAAAAATAAATTCGGAGGTTATCGAAACGTTAAAAAAATATTTGAGGTAAAGTTACAAAGATAAGTAATTCAGAAACACGATTTCAAGCACTCATGTATTATATTTTGGAACACTGCTTAAAATAAACTTGCAAAGAGTTTGAAATTTCGGAGGTTCTATAAAAAGTTTCTCAAGAATAACTTCGTTCTTTGATGTTTATTATAGCAAACAATCTCTCGAATTCAATGTATTTTTATTTAAGAATAATTACTCTGATGCAGAATATATGTTCAAATTCTTCATAGTAATGGCAGCTACGAAACTGCATTTTTCCATTCCATGTTTTTTATTCCTTCATTTCAAAAGATACGTAAATAATTTTCACTTCAAATAGCTGAAAAGATCAAGTAGAAAAGCTAACATAAAATAAGTTCTGTAAGTCCAACTTAGAAAAAAAGTTCGAAGAAGACCAGATATTGCAGGAGGTAACCTTTACGATAGTTCCTCAGTTTAAGGTTTTATTTGCTTAGTTGGAACTGTTTGTTGAAATTCTTCAACCGTGTTTCTAGTTTTTTACCAACGAAAACTTAAGCTATATTTTAGATCGTTTGAGATAAGAAGAAACTTATGCTGGGAAAGTTTGTTTCTAAAATTGTAACTGAAAAGGGAGAAAGAGGACTTTACATTAATAATTTTCACATCTCTCACGATCTCTGTGCTTCGTACATTTTGGTTTAGATTTCCAGCTGTAGTGGTTTCAAAATTGATTTTTATATTTAGAATAGAATATCTGGTTTCATCTGTTTGAAATATTTGTTGATGATGCTTCTTAAAACTGTTCCATATTATTGAATGATGATATTTTTTGTAATTATAACCCTAAATCTCTGCATTAAAACCCCATAAAACTTTGATTTTTTTTAATAAAATCATGATTTAAGGTTTAAACATAACTTTAATTTAATTATTGAATCATTAAATATGCATTTCATGACGGGAAAAAAACAGAGTAAACTTTTGCGTATTTTCATGCAATTTGTTCACTTTCAAGTAGCATAACATGGAAGTTTTTCTCAAATTTTTTTGTAACACCTTTTTACTGAATTTTTTTCATTTTATTTAAATTATGTTCAAATTAATTACATTCAAATTCAAATTATATAAATTAAAATATATTATTATATTCAAATCAAAATACCATAACAATCCCTAATAATATAATAATCCATATTTTAATATTACACAAAACAGAGATATTAAGTAGACGGTTGCTCAAAGTTATGATAGATATAGACCCTGGTTAATCCGGCCTCTGAAAATGATATAAGGATAATGGAAGGGTGACTGGAAAGTTGGAAAGGATTTAATGACCAAAATCACATAAATAAAATCTATTAAGTTGCTATAGATAAAAATATTAATTGACGAGTCTTTTACAGTTTATTTTCTTTTTACTAGATAATAAACAATATGAAAAATATGGAATGGGCGAAAAGTGATGCAAAATGTTTTCGTTTTCTAAGCATTTTGACAGTTGAAAATAGATTAACAAAGATAAGCAAAACTCTATGAGGGCAAACACTAAAAAAAACCTAGATAAATAATTAATATTAAAATATTTTATTTAAAAACTATTTAGAAAACGATGAACTGAAATTAAACTGGAAGAAATAATTATTATATAATAATAAATTAAATTTGAACAAGAACATTTCAGAAAATCTATTTTAGTTTTATTCATGATTTTCAGTTTTTTTTTATTGACTAACTATTTGTTTGAAAGAAAGAAGTTAGAGCTTGATTAAAATGCTACTCCTATAATCCATTTATAGAAATTACACCACTACGTTTCTCAATTCTCCGAATGAAATTAAATATGCATTAATGCTGCTCTTTTAATTCTGAATTTAAGGGAGTTTGAACAAAACTTATGAAAATGAAATTGTTCTTAAGTAACAAGGTACACAAACAAATATTTAGAAAAAAAATTAATATTTAGAACGAAATTTTAAATTTATTTATATCTAATATATAGGTATATTTCTGGAAATACAGAATTTCCCTTGAAGTTAAGACACATTGAGATATATAAATTTGTAAAAATTCCTTGTTGTGCCATATTTACATTGCTTGACCTGAACATTTTTATTTTAACAGTAATACTGAAACGTATCGAATTTTCAAGCATTTTATTTTTATTTATTAAAGTTTTACTTTGCAGTTTCAAATTCTGGCTTGGAAAGCTCTGCAATTTTTGTTGAAAATCTCTTTGAATTATTTTAGTGCTTGTATGAAACTATATGTTTGATTCACATCCTCTATTTTTTATTTAGAGATCAGAAACGGCAATATTCTTTCCTAGCAGTTCAATCTCACTACACTTTGATATTAGAATTAGTGAAAGTTGAAACGTTTTGTTTATCCTTGTAGAAATAAATTCTTTATATCACTCGGGCAGAAATTCGAGGGGCGATGTTTTTATTTCTCGGTTTCAGACTTTTATATATTTAGGATTTTAACCCATTGAAAACTTTCTTTTATTTATGCATGGAAAAATTTGAATTTGATTTGGAAAGAAGTATTCGATTTGCAAGAAACCCAAAGTATAACGGAGGTAGAAACAATCTCTGATTTTTTTAAACAAGTCTTTCTTAACTCAAGTATTTTTTGTTGAATGTAAATTGTATTTCGCATCTATCAAGATAATGTAATTGTGGCGTAATAAGTCAGTGATGTGAAATCATCAGGTTTGATGTTTACTCCGACATATTTTATTTTGTTAATTACTTTTTCATTTCTGTCAAGATTTCCTTTTTGTAATTGAGTTAAACCAATATAATCTAATATATTAGAATGGAATCATTAATTTATGTAATGTTCAATGTTACTAATCTAATGACATCTTTAATAATATGAAGCAGCATATTTGCAAAGACTTATTTCTCTAAAAATTGATATCCTATAAAAACTTGGACAAAAAGAGTTAAACTCTGCATACAAAATAAAGCACAATGTCCCTCATTGAGATATAGAGTTTATTAACAATAAATTATTGAAGTGCCCATCAAAATATTAATTTACTTAGATGAAATTAACAGAAAAAAATAATGAGAACCAAATTGAAATAACATATAATATAATGTCTTATCGTCATAGGGAAGAAATTTTAAATTGTAGATGAAATGTCAAAATCTTGAAACAGCTGCTATCTTACATATAAAGGATCATCATACAATTAATAGCGAGGTGTTTTGAACTCAGTTTTAATAAAAGTACTGGACAAAAAACAATTCATGAAAATATGACTTAGACCAAGAAGAGTTGATATATAGATAATACTTTTTAAAGAATTCGTTCACATTCTAGCTACTAGAGATTTCTTAACGAGAAGTAATAATTTTAGTTTCTATTATAATTCACTTCAGATCTTCCTTATAACAGTATTATATTTTATACATAAAGAAATTTCTTAGTAAAAATACCGAAAAACTTTATGTCGTTTTTTTTCTAGAATGCTTTTTTTTTGTTAAAAACTGATCCTCTCTTCAATGTGAAATTCCTATCATCAAATTAAATTTGAAAATTCTTCTAAATAAAATAATAATCCAATAAAAGAACACTTATTCAAAATGCATCATATTCACACGATTTCTTTAAACAAAGTACTCGAACTCCTTTTCTGCACTTCAGAATCCTCATATCACAAAATGACGTCGAATTGCTCGATCATATTTCAAGCCTTTTTAAGTTGACGACGAAAAGATGAAGCACCCGGCAATTCTCATTACTCAAAAGTCAGAATTTCAGGCCTGTCTTTTGCAAATGGCAGCTAATTTATAACTCTCATATGGCAGATGGGAATGGTTTTCGGGAAGATGATCAAGTGCACGATGTCTTTTTTCCCGCCACTTTTAATCTTTTATGTTCAGAAAGGAAGACGTGTTTATGTGAACAATGGTCCTAATTGAGAAGCAAATGATATATTTTGCTTCGCATGGCTGGTTGTGTCACTTTAAAGATGGCAGTATTTTATCAATCCTGTTTAAGATATTTGTATCTATTCTATTTAATTTATGTGAATGAAATGAAAAATAAAATATTAAAACAGAAATGGCTGAACTTATTGTATGCGAAGTTATTGAAGAAAGTGAATTAAATGAAGAATTGTATTAAAATGTTATCTATTTCATTTATTTTGGTGAAGGATACCTGCCATTTTGAATAAGATTTGGACATGAAGGCTTCTCTTTTTAACTTTTTAGATAATTCGAATTAAATTATCTTCAAATATTGGAACACTTAAGTCTCTCTTCAAAAACCAAGAGAAATTCTTCTCCTCCCCCCCCCCCAAAAAAAAATCATAATAATAGGCCTTATTCTTAAGGGGTTGATATAAAAAAATGGTCATCTCTCAAATAAAGACTGCTAAACAGTGTATGTCCGGGAATCCTTGCAAATTCTCAGAAGCTATCCTTACCACCCAAATTCACCTAGGCGAGTATCTCTAATGAACAAAGCACGCGCTATGAGTAGTCAATCTATCACACTTAAAGAAAGGGAGAGGAAATTTCGTAACGGTATTCAGGTTTACCGTAGTTTCATTGAACAGGCATTTGGGATTTTTCAATACTGAGAGTTAAGTGAACGATTATGTTATATTTGGTCTTTGCTGAACTATGTTTTTTGTCGGGTATATTAAAAAAAAGCTTTAATATTATTATTAAGCAGCCTATAATGTATATGATTATGTCATTTAATGGAAGTGAAAATAATACTACATCAATTAAAAATAATTTTAAGTTTCGTTTGAAAATCATTTTAAGTTTCAAGTACCAGTTATCGTTATTCTGCTTAGTAAAATATTGCATTCAAAATAAAAATGGCTAAATTTCAATACATTTTTAGATTAGTGTTAGCGTTCTAAACATTTTTAAATACTCAAAATTCTAAAAGTACTGTAAATCTTGTGGATCTTTTCAAATAATAGTAAAAAATTCTACTTAGTTAGAGAAATTAAACGTATCTTATAATGAAAAACAAATAGTTTTTATTTCTTTCATATGTTTTCAATAAACCAGTGTGGTACTTAAATTTAGGGAATTAAAAATAAAAGAATAAAATATCTGACATATTTTAAGTTACATTATTATGATAAGTCTATCTAATCACATTTGAAATCCATACAGTAATTAACTAATGGAAAATGAAATACTAAATTAACAACAATAATTTTTATTTTGATATTCGATAGAAATAAACTAATTTCTAAAATACCAGAATATGTAGTAAAATTTTATTAATTTGAAACACCGTGTCATTAAAATTTTTACATTTATTCTATCTCCTGTGGTTGGAAAAAATAGTTGTTACAAAAATGTAACTATACATGTGATTATTTCTTTTAGTTGAGCACCCAGTTTAATAGGTTTTGATAGTTTTTGTTGTTAATGTGGTAAATATGTTCTTCAAAAATATATGATTATTTTTAGTTCACAGCATTTAACATTGCATGAGAGTTGAAGTTTATAAACTAAAGTGGAGGAAGTGTTATTCAAAAGCACTAAATTGTATCTTACTTTTTTATGAATTTTATCCTCTTTTAGCTTCCTTTTTAACTCTTACAATCAATATTAATTATTATTAACCTTGAATGTTTGTACATAAGCACAAAATCTGTCTTCAAATATCTTAGCATTATTTTCCTAATTAAAATATGAGCGTGTTCATATCGATCAATGGAAATAATTTTGCAACTTTCAAATGATTTTTATGACAAATACATTGAAATGCGTTGGTAAACGAAATATCTATGTGAGGAATTAATGAGCATAATAAAAATAATTTTGAAATATTTAATTAATCATAATGTTGTTGTAATACAACTATCTGACTTATCACTTATATATGATGTTCTTTTTCTATGTAAGAACTATATTTATTTTAAAAACACATTGATAATAATATTGCACAAGATTTTTGGGATTGCTTGCTAAATGATTTATTGGAATACAGAAAGTGGCCAAATAAGCAAGATCGAGACAAGATTCTTCCTAATTTATCATTAACTATTCAAACGAGGCCTTAAAATAGTTTGTAAATTCACCAAACGAAGAAAAATAAGATTCGAAATGAATTATTCGAAACAGGCTCTTAACAAGTGTTTAATTTACTGTTCGTGCCGCAGCATTCTTTACGGTAAAAATTCAAGCTACCAGAATAATTTATATTAAACTTCCTCGTTCACAGCGAACTTTCAACAGCAGAAGCAATTAAAGCAGTTGTACTGCGGACGCCTGGAGCATTCAAATAACGACACATCCAGAGAAGAAGCTTTGTGGGCAAAAGAGTTATGCTGTCTTTGGGAATAAATTCGTTCCTCGAGGGAAATTGTTTCCCCGTTGCTTCATAATTCAGTACGTTCTAATTATATCACTCTTTCTTATTGCAGGTTATTCACGGTTGTAATGGGAAATTGTTGTGGAAACTGAGGCCTTATTTCGAGATTTCTTATCACTGTTGGCAGATATATGATAACCCCCTGTCTTCATAAAGCGCTGAATTTAGCCATCTGTAAATTGGAAGCGACGTTACTTTCTTTAAAATAAAATATGCTGTTACAAATCGAGATGTGATGGGAGGGGGGATGGCGAAACAATTATGCGGTATTATTAAGCTCAAATCACAGTAAACCGATATTAAGAAAAAAAAAGATTTTATTGTTTTGTCTGTCTTTATATTTTATTTCACTATTAAATCATTTTTTAGTTAAGAAATCTTGTGAATCGAGATTCAAAGCATTAAGTTAAAAAAGAAAACGATATTTATTGCTTATGCTTGAGGCGGCGAAATTTTTTTTAAAATTGTCAAAACATTTATTTTAATTAAAACCCAAACTTTTAAAAGCTATATCTATAAGCATAAGTATTTTTCAAACAATCGAAATTATAATTCCATTATTATGCAGGATCCAGACTACTCTTAAAAGATTTTGGATATCAAAAAGCTTTTATTCATTAATTTTCATCATTTCATTTTTTTCATTTTGCTGTTTAAAATGATTTTTTATGATAATTTAACTTTCGGAAAATTAATCATTTTGAGCGCACTTATTTTCTTGCGCAAAAATAAGCATGAGCAAAAGTAACATAATTGTTAATTAATAAAAATAATTTTTTATGTGCTTATTGTCAGAATTACAAACACGTTTCTGATGTTCGATAGTGTTAGTGAGTATTTGGAAAAAAAATCTGTTCAGTAATTAAAATTTTAACATGAAACAAAAATTCAAGCGTTACCTTTTAATTCAATTATTAAAAAAACATTCTCAGAACTGTGCAGCATTTTTTCTTGGAAAAATAATAGTTTTTCCAACACAATTAGATGTCTTAGTGAGCCAGTCACAATTAATTTCAATTTTTCCAAATAAATAGAATATGAAGTTTTCTTCCGAAGGACAGAACTATTATAAAGGAAATTCGAAATTAAATGTTATGTAGCAGATGGATTGCTGAAATGAATTCCTGAAAAAGGCAACACACTTATGTAATTATTTACATGTTGGAGGATGAATTGTGGAAGAAATTAGCTAAGTAGAATCTAACGAATCCAATATTTATTTCTTAATCCAATATTAATTTAACTGAGAAATGCGCCAAAGCATGGAATTTAATTAAAAAAACCTGTTTATTAATATTTATTGAGACCAATATTATCTAGAATTTTTGTTATCACGTTTATTACATGGAATAATATTTAATGTACCTTTTATTCTATTCATCCATAAATATTAAGTACTTTTCTATTTCTTTTGTCCGTTCGCTTACACCGTCGTGTTTTCTAAGCATACTTTCACCAAGAAAATCTTTCCAAACGTTATAGACAGGATATTATTATTAGAAATTATTCCATTCTGAATTTGCATGCAAATCATCAGCTCTTTTTAAAATTTTTATAAGAAATCATTTTCGCATATCATTTATTATCAATCTGGAGTAAGATATACAGAGAAAACTTCAAGATAATAATGAAAAATAGAACTTTTTTTAAATTTTTATTTTAAATATGTGCAAGGCAAAACGAGAAATTATTTTTTTGTATTAAAGCAGAATGAGTTGATAAAATGTTAAAGTAAAAAGTGATTTATATTTATATCTTCTTATCATTCGGAATTTTGAAAAAAGAATTTGTTTGATTTTTCTGTAAAATTAAAGAAAGATATAGTGAGAAAGATTGCTTTTTATTTGTCCCTTTGAGCTAGATTTGCTTAGAAAATTGAGAAAAAAAAATAAGTATTTCAATATTATCTATAAAAAGAAATTACTCTTTCTTTGCCACTACGGATTAAATATAACTTTATAAATTTTATACTCTTAAAATATTTCATTATTCTTTAAAAGAAAAGAATATTCACAGCAGATATAACTTTCTTAAATAGCTTGAAGTTTAAGAAACCTCATTAGAAATTGTTATTCCATTATTCGCATAGCAGCATATTCGTAGAATACTATCTGAAATTTCTTTCGATAGTGGATAAAATAACACTTAAAATAAATATCGTGATTTATTTTTAAAAATTATCTTTATTTACGCTAACAGAAAATAAATTCTAAATTAAATCAGATGGTAGATAAATACTATCGCTGTAGAATGCATGATCACTATTAAATACAAAATAAAGAATAAATTAGTTCTTTATTAATTTTGACAAATAAAAATAATTTTAATAATAATATTTAATGATAAATATAATATATTATATATATTTAATTTCATTTCTGTAATATATTTAAGTCATTAATACATTTATGACTAAATTTCTGAACGATAAAATTCACATTGATTCTATTACATATTCAGTTTAAATAATTTAAATCATCGCGTGTCTGTGTTCAGTTTACTATTCAAGGGTTTTCTGAAAATGTGAATGAAAAATGGGCCTGTCATGTATAATGACTCTTTTAGAACATTTTCTACAATGCCTGGAATACTAAATGAGAAAAATTCAGAATTAAATTGATAGATGATTTTTCTTGTATTCAATATTTAAATTCAGTGCTCTTTTCTTTTATAATAGTGAATATATTAAGGAAATTTCGCCAAAAATTTATAATATGTAATATAAGTAAAAATATTCAAGAAATTTCGAATAGATAATTCGTGCAGTACATTTTATTGAGCAAATTTTGCTAAAAAGTTTAAATTTTTAGAGCTCGAAATGTAGAATCCCCAAGCTCGTTAATATTCAGCGCTTTATTCATAGCAAAATTATATTTTATTTACGTGGCTAAATCTGCCGCATTCTATTATTTTATTGCACCTTATATAAGAAGCAAATATGCATTCTGTCACCTCTAATCATTATCCAGATTTTGAAGAAAAAATATATTGTCTGTTTGAATTCGTTTTTGTATTTTAATTATTATCAGTATAATGGAAGAAGTTTGAAAGAAATATTTATTTTTTTATTTTACTGTTTTTAAAAATATTTTTATATACATTTATAAAAAAGCGTTTTGTTGAACATTCGATAGTTTATTTTTATTTAACCAAAATTAAAAACAAAAATATTTTGAGGAGATTTTTTTTTTTTTTTTTTGCTCAAAAAGTTTTTTTTTCACTTTTTTCAACTACAAGAATTTACTGTAATCTACAATATAAATGTATGCTCTTAGTTATTAAGAATGAGTGCATAGAGAATATGAATTGACAATTCAGATAGTAACATAGACACTGAAAACACGCAATGGAAATTACTATTGTAAGGATCTCATACATGAACTGCCATAAGGAAGTCTGTTCCGGTTTTAGTTTGCACTGTTAACCAGTTACATCGGCATTAATGTGCTACCAAATGTGTCTAGAATCTTGTTACTTATGTAACAATTTCTCTATTTCATACTTGGTTCCCTATAAGAAATTTATAATGTTAAAAGCCCCCTCCATTCTCTATGATTTATTATGTTCAAAATGGCGATTAAATTTTTGCATCACTATATGTGTCTCTAACGGAGAATAGAAACCCATTACAAATACTGCAGATTTTTATCTTAGTACTGAGGATGATCTTCATTGGAGAAATTATGTTATAAATACTACGGCTTTTCACTAGGTTTCTGTTATCTATAGAATGAGCACTCAGATTATAAAACTGACACTGTAATCTAGGCAAAAGACCTTGGTAATCAAGTATTCATGAGCAGAATCCTTTCATAAAGATACACCCATCTATTTTCTTATGCCTTGCTAAAGGAAAAAACGTTTTTGCTAATAACAAAATATACAGATAGGGGCATGATGAATGAAAACGGAAGAATGAAAGTGATGAATTTTACTGAAATATTTTAATAAAAAGAATATTTTTTAATCACATGCATTAAAGAAGAAGTCAAAAGAATGTGTTTAATCAATAGTTTGAAATTTTTCCAGTGACCAAATTGTTTCAGCATAGTCAAAATTAAGAAAGGGATCCTTACGTCAGCAGATGTTATTTAGAAGAAAAAGGTCGTTTTCTTTGCTTTTCGATTTATATTAAATAATATTATAAGAGCTAAATATTGTTTCTTTTAACTTGTGGTTTTTAGCAAAATTTCATCAAGATTTTCAAATTAAATACCAATTGGATTGTTTCCTTATAGAAAAATACATGATAATAATAGGAAAAAAATCAACCCGGCATATTTATCTACCAAACCAATATCATTATATGACTAAACCCGACTGGCTTCAAAATTGTGATTTTGAAATATTTCGAATTCATATAGTTTCATTAGAAATGAATTGTCATATCAAATGAGAGAATTATGAAACGAGAACCTATTTCTTAAAACTTTTCACATATTTATAACTTTGTGATAAGCAATGAAGAAAAAATGTAAATGGCATGATAGAACGTTTCTTACAAGGCATCTTGTCAGTAATTCTGTAGGGAAAGATAGGTAATTATAAGACGCAAAAGGATTTAAAATTCCAGCGTGACAGCCAGTCGATTTTAGTCGTATAATTTAATGAAAGCTTTGCTTAAAAGTTCTTTTCTTTAGGAATGTCGAAACAGCATGATTGACGACTTAATTTAAGTGAATATCTTTCATAGTACAAACAAGCGATACATGCTAAAAAGTAGTTTCAATTCTATGAAAAATCTGTTTTTCCCATGTTTGTATATAATATGTAGTTCAGGAGTACAAACGCTTTTAATAAAATGTTTACGATTATTCTATTTCTAAATTCTTAAAATAAAAATTCGATTCGGAAATTCAATCACTTTAGAGAAAATATTGTGATAAGTTTTATTTTCCTATAAATGAACTTTTTGAAATTGTCAATCATAATTTCTAAATTAGTTGTCTAAACATTTATAATTATTGCCGTTATGAAATATATTGATTTAATTTCTTTCGATTCCGAAAAGACAAAAATAAGCTTACAAGAATTATGCTTTTAAATAACTATTTATTTGGAAAGGTCTTTAATAAGAAAACATTAATTGACTATACCTAAAAATATTTGTTTTAATATAAATAAGAAAACTATTATAATAAATTTAGCTTTCTGCAAAGTATTAAAAGGATTATACAAATAACTCAACTGTAATTGATTCTATATTAAACAAAATTTGCCTTTCCCTACAAAAATACTTTCTTTTTATACTTTTAATGCTGATTAATTATAATAATACTTACTAAAAAACTTATTAAATGGACGTATTTCTTTTTCGCTTGTCTAATTCCACTTTGTTTTAAAGGACATTTTTGCTAACTAAAAAAAATACTTTTTCATTAATTTACAATTAAAAAAATACTTTTTTATTTTGTAATGCATTATTCATGAGAATGAAGCAATTTCGTTAACTTATAGCAAAAATAAAAACACAACACCACATGCATTTCAACAGTTTGAAGCACTCGTTAAAATTATAAATAGAAAATACTTCCAAAAAATAGCAAAAATTCTTGATCGTAAAAGATTTATTAATCAAATAAATGAAATGCTAAATTCATATTAAAGAAAAAAATTCAGTCTGTGGGGAAATACGAAAAAATTTGCAATCTTTTTAATTCGCAAATATCTTTGGGAAATAACTCCCACAAAAAATACAAACAACTTGAATCTAAATCAATTCTACCTGATATTTTATATTAATGTTTGTAACATTAATTTCATTTTAATATTTAACTTTATAATAATGTTCATGATTTTAAAAGATTTTGTTCTGAAACTTTCTGTGAAAACCAACATTTGTTATCGTCTATTTAGTGTTTAATATAAATCATTAAAAAATGAACGGGATTTCTTTTTTTCAAAATATTTTGTAAGTATCTGATAGTAAAACATGAAGTTTTAAGTTTAGAAGTGAAGCATTTGAGAAAAAATTAAGGAGTATTTAGAGTACAACACAGTTACTATAAAGGAACAAAAATAAAATATGCTTAAGAATTTCAATAAGCATTCTAAAAGTGCATTTATTTAAGATTTTTATTGATCTCCAAAAAGAATATTTTCCTTAAAAGAATTTCTAGCACGGAAGGATAGTAATAATAATAAAAAAAATGCTTCATTAGTTCAAAAATTCTAATAACTTTTTTTTAACATGACATCAATTATGTAAAATCGTTTAATGGAAATTTGAAATAACTTTCATAATTCTTTTCAAGAATGTTTTATAAATCTCTTTAATAGTTAATGAAAATTTTCGTAGTAAACCTTCGAATCTTTATGGGCAGAATGTAATTATATTATTTCTCTTACATTAAGCAGAAGAAGTAAGTTCTAGTAAATATAGTATCATTATTATCATAAAAATGCTGTAAATAGTTATTTGAGTGCTTATAATGCAACTTTAAAAATTTTGCATCTTATTTTAAAAAAATTTCAATTCTAATTCGAAAAAAGGCACATTTCTGAGGAATTAATTTAAAATTCAGAACATGATCATTTTAGTGCACCGTTTCTGAGACTTGCTTTAATGAATATAATATCATAATTCTGAAAACATTCTCTATTTATTGAAGATAAATTTCCTTTGAATTAAAATAGTTAGTAAATTAATTGGCGATTTATTTCGTATCAAAATTGGCATACAATGTTACGAAATATTAAAAAAAAATCAATAAAATTATTAAGAAAACACTTAAATGGTATGAAAGTTTTCAAAACATAAAATGACGTTAAACAGCTCCGATGAACTATGATTTCAGTTACAGGGTCATGATTAATTTGTGTCTAAAGACGTGCGTTTAGGTAAGTTGTATTTTATATTTATAGAGTATAAAATATTTCTAAATAGCATTTGGAATTGAGCCTTTTTATTTTGTAATCAGTTTTTCATAGTTTCCAAGTGAAGTTACACGGTATATTATTTGAAATGCTTTATTTGTGAATGAACTGGTTGATAATAAAGAAAATGCTAGGTATCATAGTAAAAAGTCTTGAGAATTCTGCAGGAAGATCTGGTACATTTACAATCTCTTAAGGTTAAGTTTCTTCCTCTTAGCAAGGCATAGAAGAAAAATTTTCATTCAGCTCCCTCCCTCGTTTTATCAACATAACAGAAAATCAAAAATTCTTTTTACTTGAGTCCTAGAGTAGCTTAGATGCGGGAATGATTCTAAAAACTTTTGTGTTTTATAGATAAGTTATTAGAGTTACAATGGATAAGCAGTGTAAGATTTATATTTTCTGGAAATGCATAGAGCTATTTAAAGCAATCAGTAATAAGAATATATAATAAATAACTAATTAACATTTTACTCAAGTTCAATAATTATAAATTAGCATTTTGCCAATTTAGTTTGAATTATAAAAAATGAATTACGGAAATTCAATTCAGATCTCTCAAAATTGTAATGATTGCTACATAAATTACTTTATATATCATGCTTAGGCTACATAGTGTTATCATACGAAAGAAGTAGTAAAATAAATAAAAATGTGTTTATCTTAGTTAATAAAATTAAATCCAAACTTATTTTATTCGACATTAATTATTGAAATATAAATTTTAACAGCGCTTTAAGCTTATATTACGGTTATAAGCCTAATTATTTATGAATTGCTGAACCAATTATTTATTGTAAAGAAATTATTGATATTGATAAAATATATCTATATAATTTAAGATAATGATGTTATTATTCTTTGTAGCAATGAGTATGCTATATTCAATGATGGAAAAGAGTAAAAACGGAATGTGATTCTCAAAAATAATTTACATAAATCTAGTACATGCAATAAAATATAGATGACTTTTTTACGTCTGATATTCTCTCGTTATAATCTAATCTTGGCTAATTAAAACACACACACACACACACACACACACACACACACACACACACACACACACACACACACACACACACACACAAAAAACACCCACACACACACACACACTATTTTTTTAATTGAAACTATTTAATATGTTACAAATAATTACTAACTAAATTTTAAATTTTCGTTAATTTTAATTTACCATCTAAATAAGTTTTAGCCTTTTGAATATCGATTTAATAACTCAGGAGATTCAAGAAAGTTATATTTGGTATTAAATAACGTATTCAGAAAACCTGTAAACATAGATCGCACATGTATAAGCACTGCGGAATAATAGCCTTACTCATCTCCATTTTAATTTTAAATATTGATTTATTTAAATTTATATGCAATATTTAAATTCGCCAACAATCTAGTTTATTTTATTTTTAAGTGCTTTTAATTTCTTAGGGTAAATGCAGATTAACATAATATCTCACGCAGTTTTTGTTTCTAAAGTTTCAATATTTACAGAAATTAGACATGATATGCCATTGTCTAAATCGTAGAGGTCAGAAAAAAAGTTCTTGAAGAATTCCAATTTCTTTCAATTCTAATTTTCTTCTGTTGTGCAAGAGTAGTAATGAAACCAATATTTTTCCCACATGGAAGCTATGAAGGATTGTAGAATGTCGCGATTCCTGAGATATTAGAAACATGATAATATTGTTAACTTTTTACCTTAAACGAAAGTTTGAAGATAAATAAGGGGAAAAGAAAAGAAAAGGAAAGAAAGATTAAAATTCGATGACAAAATTTAAAGACACAGGTTTAAAATGTGTTTAATTGTTTCTGAAATGTGGTACTAAACATGTTTAGTGTGGCATTTATCATTTTCGGAAAGCAAGTTAAATCGCATTGCTGCATTCTCATCAAGAACTCTTAACATATTCCTTGGCGTATTCCTCTTACTGAATGATACCTCTGCAAAGCACGCCAATCAATGCTATCGCATTCATACTGACATTTAATGAGAAAATCATTGTCATGCAAGGTTAGAGACATTGTCGATTCTTAACAATGAAAACTCTGAAATACAGACCCACTTTTATCTGGAAAACCAAATGACGTATAAAGCGCAGCTGCATAAATCATGTACTTCTTTCTACCGTAAGTCACTTACAAGACATTGAGGTTTTACGTAATCTCACAAATAGTTTCGTTTCGGAAACGATTGAACACATTTTAAACCGATGTCTACATGTCTTATTTTGTCTAACAATATCGCATACAGCGCCATTTCTTCTCTTGGTGGTGAATTTTTGAACTTTTTTTTTTTTTGCTTGGAAAGAAATTCCCATGACCTCCTTTAAATTATTACCAAGTTTGATAACATTTGGTCCAACAGTTTTCTTTTTATGATCATTTTAAAGTAGAACTTTAATTATAACCACACTGTACATTAATTTTAAAGTTAAATTTTCATTCAAAATTGTTTAAAAATTGGCAACTGCTTGGTTAAACATTCTTTGTTAAAACTTTACTCACAATTATTTATCTTTTTTACTATTCATTAAACTATTCAAAATTAATTCAGAATGATCACATTCAAATCATGCTTAACTGCATCAATGAACAATGTAGCATTAAAAGTTACAGCAATCTCTAAGGAAATACTTTCTACTAGCTTTCACATATTTTTCCAGTAAATGAGCTAGACTGAATCGAATTGCCTTCTAAAAACATTTCAACGAATTTTATAAACAGTAAAGCTTTCTAAAAACATTTTGTTAAGTTAAACGCTTGCTGTATGAAAACAAAATATTTACGCTTTCGTCCATCATTTCTGCAACAGCAGAACATAACAGAAAATCCTTAAAATGATTTTCATGGAAAGATGATTTTAGAGAAGGAGTTATTTATTTTAATAATAAATGAATTCCCATTCATATGGAAACGCCGAAGGTCTTAAAAATAAGCTTCTTTTATTTTATTAAGTTATCTAAAAATAACAATTATTTTGAAGATTTGGAAAATGTTTAGTTCGAATTTTATTTCTGAGCAGCAATTTCTCAAGTTACTGGCGATATTAAACTGATATTTTCTTTAATATTTTGTGTCTGTTGAAGGTTTCATGAAAATATGACTTCATCAACAATTTGAAAGAGTTTTGTAGTTATTTTCTAACTATAAAGTATTTTTAAATACTTCAGTAAACTTCGACAATTATTTCTGTTATTTATGCAGATTTTTATATTAAATACAAATATTTTATTGCAAGTTATGCTTAATATTTCACTTTATATGATTGTATAAAAGTTTTCCAAGTAAGAGTATAAGATTTCAGCGTTCAAAATTAAAGAATATCAAATATTAATTTTATCATTAAAAGTTACCATAAATGAATGCAATGATTTACTTTTACATGCTTGGAACTTTATATATATGTTACTATTCATCTCATAGTTATAAAATTTTGCAAGCTTTTTATTAAAAACGTCGAAATTTATTTAACTACCTAGTATGACAAAAATTGCCATCAGAATGTGTAATACTGATTATTACTAACTATTAATGCAAATTACTCTGTAGAACAGTACCGTGATGACAAATCACATTCAATATTTCAATCATTATATACAGCTCTGAATAGATTTAACTATTCCCACCCTGCATTTATTGTATTTCTATTACAAGATCAAAGTTCATTTTGTGTTACTTGAAAGTAATCTAATGATAATTAAAAATAGTTTTTAATTAAATTTAACAATTTCTAAATACAACAATCAGGGAACCGTATTTATTTTCTTCAAACCATTCCTGCATAACTGTGGGCATAATAACTTTCAGGATTAGTTTTTAAATTATTCTGCATTATATTGCACCACTTTTCAGAAACTTTGATTTTGTGTCTAAGAGACAATATTTTTTTGAAATTATTGAAATTTTTGACGTCAATCTTTTTTTCTCTCTCTTTCTTTTCGGAAAAACATCAAATAACACTCAATTTGAGCTTCCTTATGTGTAAAGTTGATATTTAATGAAAATAAAATTTAGAAAAATTTATTTATAACATAACGCTTTACTAATATCAACGTTTCTTTCTATTTTAAATTCTTATAATAGATTATTTTGAGGATCAAATAGATTATTCATTAAAACATAAGAATCAGGATTCAGAATTAATCAAATCATCTGAATAAAGATGAGGACGATTAAATTCCAAAGGTGCTAATTGTATTTAAGTAGATAATACAAAGTTCAAAATTTTCCAAAACTTTATTTTATAGCGGAAGAATGAATTCAGATAGAACATGTTTCTTTGTGGTGCTTTCTTCAAAGTAATTACACTATGTAACACTGTAATTTTGTCATTGCTTAAACAAAAATGTATGCGGTTCATAGGCATGATTTTTTTACTATCTCTTCTAAGTTTTCGACTCTACAATACTCAGTATTTTGAAAATCGTCGTCTCTTCAGCAATTTCTACATCCAAGAAAAAATAAGGTACATAGAGCAAGATCAGGGGAATTAGTTGGTTATGGAACTATCGGAAGGTGACATTTTTGCAGGGATTTGAACTCAGGAGGCATATACGAACCGGTATCTTTTTGTGATTGATAACCCACGAATTTACCTCCTCTACAACTGACAAAGTAGGCGCATGCGCTTTTCGCATTTGAACCAGATCAAACCTATTTTCTGATTGGTCATTGATATAATGTTTTTCGCTTATTCTCCAAAAATAAATATAATAATATAATTTATTTAAATATGTAAACTATAAGACTATCTATATTTTTTGAAAAGTGTAATAATAAAGTAATGATAATTATATAATGAGATTGAAGGACAAGGCGATTGTTGATTGAAATTTCGATTTATGTTTTTCTTTTTAACATAGTGCAATAAAGTTATTTTGAATAATTGAAACATAAAAAAATATTGAAACGAATAAATCTCAACCTATATTTTTAAAACAATACAGTTCTTAATTAAAAATAAAAAGAAACATTCTTTTCGGTTTTTTATTGAGCCCTGTTTAGGAATAGAATGTTAATGTATATTTTAAAGAATGAATGTTTATGTAAAGAAATGGAATGTAAATATGAATAGAATGTAAATTTAAAGTGATATTGCAATTTTTTTATTGCACACTTGCTTTTGCATCTGTAAAGACTATTAATCAGGTGTAATTCAATGGATAAATTTCCTGTTTAAGAACCATGATTATATCATTTGAAAGAAATGTGTTGTCCTAAAAAGAGATAAAAGATAAAATAAAATTTTTTGACGTAACATAAAATGTTTCTGATTAATTCAATATGTATTTAAGTTGAAATGTAAAATATACTATTGCTGAGTAAGTATTTAAAATGCTTCAATTATTCCAGCTCTACAAAACAATAAAAAAAACGAAAAAATGACAAAAAGAATGCTTTTCACTAGATCTTGTTCCTCACAGTTCATTTTCTCAAGACGATGCTTAAGTGCTTAAGCTTTTTTTTATCACTATGACACTCTTATTGATTTTATATCTTTAAAGAAATCTTTCAAAAACTATAAATTATACAAATTGTTTTAGAAGTATTTGATCTGCTAGAAGAGGCATATATTGTGACATATTGTGTGTTATGTTTATAAATGTGGAGCACCAATTGTTCTGTATAATTTGGAACAATGATATAGGGCTTATATCATGCAAAATTATTCGCATTAAACATCTACTATAATAGATTTGGCTTTAGATCTAAATCAGCTTAGTGCGCCTCAATTGGCTAAGACAAGTTGGAGACAGCGGCATGACATCTAATTGCAATGATGTCTATAGTATATTCAATTTGAAAGCATTTATAATTTATCCTATTCATTTAAACGCTGAATGATGTCTACAATATACACTGGTGTGCAAAACTTAAGCAACAGGTATGTTTCTTGCCATAACTTCACGAGAAATCATCTGAGAGACATAAAATTCAGAAATGAGATACAGCATTTTGTTCTGAAAGAATGACGAAATCATAGTTGCGCATAAATGAATACAATGCATACAGTATGGACTCAAACAAAAAAAGGCTTTATTGAATTCATAGTATCGTTACACATGATTGTCTGTCCAAGAGGAAGAACAGCAAGCAGATGTTCCTTAGTATGGGATATGCCCTCCCCTTACTGCAATGGTTGCTTCGAACCGTCTCCCTATACTCAGCACCAGATTGTCCAACAGTTCTTGAGGTAAGAGTGTCCATTCCTCAACCAGCATCTGTTTAAGTTGTCGGGTGTTCCCATGAGGATGTAATCGTGCCGCAAGGCGTCTCCCCAAAGCATCCCACACATGTTCTATCGGATTTAAATCAAGGGAGCACGCCAGCCAATCCATTCGAGTGATATCTTCACTTTCCAGGAGCTCCTCAACAGCATGAGTCCTGTGTGGCCGTGTATTGTCATCCATAAAAACGAAATCTGATCCAATGACATCTCGGAACAGACGCACATGGGGAAGGATCACCTCCTGACAATAGCGATCTCCAGTTACAGAACCTCTGTCGAAAACGTGGAGCTCAGTCCGCCGTTCATCATAATGCCTCCGCAGACGACAACTTCAGGACCACCGAAATGGTCTCTTTCCGTGATGTTACCTGGAATGAAACCGTGTCCCGACCTCTCTCCAAATCAACTGGCGATAGGAATCACTTGTGGCACTAAAACGACTCTCATCTGTAAAGAGGACACGATTCCATTCATGAGATGTCCAGTTTTTGTGCTCCCTGCACCACTCTAAACGGTGCCGCAGGTGGGAAACTGTCAAAGGGATGCAGCGTTCAGGACGGCGGGTGAATATGCTACCTTTGTGAAGGCGTCTGGACACAGTAAGTCGCCCCGTTGCTGCACACAGTTGCTGAGCAATTGCGCTTGCTGACTGGTTTCGGATTCTTTTCGCCTGCAGGACGATATGTCGGTCATCCACTGCAGTTGTTTTCCTGGGGCGGCCACCACCAACCTTTCTCACAGCTGTACCTGTGGTTTGGAAGGCTTTCCAAGCGCGCGAAACGACACTTTTGTTGATTCCGAACTCTTCAGCTACACTGGTCACACTACGCCCCTCTCCAGCTTTCCGATCATTCTTCCACGTGTGAAATTGTCCAGGTGATTTCTGCTAGCCATATTTCACGAATTAACTCACGTGCACTTGCAGCGAATGTCTTTAATTGCGTCTCCATCCTTCCTTTTATTGTAGTGTTGAGCTGCGGGAGCCTTCCGCACGTGTTTTGCGTACGCTCACGTCGCCTGTGACGTTTTGTTCCTGATATTTGCATATGCATGACCTTTCTCTTGAATTACGTGTTCATTGTACTGATCGCAAGAACTCCTTTTCTGCAGTTTCATGGCTATCTGCTGAAAATTTGCATTGCTGCTTAAGTTTTGCACACCAGTGTGTATATATATATATATATATATATATATATATATATATATATATAT
>JAPMOR010065007.1:0-38702 GCA_026543865.1 Argiope aurantia | reverse complement strand
TGGTCAGGACGGATTTAACGTGCAACAGACCCCCTTACACGGCGGTTCTTCGGTGGAATCGGGTCTCGAACCTGAAACCCTCCGGTTCCGAAGCCGAGACCTTACCACCAGGCCACCGCGGCCCCAAGAGAGAGAGAGGGAAAGAGAGAGAGAGAGGGTTAGATTGTTGCTATCATTTGTGAAATGCCCACTCTAATGATTTATTTCAGAAGGATGCAATAGAAAATAGAGTTACTGCGCATTTTAATGAATAAAATGAAAAAAGAGGACTTATTTTTCATTTAGGAAAATATTAGCTTAAAATGGAACATAATATAATGAAAAAAAATTAAATCGCTGGTCTTGATGTTAAATTTTTCGGAAACTTAAATAATTAAGCGCGAATAATTAAAGATTCTAGAAAAAAATCGAAATAAAGAAGTTATTAATTTCATATTTATCTATTATTCCGAATTACCATGAGACATACAAATAATACCTGAATGAGTAAATTGTCTCGTTAGCATTATCGAGAATTAAAGTTGAGCCTAAGGGCATCATTGGCCACTCTATGACCCTTCCGTGGGGAACATGTCTAGTCATCGATAGGGGTTGTCGGGATCCCCACACCCTTTCTATACCCATCCTGGCGGCGAGAATCAACTACCTTGCAGGATACTTCCCATCCTCGTATCTCAAGTGTCCCCGGTCGAAAATAAATCAAATAATGAAAGAAAGATCAAAGTAAAAGTGGTTAGACATTTGGAATCGAGTTCATATGATTCTGAGTTATTTGTATTCGGTTGAAGAAATAGTCATTTTAAGAAATGTTAAGATAAAAAAAACAGCAAAAAGTAAAGCAAACTGTGAAGAACATTAGATTATCTCAATTAAGAGGAGAAATAATCTACTTTGGCGTCAAGTTTAAAAAGTTCATTTATTTTTATTATTCAAGTACTCTTACTATTAAACATAAACATAATGACAAGAAACTATGAAACATCATATTTTTAAAATTTAAGAAGAAACAAAGAAAAACAATACTTGTGAGCTGAATAAAATAAACATATTAAAAATATTAATTAATTGCTAATGCCTTAATTGTAGCATGGTGCATTACTTCGAATACCAAAGGAATAAATATTTGAATCAGAAATATGATTGCTCAGAAATCACTAAAATATTTAACACTACTTTTACATAAAAGAAGCTTATATAGAAATAGTAAGCTTGTTAAGCATTTCTTCATTGCCTAACCAACGACTGTTGTGAAATTCTTACTTCAGAAGTAGGTTTGACGATGATGATGTCGTGTTCCTGTTATTACGGAAAGGGGCTGCAGTATTTGCTGAGGGTAAAGACCCTTGAGCATCCGAGGGCAGAAGTCTGACTTCCAGCTCATATGAAGATGACACTCGCACACTCACTTGCACAACCCCTTTTTACTTGTAGGCTCATTCACACACCTCACAGATAGAACACAGGGAAAAGAACAACCATGCCCGAATCAGGACTCGAACCCAGGGGCACCCAGATCAGGGAAAGAAGCAGGTTTATGAGAGAATAATAGCTGCAATTCTTTTTTCAAAATTATGAATAAATTAAATATTTTTTTTAAAATGTAAATATTTTACTGCATAAATAACATGCGTTTTACTTCAATAATTATTAAATAAATCTGTTATTTTTTTATTTTAAAAAACCAAAATTTCAAAATTATTACGCCAGTTTTAGCCTTTGCTTCGCATTTCTTAAATTTCATTCTAACGGATTTTCAACAGTTAGTAAGAATCTTTATTACAAACATTTAACATAGACACTTTAATTTTATTTACAAATTTAAAAAAATTATAAATAATAATATAATATTTTATCACACTTTTTTAGAAAGAACTTTAAGATACAATTGGTTAGAAGTATAATTATTACAAAAGATGAGCCATTATTGATTTCTGAAAAAAAATTAACAGCCATTTAATGGGAGAGAAAATGACATTTAATATCCAGTAATCATTTTGTTCAAACATTTTAAGTGATTTTTATCCCGTACATTGCTCTATTAACCAATTGAAATTATTGATCATCATCCTAGACCTTAAGGCAAAGTAATTGATAAAAGCCTGAAAAAAGACATGACAAAGACATGATAAAAAAGAAAAAAAGCTGAAATTGAAGTGGAATTCTCATGGGGGTTACAGACATCTCTTCTTTAGGGGGAGGGCAAGGAAAACATTTCACTTCGAGCAAAACGCTCTCTTTCCAGAAAAAAAAATAATGTTGGCCTAAAGAAAATTGTGTGGTATCATTTCAGATGAAAAGAAATGTCATTATTTCATCTATTGCAAAACGTGGGTATACTGAAAAATAAGAAATGATAGCTTCTAATATATAAAATAGAAAGAGTGATATAAAAGATAAGTGGCTTTTGCACGCTAATCAATGATGGTTATCCAAAAAAATGACTTATTCTGAAGCAACTGATTCTAAATTATGAAATGCTATAATTTGGTAACATAATCAATTTTTTAATAAAATGAAATGAAATTTATAATAAATACATGGAAACTAAAACAATTTCCAAGTGTCGAATTCCAAATAAACAATATCATATTTATTAAATGTAAACAGAATCTCAAGAAATTGCTTTCTCTTTAAATTAATCTCTAGTTAATGCGAAAAGTAATGACATTACTTAAAATAATACATATTTTTTGTTCTTTATTGAGAAAAATAATAAAAGCTATGAATTAATATATTTTAAAAATATGTTAAGAAAATTTTTATTAACTATTTTTTGCATGTAAATTGTTTGTACTCGTATAATAAGTTTCCGTTGTTGCTTTGGAGTTCGCGTAATAATTTTAAAAACGTTAGGGATAAGATAAAAGTATAAAAACGTTAGGGATCAGATAAAAGTATAATGTTCTTGTTTCTCATTGGTAAGTATAAAAATTTCAAAATGAATTATGAAGAAAGAGTATTTTGTTTCAACATATTCATGTCTTAGTTTTTTAATTATTTTTCGTTGCTTTGGATGCTTTAAAGAATAGATTCCATCATTTTAAGTTTTTTTCTCTAAATTCATGATAATGATTTTTAATTAAAAAAAGAGTAGTGTGAAATTACATTATACAATACATAATTAGAATAATTTTTGGATGATGGTTTTGCTACCCTGAGAGTTTTTTTCTTGTGTCATAATCAAAGATTCAAATGAATCTTTGAGTAACCTAGGAAATATTTTTTAAAATTTATTTAGATCTTTATTTCACATAGATAGATATTCTAAAATAAAATAAAATATGGAGGAAACACTCACTTCGAGTTTTACATCACCAGACTAAAGCAATGACATAAATTTAGAGTTATATTTTATATTTGACGTACAGAAGTAATATTACAAATTTAACATTATGAAGCAGCTTTGTTTTAAGCTTTTCAAGAAAACATTTTTATAGTGTCTTTTCACCAGCCTAGTTTTTTTGTCAAGTTAATCATATTTGAAATAATATTGAACAATCAGTAACATTAAAAAATATAAAACGTAATCTTTTTATATTTGAAATCGCTACTTATGATATGATGTAATAAGATCATTCATATTAATTTCAGGGCACATTTTATTATCACCGTAAATATTAAAGAGCTCTTTCTTTTGACTTTAATTTTCTTTCTTACCGTCGTCTTCATCTAGAGCTCATAACAATAAATTTTATAAAGATTTCCATTCTTTAGGCATTCTTCAATTATTTCCCTTTCTTCAGAGAAGGATCATCTTTTTTTTCCAGTCTATTCTCCTAAGTCTTTGTGCTCAAGAGATTTGAGGAAGATTCGAGTCACGTTGGCAGGCAATGGTTCAATTAACTTTCTTCTATAAAATCTACTGAGTCTGAAATGTTTGTCCAAGGTGATCCTCATAGTATTCTAATATCCTGTGGGTATTATCACATAACGAGTTACAAAAATTAAAAAAAGTAAGATAAAGTAAAAAAAATAAAAAATAAAATAAATAAAAGATAATTGGATTAGTTTGAATCTATTATCTATATAAATTTTCTTCATGCAAATTTTTATTACGAAAAGGTTCATCTAAAGATTTCAAGTAATTTAATTTTATATTCAGGTTTCTTGGGTAACATTAATAAGAATGGTATCTAATAGTAGAACATATACTACATAAATATTTAAGTTCAATGAAAACTAAAATCAAATATTATTCTTCCTACTATCTTCTTTTATATTGCATTAAAAAAAACGCTATTATTTATTATTAGAAGGGTTTATAAAAGAGCACCAGCATTTTGGAATGCATAGACAACTCAAATTTGCTTTGCTTTGTTGGTAAATTTGAAACTTCATGATCCTAAAATCCTCCAAATTTGAAATTCCAGGATTCATTTTATTAAGGGTAAAAAGTACAGAATGTTTCTGAGTTCAAATAGATTTTTAAACATTTGGAAATCTGTGGAGAACGTTTCAAATGTATTAGAATATTGTTAGTAAATAATTGCTAAATATAAAAAAAATAAGTAATTTTAATGAAACATTTTTATTGAAAATATAACTTGTAAAAAAAGCAACTATTAATTATAACGGGTTTACTGAATTAAAGACTCATTATGAGGAAACTGAAACTCATCTAATTTGAACATCGTTACGCGATAAGAATGCTACCAACTGACTCACGTATCTGGTATAAATACACAACTGATTCTCTATACTTTCAATTCATGTTAAAATTAGAGAGTACGATTCATCAAAGTTTCACTTGCAGCATATATGGAAATCGAGAGTAAACGGAGAGTAATAAGATTCGGATTTGCTGATAAAATATAAATTCGTTTTATAACAATGATAAATTAATTTAGACAAAAATTCATCACAGTAGTTCTAGAATTCCTTGGAACATTTTCATCTACAAACAAGTTGGAAACTTTATTAATCACCTATATTAAATGAAAATGATGTAGGTGATTATAGGTTTCGAATATGAAAATGACTGACTTTTCATATTTCTAATACTTTATTTATAATAGACGAAGATAATTAGATGAAATTTATATCCAAAATATTCATAGATTTTTCCAACACATTATTCAAATCTTACAAGGTGGAACATCCGTTTTCATTAAGATTATACTTGCAAGAGATGATATGCTTTAACCTTAATGGGATATAAGCATTAATTTATTTTTTAAAGTTTCATTACACAAATAATTCTGATCAAATTTTTCTTGTTATAAATCTACACTTATAATAAAGCTCAATGTGTGTGTGTGTGTGTGTGTTGGCGCTCTACAGGCCAGACCATTCAACCTACAGCTACCAAATTTGGCACGTGTATACCTTGGAGGCCGGGAATATGCACCTGGGGGTTATTTTTTCGAATTTTTAACTAGAATTTTATTTATTTAAAAATTAAGCGAAATTTTGACGTGTTTCTGCTATAACTTCCGAAAATATTACCGCATAAAAAAGATTTTTACATGAGGTTAAAGATAAAAAATGTATCTTTTAAATGATAGTAATGTTTTAATCATAAAATTAAATTCATATTTTTAATGAATATTTAAATAAATATTTTAACTATGTTTTTTAATAATTTTTTTCATAAAAAATAAAAATTAAAATTTAGCACGTTTCGCATTCATGGGAAAAAATTAGCTTTTTTCAAAGTATTGCCATCACATTGATTAAAGCTCCAATTAAAAATAAATTAAATCTTTTTGGAAATAAAATCTGCAGAAATATAATTTTCGGCACGTGTCTGTAGGAAAGGAAACAAAAATGAAATATTATTTTTTCTAAAAAATAAATTCAAGAAAAATTATTTTATGATCTTTTACACTCTCTATATTATTAATCCAGTTTCTATATTATAAATCAGTTATATTTTAAGGCAAGCTTTGTTTAATATGAACAGGATATCCATTCAAATCAGGGCCACACAGCTGATTTGTAAACCTTTAGTAAGTCACAGATCTGCTAAAATGGTCTAAATGGAAAATGATTAGATTTTATGTAACTTGATTTAATAAATGCTCTAATAAATAACGAATTTTTGATTTTACATTAAGCTTCTGCTGTGGAAATTACGAATAACAAAATGTTCTTGAAACACTAATATTTTAAATAAAAAGAGTTAATTTCCAATCAACTAAATCAATCACTTAAACTGACTGATTTATGAAAATTTAAATATCACTATTCAATAAAAAAAGGATAATTTTAGATTTTCCATCGATCAAAGAAAATACGCCAATCAGCGCGCAGGTTTCTCAAGATTAATTGGCCTAAGATTATGAAAATGTTGAGTTTTTCTAAATTTTTAACATTCAAAACTTCATAAATAAGTCTTAGTTGATCGTGGAAAATAGAAACATTCATTCATTTATTTAAAATTTGGTGTGTCCAGAATATTTCTCAGAATATGATACTGCATTAAATTTAGACTTCATAATTTTTGAAATATATTTATAGGCCGGAACAAAATATTATTATTGATTTCATTTCAATCCTTTTGAAAGCAAAACTAAAAACTGAATTTTATGCTGAATCTGAGAAGTTTTTGTTGAATTATTATTTAAGATATTACATAAATTATGAAAAATATTTTCTAGATCACATAAGACTTAAATACCGACCGATTCTGTTTGCAATACTCATATTCAGTAATAATAATATTAAATAAATAACTATAAAGATGATAAATAAAATAAAACGCTAGGTTTTATTTAAAAATATCTTTATATTAATTGCAATTTCATCATTTCCACTTTAAATTAAAGTTGAAGTTTTACCGGAAATGACAACAAATTAGCAAAATATATATAATAAATTGAAAGAAACGATCTAAACAACAGTATAAGTGTGGTATGACTATCAAAATTTGAAGATTAAAAATGTTTTGTTTGAGATTCTATTAAGAGACCAGTTACTTAAAATATTTAATTGAAAATTGTAGTGAGAGGTAATACTGGCGAACCTGTTGGTCTCCAAAGGCGGCTAGTATCAAATAAAATATTAAAAAAACAGTAAAAAATTACACCTAAATTTGCGTTTTTGGAATTCGTACGTAACGACATATATACCACAGTACGATTTTCCCTAATATTTAATTAAGGTTATGTATTCTTAAAACTTAATTAGTCTTTATTTTGAAAGCAGCTTGAAAAGAGGGCTACTCATTTTTGTCTGAATTATAGTTCCACTTGATAAAATATTTTTCAGTATTCTCAAACAAAGAGCATGTATTTTTGAATATTTATATTGTTCGTATGCAATAGTTTAAAAATTGGGAAGAAATATTCGGAAAGAACAGTTATTTATCATATGTGGTAGTAAGTAATTATACATATTAAAGTATTAGATAATAGCAACATTTTGGAGATAAATTCTAGACATAATTGAATAAAATAATCATTTTCACATTTTATTTTATCTTTGTAATCTATTTATAATGTTTTGTAATTTTATATACCGTAGTATTATTATTTATAATATGATTTATGGAAAGAAACACCTGCACAATACCACATTACACTAACATGTTTTGCATCATATTGAATTTTCATAGTTAGACACCAAACAGATAGTTCTTTTCCCATTAAAAGGTTGTTCAAACTATAAACAGTTAAATTTAATATTACAACAAACTAAAGTTACATTTTGAGAAAGTAGACGCTTGTATAATAGCAAAGAAAATATCTCATTTTTCACTTGCAATCAAACAATATTTTCAGCAACTCTGTTGAAGGAACACAATAAAACATTATTGAACTATAGTTCTAAAAACAAAGATTCTAGGAGTAATTCTCTTGCACGATTGCAATCTCATTTATCTCCATAATTTAAAAAAAAATGAAGACAATTGCTCAAAAGTACAAAAAAAAAAAAAAAAAAAATTAGCAACATGAAATGAGTTCTGGTTTAGGGTTAGAAGTACTAAAAATGCATAAAATTAAATTCAAAATTCGTTTCTGGTTTATTTTTATTCACTTTAATCTACAGAACTTGAAGTTTCTTTTGGAACTGCGCATTTTTTCCCAAGTGCAATATTTTCACAATTAAAAACTGAATTTAAAAATTAAATCAATAAAAATGCGAAGAGTTAAGCAAAATTTCATTTTCTTTTCAATTAAGTTTTCACTAAACCAAACAATCACGATTCTACAAATACAATCTTAAAGCAATTGTAAATCTTATTAAATAAGTCATCATCGAATTCAATTTGAAAAAAAATGTTAAAGTTATAAGAAAAAAAAATACTAAGAATAAAGTATTAAAAATGCAAATAGTTTTTAAAAATTAAAACAGAAATATTCGTTGAAAGATTTGCAACGTAAATAATTGCGATATTTTAGTATTCCAAAATAAAAAAGACTATAATTAAGAGTAAAATGAAAGAAAAATTTCAGAGTAATTTAATTATTTTAAAGTTATTGAAGATATTTCGGAGAATAAAAAAGTTTCAATGTAATTACTTTATTTTTCTTAAAAATATTTATCGTAAGTAAAATCCATCTGTTTAATTATTCATAACGGATTATAATAGCAATAGATTTTGAAAACAAAATCATATTTATATAATCTAAGTTCCCTTTACTTTAAATGTTAAATTCTAATAAATATTAATTTAAATTTCAAAATATGTTTACACTTTTATTTTATAATCTATTATTCATAAGAAAAAAATAATCTCGCCTGTTATTAAAAAAATATATTATGATTGCATAGACTGCATTTTGGAAAACACAGTTAAAAATTAATTTGATCAAACAAATAATAAAAGTTTAAGTCGATAAAAAATTCATTAATCAAAGGAATGAGACACTAAATTCATGTAATCGACAGAAACAAGTTTGGTAAATAGGAAAATATTTGCAATTTTGTTTTATGAATGTTTAGAGAAAGGAACAACCCAAAAAACAATTAAATTGATCGCTGAAGCTCCTTTCTAAATTTAGGTTTTGTGTTTTATCTTAAATACAATTTTCAGATTTATTTATTTAATTAGAGATGATTTTGACAAAAATAAAACAAAAAAAAATCGGAGGATTCAATATTTGGACTTTGAAAATCATTTTAAAATTCTTTCAGTCTTCTGTAGAAATAATTCCATAAAAGTTCTCGATAATTTTTTTTCTTTTGTTCAGTCTTTAAAGTAAAATAATAGAGATTAATTGTAGTTTTAGGATTATTCAAAGCTAAGGAAATTATTGCAGTAAAATCATAATTTTTTTATCACAGAGATTTTAAAGAAGTGTTCAAATAAAATTTGCTTAAGGAATCACATAAGTAGATATTTCTTTTGGAATAAGTGAACAAATAATATCCAAGACTATATATTGGTTTGAAATTATGTACCATAAAATATGTATTTTTTGCATAGCATTGGTTTTTAAATAATTTCTCTTTCCTAAATTTTGTCTGTAGCGTTTCAATAAGTTCTTTAATTTTCATATCCACACTTTCACCTAAAGATCCTCGGAAACTGCAAGCTTTTGTCAACATATTATTTTATCAATGTTGATGTTAAACTAAATAAATTCAAACTATTAGAAAAATTCAGTGGAAGTTATGTCTTGACTGTATCATTACGACTATTAATTTTCACAACTTTTGTTTAATCTAAAATTCAATGTATCCTCTTAAAAATGAATAAATGACAAAATAATATGACACCGATATCAAATTTTTTCAGCAATTCCTTGTATAGACAATTATTTCTTCTTCAATTAATAACTTATCTAGGTCTCGCAAGTTTCATGGTGAATAATATTAAAATCATACAATCGATAAAAAATAATCGATATAAAATTGAAGTATTTTATAACTTAATTCTTATTGTGAATTAACTATGCTATGAAGCGATATATTCACAATCCAGTGATAATCTCAAGCCTTTCAGATCCACGTCTTTTTATATATGTGATAAACCACATGCCTTTCTTTTCTCCCCTTCTTCTTCTTATATATATCTCTCTCTTATATATAATTTAATTTGCTTGTTTAAACATTTTTTTTATTACTCCAAAAAAGAACGTTATTTATTTTGAACATATTTCACCACTTTGTAAATATTGGATATTTGTATACTTATTTTAGTTCCAAATATTTTCAAATCAACTTTCTAAGTCTAATTTTTAATAAATAAATACTCCATTTTCAACTTTACAAATTCACATATGTTTGAAGCTGAGCTTGAGTATTTATTTACCTCGAATTACGATGTAAATTACAGTAAATTTTGAAAATTCACTCGCATAAATCCAAGATGACGAATAATGTTTTCGTAGTGAGGCTACTGTTATTCGTATTAATAAATCAAATGTAAATTTATCTCTCCTTATTATGAGTAATATTTATACGTCTGCTAATTTTTGGGATTAAATATTCATCAAAATCTGGTTTATTCATTCAAAATTAATTATTTATCAAAATCCAGCTTAATTAGATAACATTAAGTAATTATTATAGTTTATTTATTCTAAAATTATGAATTCATACTGCAATGGCATCCATTTCACATTTTAAGTTTATTTGAAGATTTTCAAGTACACAGCTTCCATAAAAAAAAGACATAGATGCAATTTGTTTTTATATCAGAAAGAGATGCGAAAGTGTTTTAGTTGAATTTAATTAAAATTAAAAAAGAAATTCAGTTTATTTAAGATCTCATTGATACCTTCTGTGATGGCATATACTGTAGATAATAATTATAGTTATAAATTCTTATCAATGATAATTTTCCTTTTAGCAATTTATCATCGCTGGCCTCTTAACTTTCTTCCGCTAACCTAGAATCCAGAGATAAATGCAAAAAGAACAAGACTTACTTTTATGAGCTTGGCCAGCACTTAGGAATAAACCCACACCTCATTAAACAAGTCTCAGGAAGAGAACAGCATTAAGGCGGAAGTCATTTCATTGACATATAGCGCTTGCCATTATATGTTCCACAAATTCATGCTTAAAGGCTACCCACTAGGTGATACCACGAACTGCTCCCCTTTCTAATTATATCCACTGAGTTAATCGAGTGACAACAGAGCAATTAGTTTCATCATCGTTGAATGGACAATGGCAGTTACTCGCAGAAATTAGTTAATTATTTAGTATAATTTACATTTTACTCAAGTGAGTGATATTGAATTCTAATAAAATTGTTCATGTGTAAACAGGAGCAGTGAAAAATCAATTAGGATAAAGCAATTGTTTGGAAAAGGTAGATTAATCATTTATATAACATTAGAATTTCGAAAGAATTTTATTTTTAGTTTAAAGAATAAAAGGCTTGGAAAATAAATTCCACTTAAGTAAAATTTGGGAATGAATCTAAAGCCCTTTTAATATTAAACACAATTAATTAATATTAGGAAAATAAATCTAATTAAATGCCAAATTATAAAAGTTTAGTTTTCTTTTGTTGTGAAAAAATAATATTTGTTTGATGGTTCCAAAATACTGATTATGTATTAAAACAAATTTCGAATTTTGACAACTAAAATTAATGGCTTACAATTAGCCTCAAGCTGTTCGTGCTTTTCAAAATATATTGAACACATTTTTTATATTCAATATAATGCGAAAAGCATGTAATTATACCTTTCACATTAGCACATATGCAATATTATCTGAGCAAACATTGCTGTTTTTCTATTAGGCCACCAAAGAGTCTATTAAAATTTAATATGTTGCCTACAATTTTTTTGTGTGTGAAATGTATAAAAAAGGAATAATGAATAAAATATCTGTTAGAGAAAAATTAAGTTTTATAAAGAATTAGTGTGTCATCACCCCCGAGAAAATTAAATAAGCGAAAAGGAATAACATTTTTTTTGAATTCCTCTAAAGTGTATTAAACAATTTAATTCGCTCTATGTCATATTTTTCTTTGAAAAAAAAAGGGATATAATCGAATTTTTATTTTTTCTATGTTACATAATTACAGAAGAAAAACCTAACTAATTCTAGGGTTTTTTATCGCTTTAAGTATATTCGTTGAAATACTGATGCTGTTCACTCAAAATCAATAAATGACTTAAGCATAAATTAAGGACAGAAGGACATTCACATCACAGTCCTTGTAAATGCCAAAATTTAAAATTTAGTTTTGCTCATGAAAATTAAATAATGCAAAATATACGCATAAATTAATTATAATCTTGAATAGTTTCTATTCAAAGGGGAATTTTTAATGTGAACAAATCAAGCAGTGACTAAATTTTTATTTAATCCTTTCAAAATTTTCTTAATCTAGTATCAAAATATAAGCGGTAATTAGATTATCCATCATTCATTTAAATACATCTAGCGAACGCAATAAAGTCAATAAATTTTGATCTGGAATAAATTCCTATAAAGAGTAAAATCTCAATCGATATTTTAATTAATATAAAGTAAGTAGGCTTTATATTATTATTTTTTTTAATTAAAATATATTTATAGAAGTAACTATAATTCTGACAAATTATAAATACACGAGTTTGGTTCGATGTATTATTCTATACTTTCATTTACAATCAATTAGGATCAATTAAATTAAATATTCGGATATTCCCTGTTATATTTCAAAGAAAACGTTAAAGTATATAAGAAAAGAGTAAAAAAGGAAAAAAAAATGACCATAATGGCTGATGCATAAAAGAACATTGTTAGTAGCATTTTATGTCTATTTAATCCTTCCATTTCCCTTTTTTTTTAACTTAATGGAAAACAATTGTTGAAAACTTTGTTGGTCTTAAAACTCTTTCTATATTTCAGAAATGAAATTTTGAAACTAAAAAGGTTTAAATGTTACTGTCTCAGATATATTTCGATCATTAAAATTTTGTGAGTAAAATTTCTGATGATAGCAAAATTTATTTCACAATATTCAATCTGACCAAAGGATTTTCAGTCTTTTTATACAAATTGGAATAAATATTGAAATTACTAAAATTAAAAATTAAAATAAACGTTATAAACACCGGTGCTTTCCAAGTACTTTTTTATGGTCTTTAATTTCTTGCAAGAAGAAAGAAGTTTAGACTGTTTGTTTTGACACCCTCATAGAAATAAAATAAATGAATTCTAAAATTTCATTTATGAAAAGTTAATTTCAATAAAGAAATAATTTCTTATAATAAATGAATAATTGACAAAAACATTGGATGCTCCGAGAAGAAACCTGCCTTGTTTTAATTAAACCTTATAAAATAACAATTGCAATGAACTCACGAGATTCATTCTGTTTCAAACTTAATTCTGAAAACAACAGTTTTAAAAATTCTTTAGAAATCAAAACTATACTATGCACAATATTTTTATCGCTATATGTAACATTTCATGAAATGAAATTGAGAGAATGATTTTGCAGTCATTTTTATAATAAGAAATACATTATATTGTTGTATTAAATTTCTTTTAATGTTTATTATTCCTTTATCCCCATGCATCTTGATTTTTTCCCTTAAAATTTGTTACTTTGTATTTTTTGTATAGTTATTATCCAAATCATATTATTTCATTTGATTGGTTGATAAAACATTTAATAAATATAAGATATTTTATAAATTGCAAGTGAAAAGTGGCATTTGTTTTAATATAAACCTAAACATAAATATAAACATATTTAACATAAACTATTTTGAGTATTGGATCTGCTTAATATAGTTTAAGCAGGAAGATAATCATTGTAACAAAAGACAAAAATAGTTTCTATGACATTAGTCCTTTCAAATTTGTAAATGTGACGTCATATTCACGGCTACTTTATCACTATAATTTGGAACGTTGATATAACACTACTATCATGTACACGCAGAAGCGTCATGCATTTATGATAATAGATTTGAATATAAAGCTAATCCAGTTCTCCACATCTCTATCGATCTACTAAGATACGTTTGAGATGATATCATCTACTCAAACTGGAAACTATATTACTAAAGAGGATTAATTCCCATAGAATGTTCATTCCATTGACTTAAAGATTGTCTATATTACAAATATCTATGCTTCATAGTATGTTCGATATAGATAATATGGTTGAGATTTAAGATATAAGGAAAATATATAAGGAAATTAATCTAGTGAATTATGAATAATTACGTATCCCGTTTAGCTTTTATTTTTATTTTTTTAATTCCAGCTAATATGCTTTTAGAGGCTCTCACATGATGCATTCAGATTTAATGGTACTAATTTAGATTTGGAATCAACAATTCATTTTACACAAGGAATAAGAAAGATAAATTACAAAACCTGGACAACTTCACATTTGATGATACGATATGATCTAGGAATTTCATCGTACAATTAGTGCCGTTTTCGATAGGAATATGATATGTCACTTGATTCCATTAGTAAAGATCTATGTACAAAGAGCAGAACAGGTGTAAGGCTATTAAAATAATGCTGCTTAAATTTGAATCTCAATTTGAAATTTGAGATGCAAGACAATGTTAAATCAGATGTGAATAGTGTTTATTATTAGGTGTTATGTTATGTGTTGTGTGATGGTGTTGATTATTTATGAATATCAAATGATGTATAAAGAATTTTACTAAAATTACATATAAAGAAAATCAGAATCACTTGAGAATTATCTGATCAATGGAATAGATCAGATAAAAAACAGATGTTACGTAAGGTATTTGATAAGTTTCAAAGTTGTTTTGTTCTTATTAAAATGTCTTATCATATTTAATAATGCACTTAAATAAACACGAAAATCTTTATATACAGAAGTCAAGCATATCGAAGATATATAATTATTTTTAATTTATTGAAAAAAAATTAGAGGATCACTATCTATAGACAATAAAACGAGGAATACTAACAATTTCTTTCCAGGCTCAACGATTCTATTTGCCGATTGAAATTATCGACCAGAATTCCGTGCATTAAGTTAAAGACATTTCTAAAAACATAGTAAAATATTATCGAAGTCAAGGAAAAAAATTGCCATTGAGCGAGAATCTCACGGGATATTAGAACATCCATTTTCCTTTTTCTAGATGTTAAAGGGAAAACCATGAAAAAAATTTGCATTGAACAAGATGCTGTCTTCAAAGAAAATAGCGGGGCGTGGACGTAAAAGTATTGTTGGGTGGTTTCACTTAAAATATAAAGGAAAGTCATTCCTCTTTAGAAAACTGGTGCATTGGATAAGCCAATAGGATCAATTTATAGAAAGAAAAGGGAAATAATATTAAGAAAGCCTTTGCTACAGGTAGCCTGTAGCGAGATTCGAAATGCTACAATTCGCCAAGATGTATCTCTAAATGACCTGTTTAAAGTGTAGTTAGAGATTTCTAGGAAAATCTTCTAAAATTTTTATATAAAATCGAATTTTAGAAAAATTGCATCATAATTCCTGAATATCCAATTAATTTGAAGAATTATCTTTGTCTAATAATAAGTGCGAGTTATGGTCATTTTAGAATCCAGTACGAATTTAAATTCGTTAGTTTTAGAAGACAAAAATTTTGAATTAAAATGTCTATAAAAATTTTTAAAAAATTAGTCAGCACAAAAATCACGAGAAATATTTAAGCATAATAATAAGATTTTTTGTGTGTACCAGCATGGAAGTTGGTTGCATTTTGATATTGTGATAAGTTTATAAATAAAATAAAATAATTTCCTTTTTAACTCTAAAATGAGAACATAATCAATATGTGTTATTAATAATAAAAAGTAATACGTATGTGTTATTAATATGTGTTATAATAATGTGTGTAATTATCAATATGTGTTATATCAATATGTGTTATATCAATATGTGTTATATCAATATGTGTTATATCAATATATATAAAGTAATTATTCAATATGTGTTATTAATAATATAAAGTAATAATAAATTTCAATGCGTGTTATTAATATTCCGAAAAAAGGTTATTCTATTTAAAAACTCATGAATCTAAGACATGTTTTTGTTTCCAAATATCAGTGGCAATTTTTTTTCTTTTCTTTCATATTTTTAGGTTTCTTTTTTTAGGTATTTAAAAAAGTTTTTTTTTCATTGCTTCTTCTTTAAATTAATAAATATGAAAAAGTATAAAACGAAACAAAAATTCATCAATTATATATTGACTTTATTTAATAGGAAACATAGAATGTCATTTAAAAATTCATAATTTGAAATGCTTTATAGAGAAATTAGAAAAGCGCTTTCTCTTATTCATTTACTATATCTTTAATTGAACTCCGTACAATCATATTCCGTATTAAAAGTAATAGGCAATAAGGGCTCTTTGTTTTATATTAATTGCAAAATTAATAAAATTGTCTCCACATTTCGTATTACTTTTTAAGAATTGCTTTACAATATAATGTTTTGGATCTGTGTTAAAGAGAACATTTCATTATGGATAGTGAAATTCCAAGATGCAGTAATAATTTCAAGATTGAGATAAAATGTTAGGTTCTTTATGTAATGTTTATGATATATAAAATCCTATTCATTAACCATTTTCAGAAAAAATTAACTTATTCTTAAAATGTGTATCATTCTTAGTGTAGTTTAATTTAAAAAAGATATTTCGTGAATATTTACGAATTAGTTTCATTTAGAAACAGTTTGCATAATAATGAATCAAATTTCGTTTGAATGGTAGGGATCATTAAGTAATAGCATTGGTTAGTGATATTTGGATTAAAATTAAAAAGCAAATGAAATGTAACATTTGTAGAATTTTATAAACGCTTTATCCCAGATGGAAAAAAATATTCCGGAAATTCTTCTTTCAATTTAGAATAAATTAGAAAAGAATATTCCTTCTATTTACAATAAAATAGAATCAAAATTTTCCTGTGTGATTATAGGCATTTTTGAAAGCTTATTTTAATCGATATATGTCAAAAATAATCAGAAGTTTCCAGTTTTCTAATATTCCAAATATTGAATGTTAAGTTTAGTTTTTTTTAATACAAATGGCAGTCATCGTTTATGTAACAAGATAATAAATAAAAAATTTAATTTAACCAAACACATATTTTCCAATTTCTTTCAATATTGTTCTTGAAGTAACAATATGCTAAATATGAATGTAAAAATTACGCATGTAAATGAATAATTTTAGATGATATATCATTTAAAATTTGGGATAATTATTTTTAAAATTATTCCTTTTTTCCAAAACTTCATTTGATTAACTGAAAAAATGCCTTCTGAGTTCAACGAAATATTTCTATCGCCCATTTCTTAAAAAAAACATAAATATTCACCAAAAAAAAGTTAAAAAAAAACTTTGTACTATTAAAATATCAGAGATTTCTTTAAGATTAAATATTTGCGTTTTTTGTGCACTAAACCTTATTATGGATTTTATAGAATAAGTTAATGAAGAAAATTATTGATAGTGTTAAACTATTTCATGTTTCGGCGTCAACAGTAACAAGGGATCAGTAACAAGGGAAGTAACAAGGGAAGATTTATTTTATATCATTTGTTCTTAGATTCAGTTTATCTTTCTATTATAAAAGAAATCAACTCGAAAATAAGAAAAGATCTTGTGTATAAAAGAAAATCCAAATGAATTGTTTAAAAATGAATTCTCTAATGTGCAACTAATATTCTTTAAAACTTGTGAAATAAGATGTGCAAATCATTTTTCTCCATTATTTCATGTTCATATGAACTCCTTCTTCTAAGAAATTCCTGTTAAGGACAATTGAGAAATATGTAAGATTAAATATGAATATGTAATATTTTCAATCAATTATTAAAATGAGTGTACAATTTGAAATACTAATTATTGAAATTTATTATGTTTTTTTTATGATGATTTAAATAAAATCCGTTCTAAGTTGCTTAGCAAAAAACAAAGAAAAGATATAAAATATTTAAGAAAGAATTGATCGGAAGGGCTTAACGGATCCTTAAAACAGATCTTTGGAAATACTCACTTGAGGCATCCAAGTTTTTTTCATTCATTCCTTGAGACATCCGATTTTTCTCGGCGTATAGTTAAAAGAAACTTTTTGCTTCACATGGTTTAACTTCTGCTGTCTATAAAAAAATTGAAACTAGTAAAGGAAATTGAAACAAGTCTTCTAGCAGCTAATGTGTTTGTATTCAGTATAAAAATATATATTTATTAATGTGAATACTCTTTAAAATGATAAGTATCATAATCAAAGAAAAAAAACCACGCAGATTTATTTTGGTTTAAAATCTAATATTTGAAAGGAAATCATTTATAAGCAAAATAAAATTCGTTTTCAGGCTTTAAACAAGTATTAATTATATACAATTAATTTATATATATATTTGCAAATAATATGTACCTAATGAAAAAAAAACATTTTTGCAAGAAAGCGGATCAACATAAGAAATAGTGATAACACTAAGGTTGCTTTAAAAATACCAAAAACTGTTAAGAATGCCAATCAGTTTCAGTGTTCTTCTATTGAAATTTAGAAATGCGTAAAAAAACTATTTCATTATATGCTGGGATGGGGTTACACTATTTCCATTATATTTCTACAATTTAGACTTTATTTCCTAAAATTTAGTTTTTATTTGCCAAAAATTTGTTTTTTTATAAATAGCACTAATTTATAAATTTTTTTATGAGTAAAGTCTGCAGAATATAATCTAAGCATTTAAACACTGAATGAGAATAATAAGGAAGTATAAAAGATGCGTAAATAGATATTTCAATTAATTCTAGTATTTTTTTCACAAATCAAAATATGCTTGATTTATGAAAATATAGCACCCTCAGAAGAATTTTGCCTGCCCATATTATTAAAACTTTCATTCGGTTTTGATTTTTATTTGAATCTAAATAAAAACAATGAAAAAAAGCAAATAAATTTAGTTTTAAAAATCAATTTAAAAAAAGAAAAATATTATATGATAAACAATTTTCTTTCTTCAATTCTTTAAATACATTTATGTAGTATTAAGTATTGAAATGATGACAGTTTTCAGTTTCTTGATTTTTAATATCGTGAATTCTTTTCTTTATTGCATTTTACAAATAATCTGCTTTTTTATAAAGGGACAAATATTTATGAAGCAGAATTTCAAAAAAGTTATTTTTTGTTACATTGAATAAGTTAAATAAAAGGCAATTCTGAAATTCCAATGTTAAAAATGAAACTTTTGAATAATAATTTTATACTATGGTGTTTATTATTGTTAGCTGACATCTGAATGAAAGTTTTCATTTCAAAATAATTGTACGAATGCAAAATATGAAATTCAGTTTTCCACAGAGACAAGTTTAATGCAGTTTTCTATTGCACACATATCATCCATTCCTTCTTTTTAAATATATGTAAATGAATTTATTTCGCTGTGAAAATATGAAATCATGGTGACTCCATTCTTCTAACTTCAATTCAAATACTGTTGTTAAAGGAAGAAGGAATTTACTTTCTAACAATATATTCCTTGAGATATTTAAGGAATAAGCACCATTTTCATCCATGTTCAACTGTTTCCAGATCAATGCGTATTATTTCAAATTCTAAGAGTAAAAATCACTCAATGTGTGAGCCACAAAGTGGCCTTGAAAAAGAAACTTACACATTTTCTCACAAGAATTTTAATCAATAAATAAGCAGAATAAAAGAAAATCAAACAAGGTTACCATATTTGACAACAACATCATGAACATAACGGCATTTTAAAAATTAGGGAATGTGTGGTACTGAAATTCAAATTTTTGTGCTAAATGGCCTTTTTAATTCAATGGGGTATTTTTTTTTTAGAATCAATGACCAGTATTTCTAATACAAGATTAATAATACTTCTAAATTAACAATAAACTGCAAAAAGATTCCAAATCAATTTGAATTTCTAGGCATTTTAGTTTGTATTCTTTAAAACTTTCTGAAATAAGACCGTGTTGATGCCACAAATCTAGACGTATGAGAATATAATTCAGAAAACATGCATTTTCTTTTCATTAATTGCTTGAAATAAACAACTAAAACTTTCGAATTTTAAAAGTCGTAAAATAAATTCCTCTAGAATTATTTCCTTCCTGGATGCTTATTGCAGCAAGAATATATTCGAAGTCAATAAATGGTTTTATGTCAAAATAGTTGGACTGTTGTAGAATTATACGAAAATTCTTCAAATCAATGACAGCTTCAAACTTGCCTTCTTTTCATCCATGCTACGCATTTCTTCATTTCAAAAGATACGTAAATAATTTTGTTTCCCGGAACTGGAAAGATCAAACAGTAAAAATAGGTTTTAGGAGATCCAAAAATTCATCCTAGGAGGCTTAAAAGAGGCTGAATATTGAGAAGGTAACTTATACGAAGAAAGATTTCCTTCCTCACTTCAGAGTTTTATTAGTTTTAGTTGGAACTGTTTGTTTAGCTTCTTCTATCGTGTTTCTCTTTCTTTCTACTTAAACTTCAGATCTATCTTAGTTCGCCTGTGATAGAAAAGAAATCTAAACTAAAAGTGAGCAAACGCGAGTTCTAAAATTTCAACCTAAAAATGAAGAACTTGGATTTTGTCATGATAAATTTCTTCTTTTATATCCGATAAGTTTGTTGGATTTGCTTTGGATTTTCATTTTTTTCGCTTTAAAAAGATTACTTTGTGTTTAAAACACATCACTTATAAATCTAGAGTTTTATTGTTTGTATATAGTTTTTTTTTAATTATGATTCAAACCCTTGGAGACTTACTTTATTTGTCCCATTACTTTTGAAAAGGTTACACCTCGAAATGATTTTATCATTCATTAATATTAAAATGCTTTAAACATTCAATTTATTAAGTAAATTTAAATATACACTTACATTAAAATGATATCATTAATTTTTGACATGCAACTTTCTATAAATAATGCAAGGGGAATTGAAAAAAACCAATTGCTTCAAAGGTGATCAAGAAATAAATTGTGAAAATTAAAATGAACGCCAGCTTAATGGAAAGCGTTTTCAATTTCCATTTTTCAAATTTGGCACAATGCGTATTTGTGACAAATTTGGCAATTCTGTGTCGTCTACTTTTTAGAGGGTTGTCACAAATGCACACACGCTTTTACATTTGAAATAAAACATAAGCAAAATAAAATTATCATCATCAAGAACTTTTTATAAACTGCAGTTTTATGTACAGTAAATAATCCTGTTAAAAATTTATAAGCTTAAAAAACATCTAGAAACCTATATTAATATAATTATTTGATGAGGAATCAATGTTTTCAGTAAGAAAATATTCTAAAATAAAACGACTGCTTATTCATTTCAATGGAAAAATCTAAGAATTTAATAGAAAATTGTAATTTTTTTCCTCGAATATGATTTTTTGCTCGACAAAATTTTGGAAATTAGATAAAATTATGTACAATGTTTCTTCGTTTCATAAAAACACTCTCTTTATAAATGACATGCAATAATCTTAGAATGTTTTAGTACCCAAACTAATGAATTTAAAAATCAAGGTGGTTTTGGGTTAAACTGACCAGTGCGAAGTTCCTTATAAAGCAATAAATAGGAATAAGATAAATAATGATAGTACTTAAACGTAAAGGAGTGCTATTTAACATGAAAGCGCTGCAATATTTTCTTTAAAAAATCGAAACATGTAAAACATTATAAAATTTGAGTCCATGAATATCAAATGTGCTTTAATGTTTAATTTGTGAAGCCTGGAATATTCTTATATTTATCAGTTGTTATTTCTGTTTTTTTACCTGTTGCTTAAAATTATAAATTAACAAAATTTTCTAAATATTTTAAATCAATATTTCAGAAAAATTGTGGGGTCAGAGAAAAAAAGTATGACATGTATATATGTGTGAAAAATGTGTGTTATTAAGAAATAATATATTCGAGGCATTTTTAATTAAATATAATTTCAAGTATTCTTGGTGTTAGTTTAAAAAATAAAAATATTTTAGGATCATAAAATGAAATTGAATTTTTTTAATGAAATATGTTTTACCTATGCTATGCTTCATTAAGAATATATGTTTCTATGTTATTTTTGTTTTTAATTTTAAAACTTTTTTGATTTTGAAACGTCACATAAAAAGGTAGACAGCAATAATAATTATCTTACCTAGTAGGAAGTACTAATTATATCATGTGCATCTGAAGCAATTAAAAACATATAACTGAAAATTATTGTTGTGTGTATGGCAGATATTAATAGATAAATTTGTACAAATATGTTTCATAGCCTAACATTTTAAATTTTTTAGGTACGACAATTCATTAATAGTGAAAAAATATACCTTTAAAACAGAAAAAAATTAATTGATAGTAGATTAGTGATTAGTCTGATTACCAAAAGATTGTATTATGTTACTGTAAAAAATCCAGAAATGACTGTATCTCCATGGTAAAGAAGTAGACAAAAATATACTCCACTTGCATTAATGATTTGTGATCCATAGAGTTTTCCCTGTCAAATAAAGGAACAAGTCTTTGGATAATAAGAAAAATAACATTTTTTTAAAAAAGAAAATCCTATTTAATCCTAACACACACATACACACACACACACATATGTATATATATAATTTTTCAGTCATTGATTCTTCTGAAGTTGCAGGTAAATTGATATTTACGGAAATTAAATTTAGTGACAAAAATTAGCATTGAGATTAAAAATATAATTTTCTTGTATAATAATAATTCCAAATTTTATTTTATTTAAAATTTAATGCATTCCTTAAAATATGTGAACTAGTAAATTATATATGGAAATTATTCAATCTTTCATTCAAGCGTTTCTGCCATTTTAGTTGACATTTATGATATTTTTATCATTATATTACAATGAACATTATAACAACAAAACTGCAATGGAATCCAATTATCAAGTATTTATTTTATAAAAACTCACGTTTTAATTATGAATTTATTATAAAAAATGACAATTGTTCATTATCATACCAAATATTTTTATGTATTTAAACACAGTATTACAAATGAAAATTCTTTTATTCTTTATTGCTAAATCAAATTTCTCCGACAAATCATTCTGTGAAACGCCAGACTTCCACATGTTATCAATATGTGTACTTTTTTTTTTTTAAAGTTTTAATAATGAACTTGGAGATTTTTGACGGTCAGATTAAAAAATTCAACGTTCTCATAAAAGATGAATTATGTGCCCTTAAATATCTTTATCGGTGGGGGAACAAAATAAAATAGCTATTAGATCTGTTTATTGTTTTTCATGCAGCTATCTATTTCCCGAAGTGGAAGCTTCAATTGTATCAAACTTGTGAGATGGATAAAATTGCTTTTCCTCACTGCATCTAATCACATTTTATTTTCCATTCTTTTGTGTGTTTTTTTATTCCGATAGTTCTCTAGTTTTGCAGCCATTAATACCCACCGTAAGTTCTATAATGTTATCTACCTATGAAAGAAATTAAGAGAATTCTCTCTTCTGCATTCTAATATGCTCAACGGAATAAACACCCAGTTTTAAAAAATAAATATATTTTATTTTATTGAAACGAAAAATTGAATTTTGCCAATTTATGCATTAAATTTTTTTAACCGATTAAGCCGAATTATTTTTCAGCGATGAATATTTTCCAATTTCATAATTAGATTTATATTTTTTGGCCTCATTTTGCTTAAAAATTACACTACAATACTCAGGAAACGAATTCGCGGATTTAAATACTTGAAAATGTGAAGGAAACGGCATACCTTATAACTTATTTTCAAGCCTTTCGTGCCATATCAAAGGAAAAATAACTTCCATAGTAACGCACATATTGTATTGTACATATTGTACAATATTGTATTAAACAATATTCACAATATTGTATAACATTGATGAATATTGAATAATAATAATACGACACAATATTGCGCAACAGGCTTTGGTATATGAGTTGTTATTAACTTTAAATTTAAAGTTTCCCATTCTTCAGCTATACGTAAGGTTGAAATTCGGCGCAGTTGCGTTTTCCACAATTTTTATTTGATGCTGCCATTTAGCATTGCAAAATTAAATGTACAGAAATTAGGCCTTGAAAACTTGGGAAAACTAGAACCTGGCACAATTCAGAGATTGAAATTAAAATGCAAGTTTGAATTCATGTAGTTAGAAAATAAGTCATTTTTAGATTGCCGATAATATACTATTCACAATTTTCTTCTTTTACAATTGAAAATTCTCTTATTTGTAGCAGAGTTCTTGTTACTATACCTTATAAGAATAAATATGTTTATCAAGACTATTTGGCTTTTGATCATAGATTGATGTAAATATTCAATTCGTAAAAAAATATTAAAATAATTCCAAGATTATGGTCTACCATGGTAAGAAGCACTGCAATATTTAACTGGCATACTTTAGAAATAGAGGGGACTTTTTCTCTTAAGGAAGAGTAGTGTAATGAGATATTAATATTCTGAGTTGAGCATATTTGGTTTTTTAATGCTCAAATCTCGACTTATCCAAACATCTCTCTTGAATGAGAAAGTAGGAAAGCTGATGCTGTTACGATTTTTTTCATTCTTCCTTTCGTTTCCTTTCTCCCTTAATGTGAACTAGGTCTATTTTAACATGGTCTACGGACATTTATAATACAGCAAATAAAACGAATCAATTTTTACATCAGATAGGATATATCCAGTAAATTAAGCTATCACCCATGTTTGGGTGATATTTTAACCGTGTTTCAGCTTTGATACCCATTATTAAAAGAATGTTATTAAACACTTCATAATAAAATTCATAATATATGTATTTAAGAAATTTTTTAAAACAGTGATACTTTAAAACATATTAACCTAAATTTGGTTTAATCAATATTTTAAAGTTATAAAAGAACAGTGCATAAAGTTATAAAAGAACAGTGTTTCATAATAATGTTAATTTTACGTTTATTAATTTACACGTTACGTTAATTAATTACGTTTATTAATTTAAGTGTTAATTTTACATTTGTATATTGAGCGTTATTTCAAGATATAAAATGCAGAATAAAGAACTTCAAATTCTCAAAACATCAATATTAACACATTGACTGCCTCTCTGAATTTCTTACAATGCAATTCATATGGGCTCACCAATCACCAGTGATCAAGACGGTAGTCAATATGATAAATGCCTTAATTTTTTAATATTTATAATACACTAAAAATTTGTAGTATATAATATTGATAATATATAAAAAATTAAAATATAATACATCTTAATTTTTATTATATAATTATACAATAAAAGATAAATATATCAATTTTTTTTAAATTCAAAATTTTGACTCAATAAATATCCTAAAATGCGTACAAATTAATCCTGCATTTTAAAAATGATATTTCGAATAAAATCATCAAAAATATTTTTAATTAAATATTTTATTATTTATGCACTAGTAAGCAACAGTAATCTTGTTAATTTTATTTCTGTGCAGCATCGATGAAATTTATTTTAAAAGGTTTTTGTTGTTTTCCTATTTCAATTGAATAACATAATTATTTTTAAAAACTTAGAACTGACATTTTTTCGCAGTTATTCAAACTGACCTTTAATTTATTTTTGTAATTATTAATTAACAAACTCAGTTGAATTATTCTCATTTATTTTATAGATTTGGTGGAGTACTAACCCAAAAAGATAGCTAGCAATGAGTGAAGAGGTGCAATCGAAATTTCATTGAATACATTTTTTTAAAGAAACCTGAACAGCTGTAAACAAAATCTAGTCAATAAAGCATTAAAGGAATAGATAACGGATCTAGCACCCCTGACGAATTTTAATTAAAGTTGAATTCAAGTTCTATTAAGGTGTCAAAAGTAGATAAAATTCTCACTGCCTTTAAAATGTATTTTCACTGAATAAGATGGAAAGAAGAGCTTTTTATAAATCATATTCTTAATCATATTCTTCATTATCAAGCAATGATAATGAATAATAAGAATAATAATGAATCATTAGAGACTTAAAATTTTTAAACAGTATAACTGAAAATTCAAGCAGCAAATCCCCTGCACTTATTCAGAAGATGGAAAAATGTATCAAGCTTTTAAACGTTGAAAAGCGGATTTCACCGAAATCTAATTCATCATAACACTTGTTTAGTCCGTGATTATCTATCAGACTGCAGCGGAATACTAGACAATTAACACTAAACCTACCGGCATTTCACCGATACATTGGAACTGCTATTGGAAGCCGGTCATTTGATCGCCTCGTGGTAGCTTTAGTGTTAAAGTTACAGAAATTAGATCTTGAGAAGACAGGGAAAACCAGAACTTTGGCATAACTCAAAAATTAAAATTACATTCTTAGAGGTTAGAAATCAGTCAATTTTAGCAATTTGCATTATAATTTTAGTCTAGATACTCTAAAATTATAATGCAAATATATACAGAAAAAAATTGCGTACATTTCAGATTTTTTTCCAAACTACTTAAAAATATCGTAATAGATATTTTTGGTCAGTCGTTTTGACTCAATGTTCTCCTATTCAAATTTCAATAAACATTTCACGATATTTTCATTTTTATAAATTTTTATGCGGTATAGACTGTGAATGTTTTGTAAAAAATTGTCATTTTATATTTTAAAAATAATATAATCAGAAACAAAATAATTTCTATTTATTTAATAAACTGTATGATTTTTTTTTATTTGAGTGATCCTTTACATTATAGCGACGATGATATTTAGTGATTTAGTAATACATAGAGTTTAGCATTGACTTTTTAAATAACATTTTATTTTTTATTCTTTAATTTTGAATGTCTTGTTAAGAATAGTAATTTCTAAAACATGAATTTATTATCTTTTTTTAAAAAAAAGAAAAGCGTATTCAATAAAACAAGAAAATAATTTTTATTAAATGGACATTACAATTTGATTTTTCCACTTTATTTGATTTTGGAATCATTTTCTATTATCTTGTTACACTATTTTAACATGCATTTTCCGAACTTCTTTTTATGAAAATTTCTTATATTTTTCATGCATAATAAACAGGTAGTATATTTATTTTGTAGTCACATATTATAACAAAATCAATTTGAAAATTATATAATGTGCATTCTTAAAGTAATATTGTTTGAATATCAGATTATTTTCAATATTTAATGATTTAATTTACATATCATTGCCACTTCACTGAAGCAAAACTGTTACTTGGAGCTTAATTCACTTTCGCAAAAAAACTGGCCGAATTATTTTTCAGATTCTCTTTGATACTTCCTGTTTGATTTAAAACTTCAATTTCCTACCGAGAAATAAGAAATCAGCAACATTCCTTCCAAGCTGCGTGGTTTCATGGAAGTTTTATATTAGAATTAGTGAAAGTTGAAGAGTTTTATTTATTCTTGTAGAAAGAAATTCCCCTTTTCTCCCACTCGAGCAAGAATTCCTGGTGAGATATTTTTTATCTCTCAGCTTCAGATGTAGTTATATTCAGAGCTTAAACCATTGGAAAGCTTCTTTTATTCATGCCTGGCGAAATTTGAATTCGGCTTGGAAAAGAATTTGTGATTTGCGGGAAACCTTCAGCAATATGGCGGTGGCAGCAGCAGCTTGGCATTCCGAAATGGGTTTCTTCTTTCCGGCAAAGTTTTTGCTGAACGTCACTGGTTTTTGGCGCTATCAATTTCGATTGATTAGTTCCACCCACACGTGATAGGATAGTGTTATTGTGACGTAATTAGCAAGTGACGTGACGTCATCACGGCTGATGGAAGCTACTGTAACTTTTACTTTGTAAGTAATTTTTTCTTTGCTCGGTAAGCTGTCCAATTCACAATAAAACCAGGACTATAATCTAATCTAATGGGAGGAAATCATGAGTTTCGGTAAAGTATTGTGTTATCAGTTTCATGGTTTTTCTTTCATGGTAAAATGATAGAAAATAAGTTGACAAAACTATTTTCAATTTTCATTTCTCTTAAACATCAAAAGAAATTCATATCAAAAGATATATTAAAAAATGGATTTTTTTTTTCAATTTCTGAGTATTCAGTTTGAAAATAAAAAGAGCTATTTTCTAGAAATACATTCTTGAATATTTTAATGATTTTTTAATTTATCAATATGAAATAATTATAATTAATGGGAAAAATCAGTGACAGATTTAGCATTTCGATGATGTTAGTGTTTAGGACTGGTTGGTAATATATCGTCATAATTTTGAAGGCATTTAATGCATTCAAACGAGGAAAAATCGAAAAATGCGCATCTCCACTAATACAAATAATAACAGAGAATGTGTGCATCTGTTGATGCTCCAAATGTTAGATCGTTTAAGTAAGAGCTAGCAAATTTGATGCAAATATGCTTAGAAATGTTAAAATGGACCCTAAAGCAAAATTCTAACTAAAAAGTTACCTTGGGTTTTTTTTTAACAATAACATTCCAAATATTATTACACTAAAATTCTTTTTGCAAGATAATAACATTAATTTTGGTTCAAATTATTTTCTGAATTTTGATAACTTTTTTGCTTTTTCTTTCGAATTTTCGACAATACATATCATTTTCACAATAAAATACAAATTTATGTCATTGTTTAATCAAAAATATAAATATGATTTTCTTTCAGATTTGAAGAAAAAATATGGAAGGAAGAAGCTTATTATTTGCGAAGTTTACAAGAGAGAGTGTTGCTATTGTGACTCAAAAGGCAATGCCTTTTCGAAGATAGATTTCCCGGAAAATTTTGTTTTATTGGTAATTGACGGTATAAGGAACTTTCATATACATAATTAATGTAAAATTCTATCGAAATAACGCGAATTTAACTTTGATTAAGATATGGCGCTTAAAATTGTTTCGTTAAAAGAATTATCAGTATCAAGTTATGCATGAATTATTTTAGTTAAACAAGCACTGTAAATGAAGTATCTTATCTCCCAAAGCGGATTGTTTTGAGACGTATTTGTTTTAGAAACACAATACTAAAACGATATAATGCTGAATTTTTTCAAAAATTATATCTTGCAATGGAAATAGGTTGTTGTGTAATTTTTTCGAGTTGCTTCATATTATCCTTTCATATTTACAGAATGTAATATATATATTTGCAATGTAAAATGTAATTTTTCAAAATTATATTTCGCACTGTAAAAAGGTGGTTATGTAATTATTCTGAGTTGCTTCATATTTATACATCATATTACACAAACGTATATACAGCAGTAGAAAATGTAATAAACGACTTATAAATTAAATTTTTTTAAGTAAAACTTTTAAAAGTTAGATAAATTTGTTTGGTTCACACTAGAATGCACTAGTAAATAAATTGCAGAACTGCTTTAACAGAAACTTATATCTTAAGGGCTTTATTTTGCACCCTATCTGTTGCATCATTCAACTTTATAAACTTTCTCCGATTTCATCAATAATTTAATAAGTTGAATTTACACCTTGCTCTATATTCTGCAACATCACAAGTGCACATAAATTCATCTAGAAATGGAAAACAGCCCAAAAATTAAGCGTAAAATTCTATGACCTTTACCCTACTTCTTGCAACTCACACTGATAAATATCTAGCTGACTGAAAAATTGTTCCTACGTGTTGCGCTAGGGAATTTTTGATTACATTTCATTCCTGATTGTCTTTTATTTATTGTTGTTGTCATTGTTGATAACTTTGATAACGTATGTCTTTCTAAAAGTATTCGACTTTCTATCTTTTTTTATCTTCAATCGATCAGCCTGTACTACAGGGTTCTATTTATTTTATTTTTAAAATCATTTATCGTGGCAAGAGGGCAGTAGGTTTCCTTTGAAACTGAAAATATTTTTTCAAACCATACAATTTAACTAATTTGAGCTTTTATGTTAAATTTGGCACTTTTACTTGATTTCAGTATTGGTATTTATATTTATTTGTTTTATATTTGTGCTCATGTTAAATCATTATCAGTGCATTGTAAAGTTAATTCAAGAAACAAATAAAAAGCTGTGTTCTACTTTTCTGGAAAAAAACCATCTATCTATTTTCTGACTCTTTAAGTTCATTCAAATAATTAAAAAATTAAATTGACTATAGTTGTGTGCGTAAGAAGCATTGTTGCATTTTGATCTGCAATCCGAACAAATTGTGACAGACTTTTTAAAAGGTCGGCGCTTTTAGAATTAAAATGCACAAATTATAATGCAGTGCAAGCAGGTATATGTTTAAAAGCGGATTATAACATACTGAAATTTGTTAAAACTGCTTCATAAGCAATCAATATAAAAGTCAAATTAATTTAATTATATGCTTAATTAAAATATTTTAAAATAAATTTAGGAGAGTTTTCCATTTTAGACAGTTTTTAGTATCAATTATTTTTATATTGTTTAGTCTTAGTTATTGTTATTGTCCGGTTAAGACTGTAAATGTGTTACAAGATATTTGTATGTGTTTTATAAAATTCTTAAGAACTTTATATTTTCATTTTAAAAGTTATAGCTTTTGTTGATAAGTTTCATTATATTTCACGATTTTTAATTTTTTACGGTATCCAGAAGGAATTACTATTTCAGTATTCATTCTAAATCTTTCACAAATTCTTTTTGTATTATATCCTTGTACCTTGAATTTGAATTAAAGAAAAAAAATATTTACTGGGTTCACTTTTTTCTCTTGAAAAAATCAAAGAACATATGGAATATTTGTCAAACAAATTTAACTTAAATAATCTAATTCTACCTCTATTTATTTAACATTTATTATTGCATAAACATTTGAATCTATGTATAAATATTTAACCCTGATTGTCTAGACTAAAATTTCACAGAAATATGATATTTAAAAATTATTATAAGAATTCAATTAATATTTCAATGCTATAAATTTACAATATTATGACAAAAGCTTTTTATTTTGAAGATATTTCCTAAAAATTCATTGGATAATCAATACTCGTCATATAAAAATATTTAAAAAATATAAAAATAAATTACAAACACCAAATATAATTGAAAGCTCGAGAAATGCGTAAATTTATATTGAAAATTGATATTTTGCATAATTGATTTAACTACAGAAATTTATTAATGCTTCCTTAAATATTTCACTTTTAAAAAAAAATTCAGTCTCAGAAAAGTGGTAAATTGAAATTAGAGAATCAATGGAGCTATAATAATCCAATGCCCTTAATTTATAAAGGTGAAGCACATTTTCCTCTAAAGATATTCCTCGAAGTTTTCTTAGTAAATTTTTATGCTAAATATAAAAATATTGTAAAAAAAAACCCTAAAACTAAATTGTAAGATGGGGAAATTATTGCATTATTATTGCATTGGTAAATCTAATTTGAAACATTAAATAAAAAGACTTCTGGTGTATTTCCAACTTTCGCAAACAGTTTAATCTAAAATTCTAATCTTCAGTGTTTCTATTGGAGCAAAGGCAGTACTTATGTAACTCAGGTATGAAAAAAAAATCTTATATATAAAAGAACGCTAACGAGTTCATGTGCCCAGTAATTTAAAAAGAAAAAAAAAAAAAACTTCACCTCATTATAGTTACACAGTTCAGCCAAAATATTTTATGCCTTCTTTTAACTCTAGTGCTGATCTCCCAGCTATTAATTCATTAGTCTCCATTAAATGGGTGATGATTAATAAAGAGCATGCTTACAGAGTAAACCAGTAAAAGGCGTTTCTGTCCCCCATAACTTTCCTGCTAAAACTCAATCCTCAATTTAATTATTTTAATGAGTTGAAACTAAATACTTTTTCCAGCAGAAAAATTAATAGAGCATTAAAATGGACAAAGAAGTCTACACTAAGTGCATAACAACAGCTTAAACTAGTAGTTTTTCCAAGGCAAAAATTGTGAAAGATTTGGAAAAGCTTTTAGTTTGGAATTTTTTTCATTTTCACTTCTAGTTATCGTTAGTTTAAGGAATTAGTTAAAGCTCCATTTTTTTTGAAATGTTCAACAACAACAAAAAGATAAGATGGTAAATTGATTTTCTTTTTATAGATGCTGATCTGAGATTTCCAATATATGTGTATATGACGTAAATCACCTTCCATTTGAAGTAAGAATAAATTTCACAACCATAGTTATGCTATATTTTGAAACAGAACATTTTTCTGTTGTGGAAATTAATAACTAAAATTAATGTTTGTCAATCCATTTAAAATTAAATTAATTATGAAATGAATTATAAAAACGTGCAACTGGCACAGAAGAGGGTCATTTCTTTAACTTGTCTTTCCTGTGGTATGGTATGTGGTTTCATACCTGTGGTATGAAATTTCCTTTCCTTTCCCACTGTTTGTTTACTATATTTAATTATATATTAAAAAAGCCTTACTTCCCTTTGCCCCAAATAAATCATTATAGATATCACTGTTTACTTTTGTTTTCATATGTGGTTTCAGTGTTTTTAGATTAAAAAATTAATTGCACTAATTTCCCACGTAATCCAATCTCTTCATGCAATCAATTCTGTAAAATTGAATTGGAATGCTTTTTCACTGTGATTCGAGATATTGGATGATATCTTCATGATGTATTCAACGATACTGTAGAGTAACTTGTGCTACTAAAGAAAATACATTTTAAGGAACTTTTGAATTTTATTAAAAATAAATACTAAACGCGCTTCAAAGCGATTGATATTTTATTTTTATTCCTCTCATATATTCTACGAAATAATGAAGATAAACTTCTGAACAGTTCTTAAAATGAAACTTTTTATTGATCTATTACCTTTAAGAAGTAAAGTCATTTCTAGCTAAAACTTAATTCCATGTTTAGAGCTAAAGGAAATAAAATAGTAAGATCCTAGAAGATAAGGGTTGCTATAGCACCACATAATCTCATACAGGCTAGGTTATTTCGGAGTGCCTTTGATAAGATACTGACATTATCCTTCGAATAAATCACGACTTTTCTTGTTTGAAGACTGGATTTATTGTCTTCAGAGAAATTGTATCCTTTTTGCAGGATGTTTAACCTGCAGATAGATATACAGTTTGATCAAGAAATAACAGGAGGTTTTCGGAGCCCTGTAGCATGTTATATACTGGACGAAATATAACAAAATTTGGTCACAATACACATTAAAGTGCCAGAAAACGCCGATTGTCGAGAAAATGTCGATTTATCAAGAAAAAAAATAGTAACAGAAAAAGTCGATAAAGGAAATTCTGGCCCTGCGATCGAAAACTTTATTATGTAATTTGCTTATACGGGTACTTTGTGACATGTGATTGAAGATAAAAGGAAGGGTTGTGGAAATTTATGTCATTCGGTAGGAATTCGCCCTCGATTGCGTTGTCTCTACATGAACGCGCCTTACTAGTCAAGCTGTTTTATCAGAGGGATGAAAATGCCATTGCTGCTCTTCGTGAATACTAGCGGTTAAAATAGTAGAGGATCGATGACCATAACTAACTTACGAAGAATGGTTGAAAGATTTGAAACAACAGGAATTCTTGGTATGCAACCAGGTCGAGGACGTAAAGGTATAAAGTAGGAACAAGTTGAAGAAGTTATAACCGCCGTTATGGATCGGTTGAGAGCTAATAAACAGGATACCAGCAGTTCACGTTCAATATCACGCAAACAGATATCTCGTTATCGACGGTGCAGAAGATATTGCGCAAAATCCTGAAATTTTATCAGTATAAGATAACACCCATTAACTATCACTGATTTTAATCTTGGCAATTTCTGAATGTGGGACTCCTTAAAAGACGTAGTGTATCAGAGACATGTTCCTGACTTTCTTACTTTAAAAGATCAAATAACGTTACAGGTCAGACGAATAAATTCCGATATGCTGCGAGTCAACATCGAAAATCTCGTGTACCTCATGCAATTATTGGAACATCAAGTTGGTGGTCACCTTGATCCAAATTTGTAAGTTGCTATAATTATCGTTTTTCATTGGTATTTGGTGTGTTGCTATTTAGTGTTTCCATTGGTAGTTATGCATTCTTTTTCCACACATTATGCACTTGCAGCGCCAGGATTTCCCCTATCGGTGATTTTGGTATTAATTTTTTTTCTTGATAAATCAAAACCTGCATACTTTATTGTGAATGGTGGCCAATTTTTTTTTATATTTCATCCAGTTCATAACACTCTACAGGACTCCGAACACTTCCTATCATTTTTTGATCACCCTGTATATATATGCTGCAATTTTGAAAAATGATTTAGAAGGATAGAAAAGTTTACGTTTAATTTTGATTCTTTATACGTAGTGTTACTGAAACATTTTAAGTTAGATGATAAATTTACAAAGTTAAAAAATAAATCAAAAAGTAATTTCAGTAAATGTAATGAGTCATAATACAATAGAAAATTTTCTTACGTGCTGATACAGAGTGAATCAAATGTTCATTGTGCTGCTTTTAAATGTTAAGAAAATTGTATACTTTTGTTTAAGATATATGTAAAAAAATGTAACTAAAATAGATTTTAAATCAATATTTATAATTCAAATATTTGCAATATTATATATTTCGAAATATAAATTTCTGCATACATAATATTGCAAATATTTGATTAATTAAATTTGATTTTAAAGTATATGATTTTCTAGAAATTGTTTCATACATTCCGGCTTCCTCTACTTGAAAATGTGGAAAATCAAAATAAATATTTATTAAATTTATGTGTATATTTCTTTTTATAACAATAAAAATGGTATTGTTTAAGAATTTTAGGTTTCTTACTGTCGGAGAATCATTCCCTGCAGCTGGCCTGAATATCATTTTACTCCTTGTTAAGAAAAAACCCCAAAGCTTTCAAATACACATATTTATAGCATGAGATATTTACAGAAATGACCAAAGTACAAGAAAGAGTATGTAATATGTACAAAAGAAAGAGAATATACATAGTGTCACGTAATCCTTAGATACTGTAATTCGTAATACCTATCTTCGTGCCTGTCGTTATGACTCATTTCACTTATAATGCTAGTCTTAAATCACCTCTTCTCGACGACTGTCCATGAACCAACGTTAAACCACTATTTGCCGCTATGTCAGATTTAGAATTTAAAGCAGGAAAGGAAATATGCAGTTCTAATTATAGGCATTATTTAAATAAACTGTTGCCAAAAGTAGCAAGTCATAAAATTGGACGATAGAATCAATAATATTTAAAACTTAATCATAAGCAAATATTTTTAAAAAAATGCTATTTAAGCTTTTCAGTATTTTAGAGGCATTTTTAGACGTTTAATGGTACATTATTTTGGCAACTTTTAATTTCAGTTGTTTACAGTAAACCTTTCCTGTAAAGAGGTGTTAATTTAAATCCATTTTTTTCATAGGTTATTATTTTAATTATAAATATTAACACTTCTCATTTCAATTATTCGGTGTTAGGAAGGGGAGATTAAACATGCACACTTCTCTGTTCATTTACACATGTAAATTTAACACATTTTTACATAAATAATGCTACATATAAGCCAGTTGGTAAAAACTCAATCATAGCTAATTAACACTATTTTTTAATTTTGGTGAAAATCAAATTTGGCTTAGGAACGCAAATTGGCATTAAATGACCTAGCTGCCCAGTTCTTTTCTAAATACCATGTAAATAGTTTCTTTCAGATAGTGCTGCATACCAGAAAAGGTTTGTTGAGAAAGTCTAGAAACGGAAAATGAAATATTTTGTGAACAGCTCACATGTACTTTGTAGTTTCATCAACCTACCTAGAACAAATAAATTTAAATAATGAGAAATATATGCCTTTAAAATTTTAATTTTAATTTTATATTTTAAAATTAGAGTTTTAATTCTTTTAACAGCTTTTTTAATGAAAAACAAATAATTTAAAATAGATATTTATATGGGAGAAAATAATTCGAATGTTATGGAGGGCTAATTATTTTGAAAGGTATTTATGATGGGAAATTTTGAAATATATTTAAGCAAATTGTAACGCGTTTGTTAGCCTGAGATTGAAATATAATCAAAAGTCTGAAAGATATTGGAAATATTAATTTAAAAAGCGTCAACATAAAAATAATAAATAAACAACCTGAATGCATGAAAGAAGAGATGATACGTATGGAATCAATTTTAAATTATCCTAAGCTTCTTAGTAAAAGAAATTGTGTTAAGAATGTAATTCAAAGCTTGTAACGGAACCAATACAAATCCCTCAATCTATGAAGGAATGAATTAGTAAATGTCTGAAAATACCCACATCTTCTCATTTTAGATGTCGACAGATTTCAAAGCATGCGAAATGCATTAAACTCCGGCTTGTGTGTGGAAGCTGATGACAGCAGAAATGCAATAATCTAATGACTTCAATAATTAGAATTTTTCTATAATTAGATAAATATATATAGACAAAAAAATCAGAAATTGAGGCACTGTTGTTAATTGTTCTGCCATTGTCTTTGATAAAAAATTTAGAAAAAATTATTTTCAGTTATTTTTTGAAAGCACTAAAATATCTACCGAACTTATCTTTAGACCCATAATTGATAACAAGTTAATAGGTATATATATCCCTGACGAAGAAAAAGAAGCGAAGTAAAGAAATGGTAAGATTTTTTTTTTCTGAAATACATGTTCAATTCCGAAATGCAAGGATAAATATATTTCGCTTGATATAAGTTTTTGATATTTCATATTCCCTAAAGAAGTCTATCAATAAAAATAATTTTAAATGGGTTGGACTGTAAATCAAATGATTTGAATCAACTGAATTTCTTGAAAGCATTTAGGTTTCGAATGTACGTGTGTGTGTTTTGATGCTCTTCAAACTAAACTGTTTGGCATTACATCATGTTTAAGAGATTTAATTGAAACAAAATGTAGCCGATATTCTCTGGGAATTAACTGGTCGTCAAAGATTATTAGTGTAACAATAAGGTGAGTAATTAAATTTTGATCATTTCTTGAAATATAATATTATTGATCAAAGGGATAGTCAGAAAATGATATTTGAATTCAGTCTAAATAAACTAGAATAACAATTTGTCACAAATAATTTTATAAAAGTTTCATTTACTAAATCACAATGGTTCGATATAAGTATTCAGTTGTATTTTATAAATTTAAAAAAAAAGTATTCGCATTTTTAATGTTCTAAGTAAAGCAAGAGAATTCAAAAGCAATATAAAATATAATTTTGTATAACAAATGTTCTGTTTAACAAATAAATTTAGTACTTTGTACATAAAATGTTTCTCTTAATTCATTTATGTCGCAGTTTTGTTCATGTCCATATATACTAACAGTCAAATCCACGATTATTAATATTTCTCACAAACTTACATGTTATGGGATATTTATTATTTTCAACGAAACACTAAGACCTTCTCCTCTCTTGATAGATATACATCTTTCAGAAAGTAAAAAGGCGGAAATCCTTGGAAGTTCTCTATTCAACATTTTTGAATGGGGAAACATTAATCATTGCTTCGAGAATGTAATGAATCAAACGTAACAAACCAATTTCTCACGCAGTCCGTTATTAATCATAAGCTAAGTTATGCTGTCATTTGACTAAAGAATTCCACGTCAAGAGACTTTCTCAAAAACTTTATCGAGCCGTTCGTATGTATCTTGTATTTGAAAGCTCAGAATATTTCTATTTATTTATAAATTTCAATATTTCATTTGTCATTAAATGCATTTATAAGTAACCAGTTATTAGTATTATTTTTTCAACTTTCAAAGTTAAAATATTGTTTTTTGAAGAAATGTGAGTATAAGTATGAATGCATGCTTTATTTACTTGGTATAATTATATCTTCTATTTCAGAATACAGACTAATTTTGAAATTCTTCTTTTTTGTAGAACTTGAATACTGTTTATATTCATGATAATATTCATCACCAGATTTATGCTTTTTAGGAAGATATTTTCTACATAATCTATTTGTAGAGCAGAGATAAAAAAAATGGTTATTAAATGCTGAAGGTCGGTAAGATTGTTACTAATCAGTAACAAAGTAAATTATATGTATAAAGTAACTTAGTATACTCACAGCAAAGTAATTCTGAATAAAGTATTTATAAGCGTTTGCGTTTCAATAGTCATGTTCATATATTTATTTTAAAATTTAAAATTTTTATTTACTTTGTATTTTTTTGCATTTTCTCCTATACTACTCTTTCCTAGCTTACTCATAATTCTGCGCATACATTTTTTATTAAACTAATGAAGTTTAAAGCATTAAAAATATAAAATATCGAGTGAATATGTTGATAATGTGTTGGTTATTCATCAATCTTTTAGAAAAAATTAAATGAAGTGGCGTTGTATAAGTAATATATTCAATTATCTGACCCAGATATCAAGATTATTTAGAAATAAATTTCACAAGATTATTTGTAATTGTTATGAGCTTAATATTTATTTAAAATTGATTATAAATATACTTAAAGACTGACTAAAATTCGTTGTCAATTAAAGCGATGTAATTAAAATTACAAGGTGGAAATTCATTATTGAGAATTTACTGATTTTTAACTTATCAAAATTTATTTACGCATATAATCTAATTCTAGCAAAATCCATCAGTAGTTTTAAAATAAATGCATGCGTCAATCTTCTAATATATGTGCGAGTTTGAAACAAATGATTTATGATAGACTGGAATAGGTCAGAATGAGTGATGTCAAAACTTGTTCATGCATTGATTTTTTTTTATTATAGCCTAAATTTATACCAGGAAAATATACATTTCCTGTTAATAATATTTATTATGTTAATTGTATTAATCGTGTATAAGTTGGTTTGTATAAATTGGAAAAAAATCATTTAATTAGAGAAAACAAGCACTTACTTAAGTTAAAAGAAAAATTCTACTAGTAAATATTTATTAC
>JAPMOR010064989.1:0-13863 GCA_026543865.1 Argiope aurantia | reverse complement strand
AGTCATCTCAATCTCATGATTGCAGTGTATGGTCCATTTTGGAGTCAAGGGCTTGCACTATACTATATAAAAGTTTGAGCTCTCTAAAGCAATGGCTTCGATGGGAATGGGATAGATTAAAGGAAGACTTACTACCCATTGCTGAAAATCTCAATAAGCGTTTGATCCTCTGCATCGCTATAAAAGGCAGCCACTTTGAAACAAATTAAATTTATTTATCAGTAAAAATCTACTCTTATTATTATTTGTTATGTTTTTTACATTTATTTATTTTTAATCAAGTTATATTAAAAATTATTTATCCGAGTTTTTCTGCCGCATCCTGTAATAAGAATGCAAATTTCACGCCAAAATTTAATATTTTACGTCAGTGCCATTCAAGGCGTTCACTGTGATAATATCCTTATGCGAATGTTTTGTGGTGACACTACCGCTAGTTTGGAATGCAAGGCTCAGCTGTTGTATCATTTGTAAAGTGAAAACTTGAACTGCACACCTCTTTGTCATTATTTGATGAGGAAGTTCTGATATATTTTTATGAACGTTCTAAGGGTAGTAAGAGTTCATTAAAAAAAATTGATTCAGTGTGTTAGAAATGAAATTATCAAATGTTCCATCCTATCCTCTAAGTGTACATTATATTCGAAAAACTCATTGGAAGATTACTCTCTTTGATTTCTACATATAATGCTTACAAATTTAATAAATGTACTTTCTGTCTCAGCATATCGCTTTTTTGAACAGTAAATTGGTCCAAAAAGCGATTGGCATGTCTTTCTGAATCGAAGAGTATATCATGAAAGTATGTTTATTATTATTATTATTCTGTTTTCGTTCGAGTCAATAAATTACAAATAAATTATTATGCTAGCTAAAAAACTGTATAAAATTTTAATAATACTAATATATTATTTCAAAAACTTTTTATTAACTCATAAATAACTTCTAGAACATGCATCTCAGTTGTTGGAAATAATATTGCCATTCAAACAGTGACTTTTCAGGCTGATGGAAAGAGGAATGTGACTCAACTTCAGAACAAGACAAGCGAAATTTGTTACGAAAAATGTGACCACACTGACTCAAAATACAATGAGTTAAATCGGTATTATTTGACGAACACTTTAAAAAAAAAAAAATCCAAATTGCAGATGTGCTTGATATTATTACGAATTTGTTATATTGCTTTGTAATATTAGTATTTAGTTTCGTAATAAGAGAGTTTTGTAAATAACTTTAATGTATGCTGAATGAATTCAGATTAATGATTTGGCGACAAACTGAGCGATCACTTGACAACTTTGGCGACAAAAATGAAGACGCCCGAAACTATTCTAATTTTGGTGTTATCTTAACTACAAGTGAAGATACGATATACTTCTAGAAGCTTCTTTTGTTAGAAAAATCCTAGAAATAGAGCTCACAAAAGTGGTTGAATCGACAATAGGGTAACCGAGTCAATTCTCTCTTTGGACTTTTAATCTTCATCAAGTTCTCTCTACTGTTACGATCTTTTAATAACAATTTGCTGCTTTTATGTTACTGATTACTGCTATGCTGTTTTGTATATGTTTTGTCACTTGCGTTTCGTGTAAAATAAAGCTATGTTATTTTTTATTGAGCTTGCTGGACTTTTACATCGTATGCCCATCGGACGGATTTTTTCGTAACAATATTTTAAACTAAATCCCTTGGCTGGTTGATAGCGAATCAATATGTATAATCATATCAAATCCATATCCCTATACATATTCAGTCAGGGGATTAAATCAATGCCCGGAAATATTCTAAAATGTATAGCTGTTCTATTCCCTTCAGTGCACGACGAATTAACTACAAAACACGCTATACCGGGTAAACTATACAAGAAATTCGGGTGAAAACGTTGTTGCTGACTCGATTTCAATACCAATACATTTCACTTTGGAGTTTCATAAATCTTTTCTGGTCAAATCCAGAAATTGTATTTCAAAATTTTCAGAAAGAGGAATTTGATTGACTCTGAGCTTCTTTTCTTCAAGTTAGCATTAAAAAAAAGGATTTATAATAAAAGCTAGAGTCAAATTCTTATTTCTGAATGCTTCGAATGAAATGTTTCAAGAAATGATGCTGTTTCGGAAAATCCTTGAACTGAAAGTTCGATAACAGATAGAGTTAATTTATTCGATAGCAGTAAATAACAGCACACAACTTGCAGTAAATAAAAGCACATAAGCAGCACATCGCTATTAAATTACCGTTAGAGATAAAGCACTTCTGGAGAACCCTCTGGAAATCACTCCAAACATAGGTTTCGCTCAACTACTTGATTGAGCTTAACTCGATTGTCTACTTCGCTTCTATAACCTCCGTGAGAGGTTATCGAATGTTCTAGGATAAACTTGGAATTCGAGGTTTAATGAATATGGTAAAAATTCGTGAATATTCGGAAACCGTTTTTGTTACCTAAATCACCTAATAGTCGCCACTGCCCCGACCTTTATTCAGCAACCATTATATTATATGTAAAACTCTCTTCCTTACTAAACTTGCAGCATATGGAATCAATATTATAAATTCATTTACAATATTGGCTTGTTTAAAACCTCTCTCTTAAAATCTTGGTCTGAAATTTAGGGGTTTACTGCCTTTTACCCAAGAATAAAATAGAATAAATCATCATTAAAAAATCCTTTAATAATTAAATAAATGTTTTTTAAGTCCCTTTTATAAGCGTACGAAAAATTAGAAATTTTTTCAATTAAAATGTGGATTTAAATTTTTTAATTAATTGTTTCATTTCTTATGAGATTCATCGTGGTTTATTATTATTATTATTAATATTATTTTGTAATTTTTCAATACTTCTGGATTTTACGAATTTATTTTTTTACCTATATATTTTATCTCAAAAAAAAAATTCTGCTTTATTGAATGCTAACGAAAACTACGTTTGTTTCAAAAAATATTCTATTTACTTATTACTTTTGATACTCATTTTTTTCCCAATATTTTTTAGAAATCAAAATTATAAATACTATAAAAAAATTTATAATTTTTTTTCAAATGATGCTTTTCATATTGAATTGAAATTAAACAAAAAAGTGATTAAGTGTTAATTAAGTATTGAAAATATTAAAATATTGTAATGTCATAAGGAACGCACAATTACGCAAATTTTCAAATCTCTAGTACTCCAGAAACTAGTGGCGTGACAACTGGAGGGAAAACAAGGGGGGGGTGATATGTCTGCCTGTTGCAATTGTAAGAGACATTATGATGGTCAAACATGGGCACATTTTTATACAATCAAATACACTGAAGGGATGTGAAAATGATATCTGTTCTAAGTTGTAATTTATCCACTGATGAAAACAGGGGTGAAATAACATTTTATGCCCCTGGTGTCATTTATCATCTCTACTCGATTGCTAAAAGATGAATGAAGCTTAGTTTAGTTTAGTTATATTAACGTACCATTTTAAAGCCACACTAGAGCTATTTTGGGACGGACCTCGTAACTTTCAACCACGGTCAGATGACGAGAACGACACCTGAGCTGGCACCCGGCCCCCCACCACCACACCAGTTGGCCCGGAAAGATTTAAAGTGCACCAGATCCACTTACACGACGGTTCTCGGGGGCGGGGGTCATGAACCTGAAACCCTCCGGTTCCGAAGCCGGGACCTTACCACCAGGAAAACGCGGCCCAAGAGATGAATGAAAATGCTTCATAAAGTTTATTTATAAACAAGAAAGAAAATTAACTATAAAAGTTTTATAACATAAATTTAGCTAAATGTGACAATTTTTCAAATCTTTTATTCTGATCGTCATTCAAATGAATGTTTGGTATGAAAGCAAGATAACTCCACTTGTAACTTGTGTGGGAGTTTTCGGTTATATGTACTATTTTTGTTATTTAAAAACGTGTTTTTAAATTTTTAAACAACAAAAAGGTCTTCAATCGCCAGTTTTCGTGTTGTTGAAATGGGGTTGCGTGTCTCATTAATTTGTTGCATGACAGAGGTAATTTCAGAAGGTACCTCCATCTTAATACCCTTTTAATGTTAAACAACCTTCAAAAAGAGCATTTTTGTGTTCTGCCATTTAAAACTGCGAAATATAAATATGTAATGAAACTAAGCGAAATATAAATAAGTAATGAAACTAACCTGCAAATGCGTGTATTCAAAAGCTATATGAATTAAAATCAAACAACGCATATAATAAAAAAGATGAATGAGTGTGTTGGCGTTGTCCAGACCATAGAGTTTGGCCTATAGCTACCACATTTATCACATATAAATCCTGGAGGATAGAAATCTGCACCTCGCACTGATTTTTGAAGTTTTAATTAGAATTTTAATGAATTAAAAATTAAGCTGAGTTTTGGAATCTTTCTGCTTTAACTTCCGCAACAATTATCACTCAAAAATAAATTTTATACATTTTTAATACTGAAAGCATTATCTTTTAATGATACTAATTTCATAATCGTACAAATTTCTTTTGAAACTTTGAGAATTTTTTAAAGTTTTTTTTTTTCTTAATTTCCAACAATATTGTTGCCCTGAAATTCAAACCTTTTTTATTGTTTCATCAACTACTGAATTGTCCGATTTTCTTCCTTTGCTAAAATTTAAACCAGTGGAAATGGTTTCCAAAAAATGTTCTCATATAACCTCTAATAAAAATGTCATTCCAGAGAACCCCTTCCATGGCACTGGTGTACAGTATTTACGAAAAAGTAATTCGTGATGTGAATTTGGCATTTTAACTGCATCTACCTTGTTGTCCTTGGCGAGTTTTTTGATGATTAATGCCTGGCATGCGGTTAATAGTATCCGAAAATCAAATTTGTGTTTTAGATGCCTTTATCCCAACCGACTGAAATAAAAATTGGACACAAAAATACACTCGTAGTCGCAAAATCTCGCTCTAAATTTGAATACATTTAAGTTTCTGCGTTTCTGCATTATCGCGTTTACATGTTTCTGGAAGTACAGACCTATAAACGATTAACTTCTTGTTGGATATTGTTACAAACCTACAATTCGGCTTCCCAGCATAGTTTGTTCCATCATTGGAAAGAAAGTTTTACAGTCATCTGAATGGACGGAACCCGTGTGGCGCGTCGGTGGTCCCAGAGCTTGGCGACCATCTGGCGACGAATTTGGCGACTTTGGCGCCAAAATAGATAATACCCGAAACTTCGAGAATTTTCCCAATCCGTCCAGTATTAACCGAGATACGCCTCGAACGTTCCTGATTGGTTGAGAGGCTTCTAGCCCCGCCTCCTGAGACCTATAAAAGGGGCTACAGCTGCCAGACAGAGACGACGAAGCCAGTAGTCCGAAGACGGAGCGGAAAAGAAAGTCAGTAATCCGAGCCAGAGTCGGAGAAGTAGAGGACGGAAGAGTCGGAAGCGACTGAGTCAAGCTCGTGCTGAACTGAGCTGTGCACTGCTGTCTGCAGTAGATTCTGGTTGTATGCTGTTGTATGCTACACGTCTCGGGTGAAGATAATCGTTTTCTGTGCTGTATATAGTTGTCGCTTTTGTGCTGTCCTGTGTGTCTTCGTGTAAATAAACGTCGTTGTTTTTATTCTACTTCTGCCTGATTATTGAGCGTTCTCCACACCATATCACTCCCACTATCCAAACGAACCCCGGTAAAGAAAATTTCGTAACAATATGAATCAAAGTTGATAAATCTCTACATTATAGATGTTGAATCTATACACCGAGTTTTATCTATCTAGTTCTCTTCATTTTGTAGTTATCGTTTTCACTTATATTCGAACAGTCGGACAGGCAGACTTCCTCTCAACGTATTTTGCTCAAAATTTTATATAAATCTACAAATTTGGTATAAAGACAGTATACCAAATTTTATCCATCTAGCTCAAAGTGTTTTCGAAGAAGAGAAACGATTATTCCCTAAAAACGTATTTTTTGAGCTCAGGCAGGTCTAAAAGGTGGAGATTCGTCAGAACTTCGAGTTTGAATTTTTTTAACGATTACAATTACACTTTCTATCCTGTATATACGAGAAAGTAAAAAGGGGGATTTTGTTTAATATCTGTGTAATTTACAAGACGGATAAAAAAACTGAAGGTACAATACCCCGAAATTTAGAAAACAGATGAATAGGCTATTTACGTTTCTTAATAGTATTATGTTGTCATGGTATAGATCTCCATTATAAAGGCTCATGTGCTTAGTAAGCAAAGTATATGTAATATAAATTAAAATAGCATGATCATAAAATTGTGTCTATACGATTTAAATAGAATAAACACAAGCAGTATTCCCGGCGAACCAGCTGGTAGCCAAAGGCGTTTAGAAATAAATAAATAAAAACATATGCATTTTCTCAAAATTACTGAAATAAAATAAAAATACTGAAATTACTAAAATAATAAAGAATGACATGTGAAATTAAATTGAGGAATGGCCAGAATTATTAAATAAGGGCCTCATAATTTGTATTGCTTAGAGCCAGAAAATTCCTGCACTCTTTACTGACAATCAAAAGGAATATTTCCATATAACTTAAAAATTGGTACTTTTCCGTTAGCCGGGCGGAAATGTCGACAATTGTGAACCAAATGCGAATTTGGCGTTAAAAATTTGGCGGACTTCTACATTATTTGGCAATTTTTCGCTTGCGCCCGGCTAACGGAAAAGTACCTAGAAATTTGAAATTTCAAGCATTTTTTACGGTTTTTCAAAAATCTGAATAATTAGAACTGTAAAAGTGAATTTTAGTGTGCACCCAGCTGCGCCAACAATGCTAAGTCGCCAATAAAGAGGACGGAAAAAATAAATACTTCCGCGCAACAGTTACGGTTACTATTTCCCGCCATCTAATTAGGACTTTTTACTGATAAGTATTGTTTTTTTTTTCATACTACCCGGTGCCTTCTATAGATGCCTTCGGCATCTGTAGAAGGCACCGGGCAGAATTTTTTAACTTAAAAAAAACATCCTACGGCTTCGCTAGCAGCGGGAGCGGGAACCTAGTAGCCTTCGCTAGCACATTAAACATAAAGACTGTGTGGATAACAGAAACAGTACATAACCAAGAGAAAAGAAAAAACAGAGAAATAAGCAATCGGAACATTCTCCATACAAAATTTCAAACAAACATACTTTTCCCACCTTCATCAACTTGCAAAAAAATATATTCCACTGACCCTTCATCCATTCTGCCGGATCGATATCAAACCATTCTCAATACAAAATTTCAAACAAGCATCCTTTCCTAACTTCATCAACTCGTAAAATATATATATATGCATATTTAACTCCCCCTTCATCCATTCTACAGATTCGAAATACTCCCGACATAACAAATTATGAAGTGAACCAACCGCTATAACACCAAAAGAATTACGAGAACTGCGAAGAATTCCATTGCAGCTGACTTTTAAAGTGAGAATGCAGACGATTTTTTTTAAAGCGCATACTGACAATTAAAATTTGCAAAAGAATAAATATTTTCTGTTCGTATTCATATTAAAAAAAAAGAAGAAGAAAATAACTTTTAATTATAAGCTTAAATTTCTTTATTTAATAAATTTTAATTATAATAAAGAACAAAATTAAAATCTTTAATTGATATTTTTTTAATATTTTTAATTTAACATTCTTCATAATGTAATTGTAGTTTATGTACAACTCAACCATTACAAAAAGTAGTAAACAAAACAGCAGTACGGTTGCTATAAGAGAGATCCGATGGATTGCAATATTGGCGACAAACACACTATTGGTGCACACTAATCTTCACTTAGGCCATTAGAGCTACCTCCTTCTTCGCAGCAAACCTATTAACCATCCAAATGACACACGAACCCTAGTATGATAACACACCATGTTTCATTTCGATTTCATAATGCTCTGCATTTTAAAAAGAAATGAAAAATATTGGTTGATTATCTTATCATGAAAATGAAACACATAGCGGATAACATAAAATCTGAATATATAAATATGAATTATAAGTCACACACGCACATATTTTCACTCATTGTACTACGAATAAACATTACCAAAAAAGACCACAGTTAAACAATTTAAAATTCACTGCGTTATCGCTTTAACTCACCGCCGCATACGCTGCGTGTTAAAATTTTAAAATATCGTGCAACGGGGTAACAGCATTATAGAATGCCTTTAGAATACAAAACCATGGTTTTAAAAAAAAATCTAAATTTAGATTCTGTGGTCCGAAAATGTCACTTAAGAGCTGCGTCGGCAGTAATTAAGCTTTTGATGGAATATTGTTTACACTTGGGGTCGGCCACCCCTCCTTTTCGCACATACAAACTAATAACCAAACGCGTGGTTTTCACGGTTGCTATGGTAACAGTAAACTTCTAATAAAAGTTTAAAGTCACGGGACAGTCAATTAAAATTTTACGATATTAGGTCCTCAAGGGATAAGCGTATAATTGTAAAGAAGGCAAGTGAAGCGAATTAATTAATCATGCCATCAGAGTTTAAATCTGCAACCTGTTTAGGCGGATAATCGCTAGCAGCCTGATAAGACGGATAATCGTACAATCACACGCTAGCAGGGAGAACCGATTTTGCGTATTTTATGGGTGATTAATTGACAAACCATTTAGTTATCTTATGGTCGATTTTTTGAAACTACAGGTAGTCCAATTTATTCGAGGCCAAATAATTACTTTCTAACTATTAAAGATAACCAAATTTTTCCAATTGGAAAAATGCTTCAAATGAAGTGACATATTTAATGTTGCTTGAGACAGTAAATGCAAAGTTGAAAAAGTACGAACTCTTAATTTTTGGTACAATTCGGTTTTAAGAGCGACCAAAAAGTGCCAAGAAAAAAAATCCGTCAAATTATATAAAATATACTCAAGTCCATTATAATTTATTACGAAAAATTTTGAATGTCAGAATCACAAACTATATAGTTTGATGACTAAATTCGCCAAATTGGCGACATTTTTTTCTTGGCGCTTTTTGGCCGCCGTTAAAACCGACAAGTATCAATTTTTCATACAATATCCCGGCCTTATTAGACATATTTAATTAAAAAGTCATCAGATTCTACAATATACAATAACCAGAGGGAATAATCTCTCCCAAACTTTTTCGTATGCTTTTTAATAAAGGTGTTATCCTAAAGAACTGCTTGCATGGCATTGGCGTACAACAGTTACGAAATATTAACTTTTGGCGTAAATATAGCATTTTTATCAAATTGTCGTTTAATCTATGGCGAGTAATTTCTCGCATGATGCCAATAGTATCCGAAAATCGAATTTGTGTTTCAGATATGTTTTTCCCAACCTACTGAAACAAAAATTTGGCATAGAACTACAGTTGTAGTTACAAAATACTAAACAAAATTTGATATATTAAGTTATTCCGTCCTTGAGTTATCATGTTTACATATTTTTGAAAATACATACCGACAGATGGTCAATCCTTTGTTGAATTGGGCTCAAAATTTGCCAAGTGTCTACACTACAGAAGGTAAATCTTCGTACATAATTTTATCTATCTAGTTCTCTTCGTTTTTTAGTTATCGGGTTAAATTATATTCGAACAGACAGGCTTCCTTTGTTCAGATTTTACTTAAAATTTGATAGAAATAAACGAATTTGGTATAAAGACCGTTTACCAAATTTCATCCGACTAGATCAAAGCATGCTTTAACTATCATTGTCACAAGCAGAGAGACAAACGGACATTTTTCAAAAACGTTTTTTTTTTTGGAAAGTTGGAGTTCTGAAATGCGAAGCTTTTTTCAAAATCTTGAATTCGGAATTTTTGACGGTTACAATTCTTTCTCTTTACTACGTATACGAGAAAATAAAAAAGTTCTATTGTTTTATGATTTAAAATGATAGTGAAATACAAAGTTAAAAGTAAAAGGGGGCCGTATTCATGTTTATTTCAAAAAAAAATATATCAATTTCGAATAAGTGAGGTATTTGAAAGGAATAATAAAAATAAAAGAAATGCGTCATTTTCTATAAGTTTAAACATTCAGCAAAAAACTATAAATAGGATAATCAGATGGCGTGCAAAAATTCATAGAAAAATAATATCAGTCAAAAACTAACGGGGGAAAACTATCCGAAACTATCTCACATACTCGGTAATAAACCTACCTGTGAATTATTAACCGCGTGCCATTGATGGATTATGGTTACATAAGAGTCTATTCTGTTCTAACTCCAGATCATAAGGTTGCGTGTTCAAATCAAGTCCGGGTCACCAGATAAAGCGAAACTGAAGAAGTCGTGTTATCATACATTAGGTGTGTTCTTGTTAAAATAATTCAATCTAAAGTAAGACGACATAAATATTTAATATTTACATTTTAAACATTTAAATATAACGATCGTGGAATAACGGAGGTAACGCCAATGCGTATTTCAAATCTTGAGAACACAAGTCAATAATCAAGGTAGAGTTGAATTGTCACACAACTTCTAACTTCAATAATACAATGTTTTTGCTTCTTCGTTGCACCACAAACTGCCATCGTTGGCGATTTTGTAAACGATTAATCGCTGTCATACGATTTATATACAAGTACAGGAAAATCGAATGAGTATTCTAAATGTTCTTTTTGACACAAAACTACAGTTGTAGTCAAGAAATCATATATCAGATTTAAATCATTGTATTTTTGAATTATCGTGTTTACATGCTTGTGAAAGTAACGACTTGCAGACGATCAATTCCTAGACAGATTAATTCGAAATTTGATACACATCTCTAGTTTAGGTGATAATCTTTTTCTTCCTATTTTATATTAATAAATTTTGTATAGCATAATTCGTCCACAATTATAGAATAAATAAAATATACATTCTTGTTTAAATTTAACTTGAGCTTCGAGTTCAGGTTAGCTCCTGGATGTTTCCCTCCATGCAAAACAAAAATGAAAGTCAGTTTCTCCTGACAGTTCTCCAGGAAGTACATTTCGTGTTCAGTTAAAGAACAAATTAAGTGTACATTCCTTTCTAAATATGTTACTCGGTATGATCAGGCTGGCTCCAGGATGCTTTTCAAGGCAAAACAAAATGTGAGTCAGTTTCTCCTAAAAGTTCTCCAAGAAGGGAATTCCATACTATCATATACTGGAATTAAAATCAGACTTCCACATTAGATGATAACTAGATAGCTTTGACCAACAATATCTGTCACTTTTTCTTTGTCATAATGAGTCATTGGTTTAATGGATTTGGTTATAGACAAAATAGATTATCTGGAATTATTTGCAACAATATAATTCTTCTGTTTTGCATAAAATATTAAACCTCTAGTTTGTATAACAATAAAAAGCAAAGCTTATACATGTTGTTTTCATATATGTAATAGAAAGGATTTGAAGATTTATTTTTATTCATATATGAATATCCAGCTATATTTTGACAAAATTGGAGTTGCCTTTTCTTAATCAAGCAAAAAAATTAAATTAATCACATCTTTAAATTTTCAAAAACAAATATTTACATTTGAATTTAAAATGTTCAAAAGAAATATAAATCAAGATATGTATTTTGATCATTTAATTTTTTTTACAGCATTGACATAGCCTATACGATTTCCTACCTGTCTTAATAAAATTTTTATGATTGTTCATCAATCATAAATTTGTAATTTTAATATTTATATGTCACAGTCAATGTGATTAATCCATTATTAATTAATAACAGTATAAGTGAATCAATGTAATAAACCAATTAATCATTTGAACATAGCATACATTTAAAATAATAATGGAAATCAAAGAACCAGTTACCAGTTTCAATCTCTAATTAAATTTCTCCAATTTTTAAGAAAAAAAAAGTTTATGATCTCTAGAGATGCCTCATAAGTTGCTCAACTGCCATTTTAAAGAGCGAAGAGAAATTTCAAAAACATCATGCTTATATTGCCCAGTTACAACTACCGAGTCGAATTCGAACATTTTTTATTTTGTATGAAAGGTACTAGGTAGAAGAACATTAAGATATATATCATCAATGTTCTTCTACCCCATCATCTCACTTCCTTAACCTATGAGAAATATGACAAAATAAAACTTTGGTAGAACCCCCCAAGGCTTAATAATTGGGCTGATTTTGACAATGTTATTCATAATCCATGCTTAAATTAATTAGAAAAATCAATCGGCCCCAATAATTGCATCAATTCTTATTTTGCTTGAAAGTTCAAAGTGGATTAGTATGCCACCAGTGATCTGTTGCCAACCTCCATTTATAGAAATATCACAAATTAAAAAAACGAGCATAAATCCTAACCCAATCAGTTGACCAATTTCCAAATTTTATTCATCAATTATAGTTACATGAACAGATAGCAACCATACTGTTCTATATTTATTGCACAAATACAATTTAATGTATGATAAAATGCACTTCATTAAAACTGATTAATATTATTCAATTAATGCCATTAATGTGGTTGCTAAACAACTGGTCGCCATACATATCTAGTTTTAGTAAATTTTGAAATAAAAATAAGAATCTATTTGATAATTAACAAAATATTACAATATTTTTTAAATGGTTGTCACTGTACTTGTAATCAAATTATTTTAAAAAAAATAATGACATGAAAAAATTTATCATCAATTCCAAGTTAAATTTTATATATATATATATATGGACATTTAAGATTCCAAAAACTAGGAAAAAAAATCATTATTTTCTTTCTTTAAATTTTTATCAAATGATCAACTTCTGAATACAAAAAGATTGCATGATAATACCAAAATAAAAATTCTATTAATAATATAATCTGCAGTATCAACTTTGAAATGCTAAAGCACATCTCTGAAAGTAATTACAAATTTACACTAACAATTGAATTTTAAATTTATTGTTTAGTTATTATAGTTTATCATTAGTCCAAGGTACATGACTGTAAAAAAAAAAATGTTCTTTTACTTGAATTTAAAGAAGACAAATCATTGCAATTAAATATTGAATTTTTTTTATTAGCCTTCATTTAAATATTCATTACAAAAGATATAGAAAAATACAATATCATGATATGTTCTGTATAACAGCAGTTAAAATTTCTTAAGTATAGCTATACTAATAATTACTGACCAACATTTTATAATCTTATAACAATAAAGGATTAAAATAATCTTTCAATACAAATAAAGTTCCTAAATTTTTGTATCCAATAAATATTGACATTTTTTTTTCTCAAAATAATTCGCTGACATTTTGGAACTTTCAATGAACAGAGTAAATATTCAGACATAAGCATTCAACTTCATAGTTATCTTCATATTTAACTAGTAACACACTTAATAAATATTCAAATAAATAATATATAAATGTATGTATTTACATATAATAGAAAACAGACCAATCAACATTTGTGTATGTTAAACAATATCATACAATAAGTTAACTTAAAAGATCTAAACAAATTATTTCTATTTCAAATATACTTTGAATTTACTGGACTTAAATAACATTGACAAACTAAATTCACGATTCTATATTCGTTATAGAGCTAGAAACTTAAACTAAATTCATTTAAGTTTCTAACTCTATAACGAATATAGAATCGTAGTCTATATTAAACTCAGTATAAAAATGAAAGACTAACTTACTACTTTTTTTATTAGAATTTTAATAACACATATGTGCTTAGAAAGAATTCCTTTCACAAAAAGTTAAATGGAGTTGAAATAAACTGCATTAAAAATATATTGTTCTGCAAATTGTTCAATGTAATATTCTGACAAGGAATATATTGTATTTATTTTATGAAAAATAGACACATTATTTTATATAGACATTTTTAGGAACAAGATTATTTTGTGGCAATTCAATCTAAATCTTAATAAACAGAGAAACTT
>JAPMOR010064988.1:92805-112017 GCA_026543865.1 Argiope aurantia | reverse complement strand
TGGGGACCAGGAGGTTTCATCTGATTATATTTAATTTAAATCAAATTCTTTAGATATAACTTCATGTCCATTATATTGCCAGATATTAGCCTTGTTACTTTAATGGTCTTACTTCTGGTCTGCTCATTGTGTGCATTAAACTTTCGAATAGAGGCAGACATAATAGCACTATTAATATCCTAAATGTAAGATTCATCGATTTCCTAAATATCCTGGTATTGTAACTTCATTTTTTAATTCGTCTTGTATTCTACAAAGATATTAAGCAGAATTCTTATTCTTTAGTTTTCAATAATGGAAGAAAAGGACGGGATCAAATATTTAATAAAAGAATGAAAATAGCCTCAATTTCAGAACAATTTAGTGTAATTTATTGTTGGAAATTGGGCAAAACTATTTTTAAAATACTAACAAGATTTAGAAAAATAAGTAGGATGACATAAAAATAATTTTTGTGTTGTAATAATTTCGGTGGTTAAGCTGGAAAATCGTCAAATATTCTTTTAAATTTCAATTAGTTAAAATTTTAATTAATATTTTAAATGGTGACCGACTTTCACGTGTACCTGTTAGTAGCTATATTTGAAATGGGCTGATTTGCTGATCTCTAACGCACGCACGCACGCACACATACACACACGTACACACAGAGAGAGAGAGAGAGAGATACATTCATATTTATTATTAGCAGAGATGAATTATGATTTTGAAATTGAAAAAAGTAACATATGATTACGTTACTCTAACATGTAGCAATTAACCCTTGATTTTGGCTCAGTTGGTCTCTCATATTGCTTGGTTCTTCTATGTTGGTTATTGGAATCAGTTTTATTGAGCCTGTTCATGAACTCATAAGAAGTCTATCTATATCTATACTTATAATAAAGCTCAATGTGTATGTGTGTGTGTGTGTTGGCGCTCTACAGGCCAGACCATGCAACCTACAGCTACCAAATTTGGCACGTGTATACCTTGGAGATTGAGAATCTGCACCTGAGGGTTATTTTTTCGAATTTTTAATTAGAATTTTATTTATTTAAAAATTAAGCGAAATTTTGGCGTGTTTCTGCTATAACTTCCGAAAATATTACCGCACAAAAAAGATTTTTACATGAAGTTAAAGATCAAAAATTTATCTTTCAAATTATACCAATGTTTTAACCTTAAATTTAAATTTCTATTTTTAATGAATTTTTAAATAAATATTTTAACTCTATTTTTCAACAATTTGTTTCGTACAAAATAAAAATAAAATTTAAGCTGCACTAGCACGTTTCGCATTCATAGGAAATCAAGTGTTGCCATCACATTCATTAAAGCCCCAACTAAAAATAAATTAAATCTTTTTGGAAATGATATCTGCAAAAATATAATTTTCGGTACGTGTCTGTAGGAAAGGAAACAAATATGAAAAAATTTTTCTAAAAAATAAATTCAAGAAAATTTATTTTATGATCTTTCACACTCTCTATATTGTTAATCCAATAAATCAGTTTTATTTTAAGGCAAATTTTGTTTAATATGAACAGGATATCCATTCAAATCAGGGCCACACAGCTAATTTGTAAACCTTTTGTAAGACACAGATCTGCTAAAATAGTCTAAATGGAAAATGATTATATTTTATGTAACTTGATTCAGTAAATGCTCTAATAAATAACGAATTTTTGATTTTACATAAAGCTTTTGCTGTGGAAATCACAAATAACAAAATGTTCTTGAAACACTTATATTTTAAATAAAAAGAGTTAATTTCCAATCAACTAAACTGACTGATTTATGAAAATTTGAATATCACTATTCAATAAAAAAAGGATAATTTTAGATTTTCCGTCGATCGTTTCAAGAAAATACGCCAATCAGCGCGCAGGTTTCTCAAGACCAATTGGCCTAATATTATGAAAATGTTGAGTTTTTATACATTTTTAACATTCAAAACTTCATAAATAAGTCTTAATTGATCGTGGAAAATAAAAACATTCATTCATTTATTTAAAAGTTTGTGTCCATAATATTTCTCATAATATGATACCTTACTGCATTAAATTTAGACTTCATAATTTTTGAAATATATTTATAGGCCGGAACAAAATATTATTATTGATTTCATTTCAATCCTTTTGAAAGCAAAATGAAAAACTGAATTTTATGCTGAATCTGAGAAATTTTTGTTGAATTATTGTTTGAGATATTACATAAATTATGAAAAATATTTTTTAGTTCACATAAGACTTAAATACCGAGCGATTCTGTTTGCAATACTCATAATCAATAATAATAATAATAATAATTAATAAATAAATAACAATAAAGATGATAAATAAAATAAATCGCTTGGTTTTATGAAAAAATATCTTTATATTAATTGCGATTTCATCGTTTCCACTTTAAATTAAAGTTGAAGTTTTACCGGAAATGACAACAAATTATCAAAATATATGTAGTAAATTGAACGAAACGATCTAAACAACAGTATAAGTTTGGTATGACTATTAAAATTTGAAGATTAAAAATGTTTTGTTTGAGAAGATATTAAGAGACAAGTTATTTGAAATATTTAATAGAATATTGTAGAGAGCTGTAATACTGGCTAACCGATTGGTCGCCAAAGGCGGCTAGTATATAATAAATCGAAACCACTCCTATTTGTGTCTTGGATTTGGTCGCCGCGGATGTTAATGTAAATATTATGACCGATTGCAAAATATCTCTTAGCAGCAACATGTACCATCTTTCCACTACAAAGTAAGAAATTTCATGATGGTATAAGGATGTGACCAGCAACATCATAGTGTTATCCTAAAAAGAAGCAGAAACACACGTTCGTTTCTAGAGATTTTTCATCCGCATATTTCAGTTGTCTAGAAAGACTCTTAAAATACTGGGAATTGTCAAAGTTTGGGCATTAGTTCCTCTTGGAGAAGAGATAGGAAACTCAATACTCATCTCTCAGATCACGACACTCAGAAATAAACTTATTTCCTTAACTGTTTAATTAAAATATTAAAATGTATGGGTTAGTGAATTATTTAACATAAAATAAGGTCTATGAGAAAAATGAGTCTCTTTTAGAAATTGTGAATAGTTATTTAAAATCGATGCCATTTACCCACATTCATTTTTTAATATTTATATAACTTCATGATGTCTACTACAAACTGCAATTTCTGCGATGAGAACGACGTATTTAAATCAGAATTTTTTGTTTAGGTGATAAACAGTTCTTTGTGCAAATCGACCTTGAGGGTGAATTAGTGCTCCAATTGTAATTTTCAGCACGTGGCTTATACTTCCCATAATCCATCAAAATGAAATAAATATGGAGCAAAATGCTTATTAAATTAATTGGTTTAGCGTCGGTGAAGTTTCTGAACTATATTTGAAGAATGGGGGCTTCAAAGTGATAAAAGAATTTTCCCTTTTACGATAACACTGGCATCTGAAAAACTATATTTTTTTAATTAACAAACAAAGGGTGACCTTGGACTATCGATTTTATCTTTTGTTCTACTATCTGTATAAATATTTATACCACAATTTTTTTTTCCTTCCTTCCATCTTGTGCTTATCCAACTGGTTAGATAACTTAGTGTTATAGGCACCGGGGGCACAGGATGGCGTTATGTTATGTTATGTATAAATATATTACGATGCGAGATGGTCATTGAAATATATTGTTACGAAATTTTCTGCCGGGGTACGTTTGGATAGTGGAAGTTATATGGTGTGGAGAACGCTCAATCAGCAGGCAGAAGTCGAATAAAAACTACGATGTTTATTTACACGAAGACACACAGGACAGCACAAAAGCGACAACTATATACAGCACAGAAGACGATTATCTTCACCCGAGAAGTGTAGCATACAATAGCACACACAGCAGCATACAACCAGAATGTATTGCAGACAGCAGCGCACAGCAGTTCAGCACTAGCTTGACTCAGTCGCTTCCAACTACTCCGTCTTCTACTTCTCCGACTCTGACTCGGATTACTGACTTGGACTCCACTGGTAGCTGCAGCCCCTTTTATAGGTCTCAGGAGGCGGGGCTAGAAGCCTCTCAACCAATCAGGAACGTTCGAGGCGTATCTCGGTTCCTACTGGAACTGATCGGGAAAATTCTCGAAGTTTCGGGTATAATCTATTTTGGCGCCAAAGTCGCCAAATTGGTCGCCAAGTCGCCAAATGGTCGCCAAGCGCTGGGACCCCCGACACGACGCCCAGACTCTGTCCCATAGAGATGACTGTAAAACATTCTTTCCAATGATGGAACCAACTATGCTGGGAAGCATCATTACGGATTCGTAACAATATGAATACTGAATTCTTCAAAGCAAACATATTTTGATTTCATTTGAAAATAACCCGTATTCTTGAGATAAATCCTTACAATATTGTCAGACTTAATCCTCGTCATCTGACAATATAAAATTAAGAAGTGGAATTTCAAATTACTTTATCTTCTTAAGATTCATTTTGCCGATGAGAGTCCTTTCACTCAACATAAATTAAATTCATTTCAGTAAACTACTTTAGAAGCACCCGATGCTTTAAATAAGCTATACATTTTCAAAATTTATTTTAAATAATCATTGCACGGTTAAATATTTTTGCGTAATTTGAATTATCACATCACTTCCCATCAGCAATGGCAACGCTTAGATGACTGAAAATCCAGAAGTTTGATCTCGTAGTTTTTAAAAGGCGAAACTTGTCTTTGTAATTTAAGTTGTTTTCATGCTTAATGGATTTTATTTTGTTAAATTAAAATTTAATTTTGAAATTAAATGATTACTGAAGTCTCGTTACTTTGGACTTCATCTGATAAAGAGTAAGACACCTAAGCCGACAGACCGACTGTCTTAACTATTTAACACATAAACCTGAATATTTATACAAGAATTTACAAGTTCTTCACGCGTTTCATTACTCAGGATGTTTGACTAAATCCAATGATTGTAGAGTCTTTTGATGAGTGTGACAGTCCTCGAGCTTGCTCACATATACAGCTCATCATTTTACTTGACTACCCGAATATGTCAGCTTAAGGGCCTAGGATAATTTCTATGCTTCTCAAAACCTTTTATTTCCAAGCAGAATCGAATTAGGACCTTTAACTAGGTCAGATAGACAGCCAAATCCAGACTCCGCATCCGTTACATATCATTTGAAAAAATTATGTAAACCTCCCGTGTACCAAGCCTCTCATTTCCCAACAAGATCGAATCTGATTCTTGAACCCGATCAGATGGAAAGTCCATCACCTGACTCTGCATTTCTAACGATTAGTTGAAGGATCTATGTTAACTCTCACATTCATCAATCTTCCCATTTCCTATCAGGTTTAACTCTGATCTTGGAACCAAGGCCAAATAAAAGGTCAAAAGGGCTGATAGGCACAACCTACATATCATTTCAAGAGCCTACGATGGATTCCATGTTGATCAAACCTTCCATTTCTCAAAAGGAGGGGCGAATCGACTTCATTCCCAAGTAGCAAAGCCCAGTATTGTTCAATATTGTGCGATATTATATGATATTAAATAATATAGCGATTGGTTTGATTTGGTTTGGTTTAGTTATAATAACGTCCCGTTTAAAGCAACACTTGGGCTATTTTGGGACGGACCTCGTAATTTTGAACCGAGGTCAGATGACGAGGATGACACCTGAGCTGGCACCCCCCTCTCCACACCACACCACACCAGCGGGCGGACGTTTGGTCAGGACGGATTTAACGTGCAACTGACCTCCTTTCACGACGGTTCTCAGGTGGAATCGGGTCTCGAACCTGAAATCCTCCGGTTCCGAAGCCGAGACCGTACCACCAGGCCACCGCAGCCTAAACAATATAGCGAATATGAATCAATGTCATTTAATATTTTACAATATTTGTGTGCTACTAGGGTTGGGTATAGGGATTTCTTATGACATCATCCAATTTAGTGCTACGGAGGAGTACAAGTAGAATCAGGTTTCAACAATTTTGTTTTCTTTCTCGAAGCCATAATTTAACAACTTGACAACAACAGATCTTAAGTTTTAAAAAAGTCATAATCACGTCATCTGTACATTCTACGCGTTAAAATCTGTACAGTCAGATTTTTCTTTCATATTAACTTTATTAGTTTCAGAAACACATCATTAAAAATTTCTTATTTCATAAAGTTCAACATTTTAATGTAAAATTCCATCATTGCCGTTCCCCCCTAACACAACTTCCCGAGTTATAACTATAATATGTATTTCACCGCAGATTGCAACGCTGAAATATGTAACAGCTTCCATGAAAAGGCATCATTGTTCAGCGTGCGGTAATTTGTTTTGGAAACGGAGCTTTGGTTTGGAATTTAAATTTGTCCATTATTTAACATGGAATGCTTATTAATACTCGTCAAATGGAATACAAATGACTTCCGCCCTAAAACGATCGGGTTGCTATTAATTATCCCCTTGGACACCGGATGCCCCAAAATCTCACATTTTGATTCGATTAAGTATGACAATGTCGGCATTGTGTAATTTGACCTTTAGATTTGTTTATATGTTGGTCGTAATCAAGGTTAATTCTTAAAAACCTTTTTACTTTAAGCAAAATGTTACATTTTTTAAAGAGATAAATTAACTTTATAATAGAGAGGACATTTTACCAATTCTTGAATGTATGCCTTATTATTAAGGAATTGAAGGGATCCGTCCGTTTCTAGGAACTACACTTGGATTTTATATGAAAGTTGATACAAATATACTTTTTAGAATTAAGAATATGCATTTCAAGTATTTTTTAAAATTTTAATTAAAGGACAATTAGAGAATCTTTTATATTTTTTCACACTAACATCCGAGAATATTGTTCCATAAATTTTAGCAGAGTTTCAACCATTTTAAAATCCTGGAGCATGTCTTTTTAATAATATTAAATTAATCATCGTTGGATGTTTTTCTGAGTTTTCTGAATATTAAGAATATTTTTTTAAAATATCATTTTTAATGAATTTAATAATACTTATATTGTTGCAAAGAAATTCGAACTTCCATTGTTTCATCAAATATTTTATCGCGCGATTTTTTTTTCTTTATTGAAGCTGAGTAAGAACGATTCTCCTTATTATCGGCAAGGAATCAGAAAGAAAAAAAAAGCTAATATGCCCTGAAAGATACCTTCCAATTTGAAGATTGATGATTCGGATATTATATTTTCTTGACATTACGATGTCGTGGAACCCGATTCAATTAGAAATATTTAAGAACTCATTAAGCAAAACTTTTGTGAGAATTTTAAACTAACAAGCTTTCATTTATATTACAACCGAAGGCGGAAGAATGAACGGACTGCCGCAACAGCAACACTGGCGGGAACTGTGGTTGAGTGTTAAGAATTATCACCGGCCACGGTGTAACTCTTCCCGAAGGAATTACGTCACGTCATCGATGGGAGGAAACTGATCCCCCACCTTTTTGTGTATTCTCCAGGGTGGCGAGATCCAACCACCATACCGGAAGCATCTTGTATTCATTTCGAGATGCCTCCCCGGGGGTAAGGCGGCTAGTAAAGAATATGCAAAGCAAATGTATTTGTTTCTGCTCATTATTATGGTTTCTATGAAAGTGTATGCTTAGGAAGTCTGATTTGACTACAATCATTTGAATGAGCATCGCAGCCGATGTTTTTTTATTATTATTATTCTATTTTTAGCTATCTGTCTTTATCTATATTTGTCTTTCTTTTTATGAGCATCTGAATATCAGTTGCTGAAAAGGAGTATAAAAGGAGTATCAGTTGATGAAAAGGAGATAGATGGTGGTAAAAAGAACCTGTTGGGCACCAATGAAATGTTTTGGTCATTTAAATCAGCGGTGAAAATGACCGGTCATTCTCTAGATACATGGAAAATGTTGGCTTTCTGCTAATACACTTATTTATTTTTACCACAATTAGAAATCCGATTTTCAAAAATTATAGCGATACATTACCTATTTGCTTTCAAATACCACAAAATATATTGAATTTCATCTTATTTAAAGTGCATAGTTAGCATCACAAAAGGATATGCCAGTGGTATATTGTATTTACGACATGAAATTCAAACGATAATTAACCACGCGTTGAATGTTGTCTATAAGACAAATGGTAGTAGTGGTTTCCTCATTCCTTCGGTGGATTCCTTCTAAAGGGATGACTTTTTGCACTGACGTTAACGTTTATTCTGTAAACAAAACGAGAATCTTTACAGTTGAATCCTAAGAGCCATCACCGACTACAGTACAACAATACCCGAAGGAAGTACGTCCTGTCATCGATGGGAGGAGCCAGATCCCCCAACTTTTTGTGTACCTTCCAGGGCGGCGAGATCCAACCATCATACCGGAAGCATCTCATCCTCATTTCGAGGTGGCCCTGGGGGTTCACGTTTAAAAATTAAAATAAGTTTACTGCGAATATTGTCACTTGGAATTTTTTTTGGTACTAACCGTTTTTGGTTCTGACGCTTACAAAATGCATTCTTGAAGAAATCGTGAATACCAAGTTATGAATAAATGATTTAATTAAGTTTAAAATACCCAACGAATTAGTTGGTCACAACGTTTGTTCTGTTTAACATATAGGTTGAATTGCCGAAAACTCATAAATTAGCTCTTGAAAATGTAAGCAGGTTTGGTTTGGTTTAGTTATATTAACGTCCCGTTTGAAGCAACACTTGGGCTATTTTGGGACGGACCTCGTAATTTTGAACCACGGTCAGATGACGAGGACGACGAAAATGTAAGCAGGAGTTCGAACAAAAAATATATGCAGCGCTCTTTATTAATGCGATCATGCAAAACATATGAAATAGCCTATAGATGCTAAATTTTTATTCTAATTTTTACAAGCCATTTATACATATATTGTTTTTATTTAGTTATTATTTTATTTATATAGTTATAATGAAAAAATATCTATTTTTTAATTAAAAATTATTTTATATATTGATTTTAAAAATGGACACTTCCAAGGGAAAGACCTCCAATTATTAATTAGTATGTGTGATATATGCACATGCAAGATAACTGTAAGTAGTGAACAATAAAGACATTACAAAATTTAAAATTTCTTCATAAATAAACTCAAAAACCTTTAAAAACTTATTAAGAGTTAAAAATTGCAAACACTAGACTTTATATCAATTTGAATGTTCAAGTTTGAATACACTCAACGTTAAAAAAAATTTTAAAAGACACACTACGAATTTAAAAACTGAATGCTTTCAAACTGAAAAATTTTGAAAGACCATTAAGAATTTAAACGTTGTAAATATTTAATCATAAAAATATTTTTTTAAAAAAGGAAAATATTTTAGGAAAGTTTTACAGATTCATCTAATAAGAATGATTCCATATAATTAAATTAAGAAAACACATTCCGAGAAAAGCTGATACTTCTGAAAGTTGCGTCTGATACATTAAGAACACAAAATACAAGAAAGATCACATAGTGATTTCAAACTAGAAATGTCAAACATATCATATAGATATGATGAAGATACATCATTTTGATAAAAATGATCATTTCTATAGAACAAATACACAGGAATTTATTTTGTACTTGTTCTAGAAGATAAATTTTATTTTTATAGTAAGGTACCCAAAAAAAGACAGCAATATTGCTGATTAGATCTGTCAAAAGTGAAATGAAAAAGTTTCAATGTCAGTTTCTTAAGATATATTTTAGTTTTACGTTTGACAGATCCAAGTATTTTTGCACGCTTTTGAGAATGTGCCATTACTCTGTTTTGTAAAATACTGCTTTATGTCAAAAATCATATCAAGAAATATATGATATTCAGTATACTTTAATTTTATTTTAAACGTTTTAAAATTAAGTCATATCAGTGACTCTCTGACCCGCCCAAAGGCGGAAGAATGACCGGACCGCCGCAACAGCAGAACTGTCGGGAACTATGGTTGAATCCTAAGAGCCATCACCAGCCATGGTACAACCCTACCCGAAGGAAGCACATCCCGTCATCGATGGGAGGAGCCAGATCCCCCACCTTTTTTATACCCTTGAGGGTCGCGAGATCCAACCACCATACCGGAAGCATCTGATCCTCATTTTGAGGTGCCCTCCTGGTGGTTCACGTTTTAAAATTAAAATAAGTTTACTGAGATTATTGTCACATGGATGTTTTTATACTAATCGATTTTTCAGTCTTTATACTTTAATGTTATTGCAATTAAGCACCAAATCCGGTTTTGCAAACTTTCTGTTTAGCTCGCAGGATATGATTTCATCGATTTGTGATCATTTTAAATATTTGCGATGCAGAGTCAGGATTACTACTAGTGGTACATTTCTTGTATGCATTTATTATAATCTGTTGGAAATGCATTCTCCTTAATTACCTGTGATTCTGTTTTAACGAACTGATCTGATTTAATTCCAAACAAAGTATACAAATGATTCACATTCTTGTGTGCACCTCTGCTTTTACATATCTTACATACTTATGGCTCTGGATACCCATACCGGTTCGTCCCACGTAAATTGGATTTTAGGGTACCAAAAGAGCAGGCAGAGGAAGTGTGCTGTTGTAATTATGGCACTTGCCACGGACAAGCCCCGCCGTCAGAGACAGCCGAATTTAAGCCTGAGGGGGTGCGTCTCTTGTTTCAGTAGTAGCGCCATCTAGGGCCAAGAGAACGACTTAGCTGCATGCACACACGTCACAACCCTTTTTACGGGGCGGACTTCATTCACGCATTTCATTCACAGATCGAAATTTAGACCTGAATCAGAGATCTGAATCGATCACCCCTGATCCAGTACCCCCAGTGGTATTACTCTCGACATGGAGGACTTTGTGACCACGACAGATTTAACGCGCGTCAGCCACCAAGCACGCGGGGAATCTTCGGCCGGGGGTTCGAACTCGCAACCAAAGGGACGCGAATCCGACGCTCTACCAACCAGGCTATCCCGGCCTATGTTGTTGTTTTTAATGGCCACTGACTGCAAAAGTCAGTAATTTTAAGCCAAGAACGTCTCTTGTTTTTCAGTATCGCCATCTAGGGCCAAGAGTACGACTTAGCTACACACGCGTCAAAATCTTATTAAGGGGCGTACTTCATTCACTCATCGGGAGATTGTAATTTAGACGTAATACAGAGAACGATCACCTCTGATCCAGTACCCCCAGAGGTATTACTCTCAACTTGGAGGACTTTGTGATCACGACAGATTTTCACGCGCGCCAACCACCGCGGAGAGCCCAATGCCGGTGGCCCAATGCCAAAGCCCAATGCCCAAAGCCCAATGCCAAAGGGATGCGAATCCAACGCCCTACCAGCCGGGCTATCCCAGCCCAGGGAGGTAAGAACTAGCTAACATTTTGGAAAACTCATCGGTCTGACCCAAAGAGTCTAGAAGATGCTAGAAAGATTTGGTATTTTGAATTCTAATAAAGAAATATCCAAAATTCCGTACTTTTGAGAACCTTAGTTTTTGCCAATAAAGTCCCCAAATAATCATCTAGGCCGGGAATCATTAAGACTGGCTTGTATTAAATATCTGAAAACTCTCTACTTTACTATGAAATTAACTGGACATGAAAGCACTATTGCAGATTGTTAACAACATATTTTCAGTCTTGGCGACTTGGACAAAAATGTATACGATCAATTAGTGAAGACTGACGACTTCAGAAAGGAAAATATAGTGTCAGCTGCCTATGACAGATTTGGCTTGTACGAAAAAGGTGTTGTCAATCATTGGTGACAGTATCTTTTTCTGTCATAATAGAAAGCACAGTGCCAGTCCTGTTGATTAGCATGGTGATTAAGTTGTCAGTATTTTTTTATGCCGCATTTAACAAAGTTAATGGGAGTTATGTTAAAGATTATCCTTCAAAAAATTAGATTTTTTTATGAATTTAATTACCATCTTTTCTATTGCAAAAAGGAATAATGTTTGTTTTTTAAAAATATAATTTTAAAAATTCGCTAATTAGTACTTTGTGTGATAGTCGATTCTGCTATAATTAAGTGGATAAAGGGAAGATCAGGAAAATAACTAGACTGGCAAAGATAAAAATATTAACGTTGTTTCTGAATGCTTGTTTTGTCTGCATTCGTGCAAAAAATAAGGAAATACCCATTCTCAAAATGAATCACCCAGTTGTCTTTGTTTACAGTGTGCCGTTATTTCTTGAAACCTTTTAAAAATTAACATCAAAACTATGAATTCAACAAAAAGAATGAATAAAAATCGAATATAAAATACCAATTGATCAACAACAAAAATAATGGAGAGCACTTAATCACTGCGAATTTGGAAAAAAAAAAAGATTGATTCGATCGTAGAAATGATAATGATATGTTGCTTCTTCATGAGCATTTACTTAATGTGAACAAAACTACCATCGGAACATAAAAAAAAATCCTAAAGTTCAAATCCTGCAAATCCTCAGTTTTAGAAGTAATTTGAGTGACCGAGACAGTTCCGAAAATCGAAAAGGATATTGTGGGGGATGCATTATAGCTCCTACTATGGATGTTAGTTGTATTTTATTACATTTGTTGTCGTGCCTCCTTACGGAGTAAGGTACCAAAATCTGTTATTGAGCTTGTTAGATTTTTTGCATTGTGCTTTTACTGGGCAGATTAATAAAACAACATTAATAAAAAATAAACGTCGTTTTAATTTTGAATATTTCTGTACTTTTCTTCTTTTCCTGTTGCTTAAAGCTTAATAACGATCATGGTAGAATATCAATTTACTGTAAACAATTAAAATAAAGTTTATCTTTAAAACTATTTTGAAAAGCTGCATTTTTGTGAATGGTGCCAAATTGATTTATGTAATAAAGCAATATCTAAATGAGAAAATATTGGTGATAGTAGATATTACAATGAAAGCAAAAAATTTAATAAGAATTTTGACACATTAATAAATTGCAACTGCATAATGCCATGATTGTATTTGATTCACCTGATTTTAATAGAAGTATTTTTGATATATCATGGAAAACACATCAAATAACATATATGAATGTAAAGCCATATACTTATAAATTTGATTATTAAAATAAAAATGTTCTTTAATTTCTTTGTATTTTTGCAAATTTTTACTTTTTGCACCTATTTGTGGCATGTATTGCAAACTTTAAAAATGTAACTGAATAATTCTTAATATGAAATTATGTGTTTTAAATATTAAATAATGCAGTTGTCTTAAATACTAGTAATCAAACACAAAAATAAGAAATAAAAAACATTAAAAATATATTTAAATATGTAAACGAATTATTGATACAATGATAAACAGTATCAAAAGAGTAATAATTTTACAGACTTCATTAGCTTGCTTTAATTTTAAAAGATTATTTTGTTCATTGAAAGTATTAATACACGCCAATAGTTTTAAAAGAAATACATTTATGAATTAACACATGTTTACATAAAAAAACGAAAAACTGAAAAATTGCGAAACCTTCTTTTTCTAATTTTCATTCAAACATAAAAATTTAATTTCAAATCTCATTAAACAAATACTTTTCAGAGATTTATATTTTTTCAGAAATGTTTTTGCGTTTTTAATTAAATCTGAATATTTTAATAAATTACTAATAAAATTAAATGTTTTCGTCAATTTGTAGAAGAAGGAAAATTCAACACTGAATTGACTTCAATTGACGAATTAATGTTTTCAATTAATTATTTTTAATTAAAATTGGAAATTTTCAATTACATCTCCCCATTTAATAAAAAATCATACACAATATACTGGGTGTCCCAAAAACTTTGTCCGAGGCCTTTATTCCTTAAATATTGATCATAGATATGTACTGTAAATTACAAAGTTGCGTAAAAAAGGTGTAAAATGTTATGAAATCGATTAAAATCTTGAAGGGATTAAACTTCAAAAATACAAAATTTAAATTTTTATACGAACTTCGTACAAAAAATTCCCAGTGAATAAAATGTGCCCCATCCTCTAATAAGGTCATGTACAAAATTTCAGCAATTTATCACAAAAAGTCTCAAAGATATTAAACAAAGAAAAGAAAAAAAATCATATAGAATGTTCGTGTTTTAGGGGTTGTACACAAATTAACAAAGAAAGTAACGATTGAAAAAATAAATAATAATTTTGTTATTTATTGGTTCAAAAGTATTAAAAATTTGTAGAAATAATAACTTATAGGAAAGATTACATAACTGAATTACGTAAAGGAAATATTACCTAAGGTTTTCACAAGTTCATTGACTGTGCTATTTTTAAGTTATATTCTGTAATTCATGATATAAAATTTTTAAGTATTTTTCAGGAAGCGTATATTTTAAAATTTGTACTTAAAACTAAAGATTTAAAGCATATTTTATTCCTTATGATGCATTCCTGCCTCGCGTCATCTGCACTGAAGCTGTAAACATTTGCATTTTAATTTATGATTTACCCTTCACCAACTTTGTTTTAACATATCGTTGAGAGTTTTCATGATAAAATTCTGAAATTTTGTACATAACTTTGTTAGAAAATGCGCCACATTTTTTTTGTACTTTTTTTTTGTATGAGATCAGTATAAAGACTTAAATTCTGTATTTTTTAAAGCTTAATCCCTTGCAAATTTTAATCGATTTCATAACATTTTGCATGTTTTTACGCAACTTTGTAATTTACAAAATATGTCTGTGATCAATATTTAAGGAATAAAAGCCGCGGTCAAGGTTTTGCGACACCCTATATATTAAAACAATCCTTGTTGAAAAATTTAAGAATTTTAAATTAATACGCTGAAGGAAAAAAAACGAAAATCATGCTTTGTTTTCTTATATGTGAAGAGCACAAATATATAATATTGTAGCCGTCAAAAGCTTAAAATATGATTTTAATAAATTTTCATGTTATTTTTTTATTTTTAAATACTCGCTTGTGAAACTATATCTATCAATAGTTCGATCTATGAACTGACAGTGAGATCTATCTGAGAGTGAACTTGATAACTCATAGACGAACTGAGTTAAAAAGATAAAATTTGCTATATAGTATTAATCTATTTACAAATAGTTTTTATATCAAAATTTCATACTTCCCTTATAATTTTGTCGAAATCCGTCGACAGAAAATCTGTCTATTTGATTATTTGAGTGCTTATGGACAAGGTAGCTCCAGAAAGCAATGATGTAGTTGTATGAATATTAGCATAAAATTTTATATTGGAATTGGAAACCACAACGTGCTTTGGATTTGAAATCAAATTCCTACACACTTTATCTGTTTGTCGGTCTATCAAATGCATGTAAAGTACGAAAATTCTTATTACGCAAGGGCATGGTTATATGAAATTAGATTTGTGATTTTGACATCCAAATTTCAGATGCATGTCAAACACGACAAAAAATAAAATCGTTCAAGAGTTTGATAATCTTCAAAATGTGTTTTCAAATCACTTCACCGTATCGCAAAGAGGAAACACTAATAACTTCACATTCAAGATGCATATGAAGAATTTGATACAAAACCTTTCACCTGATTTTACTCATATTTATTAGCATATAGGCGAAGTGAAATTATTTAAAAAGAAAAAATAATAAAAATAATCTGAAAATTCGATCTCGAGATTTTGATAAATCGTCAAGTTTGAAACCTCTGTGTGTCTAGTATGTTTAAGACAATCTTTAAACACGATAGTTTAAAAAGTCAATGAAATAAAATCCTGAAATTTTGAATATGGGCTTTTCATAGAATTTGCAAATTTCTTTGAACATTTGAAATAAATCCGTCAGTAAAACCGTCCATCTGTAACCCGTTATCCTTCCATTTCCCGATTTTAATGAATCTGCAACACAGTTTACCTACCAAGAAATTTCCATGGTCAGGAAGAGAGATTTATAGCAATTCTTAGTTAAGCCTGAAAGAATGTCAGATCAATGATCAAAATGATGGTTCTAGAACGTGCAAAAATTTTGACTCTATCTCTATTAGGATCCGAGATCTGTAGACCCTTCCAGAAAATTCCTCACTCAATGGAAGACTTTAAAAAGCCAATCTTTCATACAAGGATTAGTGCTCTCTATGAAGTGTTAATGACAAAGCGAGACCTCTAATTGTTTGCATTACTTACTATTACTCTTTCCAATTTGGTTATTTTGTTGTTAGTGTTTACAAGTTAGTATTTATTCTGTACAAATTGACTATGTTTTAGTCGCCTGTGCTTCATATCTTTCTAATATGCTTAGTATAAAATATGATCTTCTATGATGTTATTGTAATTACGGAAATCTTCTGATGGATTCGTTGGAGGATTTTCATAACAGTGTCAGTCAGATAGATGAAAAAGGCACAGGGCTACATTTATAAAATGAAACAAATTGATTTAGAATTATAGATTTGTATTAACATTTGAATTCAATCACCGGAAAGGAAGACATCTAAAATCGTTCACAATTTTTTTTTCTTCAAATTAATATAAAGCTGAATACGAACCCTGTTGTGGTAAGATGCGAAAATGTCGAGGAAAGCATATTACCTCTAATTGTCAATATAAATATGAATATAATGTTCCAAATTAATAACTTAAATTTGAATTGAGAGGCATAATTATATAAGCATATTAAAACATTTTCCTCTCTTGATTGACCTTCTTTGCTTTAAACTGACTTATTTATTTTATTTCGGCGCAATTAAAGATTACATTTAATGGAGTTTCTAAGGAAACCTCAGGAGAATACGTCTGATGGCGAAGACTCTACAATTTAATTAATAATTGAGATGTGCGAAATGAAGATTTATGTATTTTCTTTATGTGTTGATAAAATTATGATGAATAGAACTGAAGGTTGAATTAATGACGTTAAAATATAATTAGTTTGGTCAATGAATATTGGATTATTATCCAATCTGGGATATTATAATTAATCCAATATTTCTTTATGACATAATCTAGAAGTGAATATCTAACTATTTCAGAAAGGATCTAAGATTCATATGGTAAAAATGTCTTTTAAACATTTCTAAAAATATTCTCAGACTGTGTAAATTCAATTTGAGATTATACAGGGTGTCCCAAAAATGAAACAGTATTTATTATCCGAAATATTGCAACTAGGTATAAACTTACAATCGAAAGTTTCTTCCAATAAGGCAGAAAAGTACTGGGAAGTGCTTTGGATTCTGTAGTTTCACTAAAAAGTGAAAAAAATTTCAATTTTATACCTCCTTTCTAGCATAATAATGTCAATTAGAAAATTATTACTTTTTTTGCATTCATCTACGCGTGAAAACAGTTTCACACTTATATAAAGAAATCACAAAAGTATTTTTATTTCGAAATTTGAAAGTGCTTATCATAAATTTAGATATATCTTTCATGTTAGAAACTCTAATCTATTCAATACAAAATATAAAATATCCTAATACCTCACCAATTATGAAAAAAATATACTAATCATAAATTCGGTTAGTTTCTTCGATTTTTCGAAAATTGTAAGTTAGAATATATAAAGAAATAAAAAGCTTCAGTGTTGAAACATCTAAAATATTTCAAAGAAATCTTACAGTTGCAGAAAAAAAAAAGAGAAATAAACCAGATTTATTTTGGCATCATTCATCATACAATCATAAAAAATTGTGTCATTTGAAAGGGTCTAACGCAATCTTAAATTTTTTTTAGAGAAAAATATCGTAAGGGACCGTCTATATTGAAATGAGACCGAACTTCAAATTTCTAATGGCAACACCCATTTTTTTCTACACCCATTTAAAACTACATTAAAAATTATTCACGGAAACCGATTTTCATTAGTTTGGGTATTCGTTTCGAAATTATGAGCTAACAAAATTTTGACTTTCTAATGTTAAAATTTAATTTTAAATTTTTATTCACATCTTGAAAACTTATACATTTATTGACTTAAAGTTTTGTTGTGAAAATTTAAGGTATTCTATACATTTTGACATAAATCGAAGGACAATGCCATTTTATGGGGATATACATAACTTTAGAGGACAGATGTTAATTTAAAACCGGCTGAAGCAAAATTACAAGGTTTAAACTTCCGCCACGGCACAGAAAAACAATATTACAAATAGCAGTTAGTAAATATCAATTATTAAATAAACTGATAAAGCAAACATTCCATTTAAATTTTACAGTTATTCTAAATATAGAAAGATCATATGCAACAATCTTACGCACTAACAGTTTAAAATCAAAGATAAAATAAACCAAAGGAAACATTCTAAAAATGCGTGAGCCTATTTTAGTATGAACTATTTGAAAGAAGAAATTTATAATTGCATTTTTTTATTTGAATTCTTTTGGCATATTTATGGAAAATTCTTGTTTGGCACCTTCAATTACAGCCACAAATAATGAGCATCTCAAAGATTACTTGAAGGTAGAATGTGTACAGGTTTAAAAATTTCTAAAGCTCATAAATAAACCTTTAAAATGTAATTGGCAGAAATTTCTCTAAAAAACATTTAAAAAAAATGTGTTACATTACATTCTTTTCATTACATTGGCAAACGCTTTTATATTATTCATTCATGATTTCTTAATTATGTTCTCAGTTCTGTATTTAATCTTGCATCATTTAAACTATTCGTATTTCTTTCATGACAGTAGCGTAATTTTAATATGCTATTTACACTGAAAATTATAACATGCTTTTATAGTTTCAAGGTATATGAGGTACGATTTTTAAATATTTTTAATGAAGCTAAAAATGTAATTATTGAGAATTTATTACAATTTAGAATTTATTGCTAATTTTGTAATAAATTCTGAATTGTTTTTTTCCCCCAGTGCACCGATTTGTAACTTTGAACTTGTAATTTACCAGTTACTTTTTGGAGGCAAAGTACTTAAAAATAAATCTTTTGATTCTGGTTTGTCTTAAAACAGCGTATTCTTTTTAATAAAAATTAAACTTGATGTCAGATATTATAGTTACGTAGTAAGGCACTGTTATATAAAATACAAATTTAAATTAGTTTCATTTTAGGACACTTTTCTATTTATTTAAAGAATTTTGCAACTTTATGCACAATTTCAATGATTGCATTTATTGTTATATAATTCAAAAATATTTTTAAGAAAGGCAAGAATAAGACATAGGATACGTGGCATTCATCACTATAAAGGTTTTTGAAGGATTAAAAAATATATTTTTTAAATATCTCTGCGAGTGACGAAAATCAATGCATTCTGTTTCTAAGTTTTGGCG
>JAPMOR010064988.1:61839-73005 GCA_026543865.1 Argiope aurantia | reverse complement strand
TAACTTTTATAAAAATATCATTGATTATTATTATTATAGTAAATTAATTCTTATAAAAATATCATTGATTATTATTATTATAGTAAATTAACTTTTATAAAAATATCATTGATTATTATTATTACAGTAAATTAAATTTTATTCAATTGTCACTGATTATTTTTATTACAGTGGATTTATTGGCTAAATTTAAAGTGACGGAATTGTAGTAAAAATCTGATATATCTTAAAATGCAAATTAGGAAAAACTTATACGAAGAAAATAAATGATATAAAAAATTTGGATCTTAAGTGAACTATTGTAAGAAAAAGCGCCACTTTTTAGATAACAAAATAACAGTGAAGATTTGTTTTTAAGTAGAAACATTTTAAATAAGTAATAAATAATTAATAAATAACAAATAAATGAAAAATAAAAGTGCGGATCTTTGAATGGGACCATCCTATTCGTTCAAAATATACATTTTTCATAAATAAGTGAAAAATAATCATTTTATCGATAATTAATTAAATTTTCTGAAAATATCATTGATTTTTGTTATTACAGTGAATTAAATTTTTATAGCACTGTCTTTGATTATTATAATTTTAATGAAACTTGACTCATTTGAAACTGACAGAATGGCAATAAAAATCTGATTTGTCAAATAAATCGTCACGTTTCATTGAAATTTTTTTATTTATTTTTTCAATGTGCCAGTTTTGACAAATCATAGGAGATTTTTTGGTGAGACAGGAAAAAAAATCGGGAATAATTATTGTTATGCTTGCCAGGATGAATGACATAACAATTTGAAGCATTGCAATAAAAAAATTTCTGCAACTTTTATCATCTAATTTTTAATTAAGAGCAGCATTGATATTATTTTTTCTAATTTAGAATATACTGTTCTTTTTGATTTCATCCGTATATTTCTATATGCTATTTCTTATGCTTTCTCTTATTTTGATATACATCATAGCATGTTTTAGCAATAAAGTACAGTTTAAAAAATTACAGTTATGTGTTGGCGTAATCATTTTTTTTTTACTCAACATTCTCCATTGGCACATATTGAAGTATCGATATTTACTGGCGTAAGTATTAAATAAGTATTATTTATTTTCTATTAAAAACAGAAAAAATCAAAAACTATGTAAAAGTTAAATTTGTATTAAATGCTGTCTCAATTTATATGTTTTTTTATATCGATTTAAATTATTTGGAGACGTGTAATGTATAGATTTCAAAATAATTTGATAGAAATTTTTAAGTGCAATTAGAAAGCAAACGTTTTAATTTTTGACTAAGATAGCAGAAACGTAATGCCAATCCTTTTTTCTACCGCACCAAAATGAAAGGATCATCGATTCCTTCATTTTTTAGGGGGCGTTAGCTTAAGCAAAATAGCAACTTTACAGTTCGAGTGATTTTTATCGTTTACTTTTTTTACTTACTTATTTTTATTACTTTCCCTTACACTACTCAACCTTATTTAAAATACTCACCCGGCTGTGAACGAGGGGCCGCCATGGCCAGAGGGTAAGGTCTCGGCTCGAGAGCCGTAGGGTTTCAGGTTCCAGACCCGATTCCACAGAAGAACCGTCTTGTAAGGGGGTCTGTTGCACGTTAAATCCGTCAAGGCCAAACGTCCTCTCGCTGGTTTGGAGAGGAGGATGCAAGCTCAGGTGTCGTCCTCGTCATATGATCACGGTTCAAAATTAAGAGGTCCGTCCCAAATGTAGTGTTACTTTACAACGAGACGTTAATATAACTAATCTAAAAAATTAAAATAAACCGTCAGCGAAAGCTCTATATTAAAGGATTATTCGGACCGATTTTGTTTCAGATGAGAGATTCATGATATAAAGTAAGTTATCACTATGAATACCCTTGCATTACATCTTAAATTCCTCATTTTAAAAAGCAAATGAACTCGAAACGGACTGTCAGTATAGAATTTTCACGATCGGGTTAGGCCGAAATAGTAGTGAACCATACTAAGTGCATGACAAAAGATTAGGAGAAGAAAATGCAAATTATTCTTCGGTGATGCTCCTTTTACGAGTTCATCAAATTGTAGATGCATAAAAAATTTATAATTAATTAACAGTTCTCAATTCAAATTTCATTTCGCGTGATTTATTTTAACTGAGTCTATCTTCTTTGTTTTCTGCCTCTGTTTCAATGTTGGGATTTTCCTTCTAATATAGTTCTAGTAGAGTTTCCAATCAGAACATTGAGCTTTCGAAATCGAGCATGAATTAGGGGGAAATTAAAATATATATATATTTTCTCCAAAATTTTATAATTTTACTATTTTTTGTACATATTTTAAATGGTGTTGCGCCTTACCCATTTATTTTTGAGAAAACTGGCACATTTTGTGACAGCAAAAGTATTAGATTTTTCAAATTTTAACCTCGTAAAATAAAGAGTATTTCACGGACTTCTGAAATACTTAGTATGTATAATATAAGCCTGAGATAAGCCTAATGTATAATATAAGCCAAATTAACCAAAATTAACTTTTAAAACGTATACGGTAGGAGCCTGTAGAATAAAAGTATTCTGTTCTTCAAATTGCCTCATTCCGCTTTTTTTTTTTTTTCCTTTTCAAATTTAATGTTATGCATCTCAAATTTTTCTTATTTGCGACCCAATAGATTATTTGAGACTCACTACCTAATTTGTAAATCGTCGTAATTAGGCCTGTATTTTTAGAAAGAAAAACGATTGAAATGATATAAACAATTATATTTTACATTATACGAGTCAATAAAATTATCTATTATTTATCAACTATTTCAAACAAAGTTTCGTTAATCTCTGACCAAAAATGGTCGAATTATGAGACTTTGCATTTATTTATTTCAGACGAGTTTAGGTTACTTTTGATAGATCAATATTATGGTTGCCTCGAAGTAAGATCGAAATAACATTGAAAGCTAAAAAATTAAGTCACTTTTAATGACAAAAGAACTGAATATTTTTCTTTAAAATATTAGTGCGCCTTTAATATTTTACTAAATAGGGTCGGGGAACAGGATAAAGATTCAGATTTATTCATTTTTTTCAGAAGATCATTTACTGAAACAAATAACAAAAAATATAAATATTTTCATCGTTCAGAGCATTTTTCTGCTTTGAAGTATATGGCTATCTCTAATTGTTTTGAAAATTAAACGTTCGGCCACGGTTACACAGTGAATGTCGATTTTAAATTGGATATAATTCTACATATATTAATATGTATTTATATTTTTCATAAGCATTACACATCTGTTAATTATATTTTCTATATTTCTGAAAAGTAATATATTTTTAAAACTCTATTTATATTAAAAAATAATGAAGAATTTTCAGATTTTCAAGTTATATTATATTTAATATTTTTTTCTAGTTCTTCAGTATAAATATATGAAAATAAAAACTTTTTCACCATATTGAAGTTTTCTTGCATATTTTTCTTGCTCGAAATTCGTAAGTTGAATTTATTTTGAATAGTTTTATTTATTAATTATTTATTTTGAATTCGCTTCTTTGTTGATGTAAGGTGAAGTAAGGTTTGCTTGCAAATTGCAGATTATTACATCACGAAATAATTTTACAAGATTTCTAGAAAACAGATATTTATAGAAAGCACGTAGAATATTCTCTTTTAAAGGGCAAATATGTTGTGTCCATTTATTGTTAGTTTTCTCTTATTTCACTTTCTGGCAGTGTTAGTCTCATTGATGAACAGATTTACAGATTTTCTTAATAAATACTCAATGGATGCCTAATCACTGACTCAACTTGGTTTCAAACCTGACAACCATTAGTCAAAAGTCTTGTATTTTCTAGATTAAAGATGGTTCTGGAAAATACAAGAATTTTGGTTTTATAACTCTGGAGTCTAAGATCTGTCAGTGATTTTGCCGTCTTGCATTGTGTTCCTGTGGATTATTTTCCATTATCCAAATTATTATATTGAATTCATCATATCCCCCTCCCCCTATCGCCTACATGGGTATAGTATGTCTTATTTCAGAAGCAATTTTTTCTTCAAAATATTTTTGATTTACAATTGACATTTTTATTACCTTAATCGACGATAAAATCTCAATTTGTCTTAAAAAGGTTTTAAAAAATTGAAGCCTGGAATAATATATCCAAAATAGGATTTATTATACCAGGCTTCAATTACTTTCAAAAGAATATTCCATAACACATACTTATTTCTGGACATTTTTGATAATCGATATTAAATAGAAGCGTTTTGAACAAATAGATATTTTCTCATTATATTAGAAACTGAAATGCTAAGAGATACCATTATGACACTAAATAAGTATCATGGACTATCGGTTTTAAAATAGTCTTTAAAAATTGTTCTTCCGCTGCTTTCTTACTGAATTGACAAAAGAAAAGAAGAAAAAAAAGCTCAATATTCGATTTTCTTCTTTATAGATGTTCTTTTCACTGGAAAAAATATTGAAAGAAATTGAAATGATAAAAATAAGCGAATTTTTATCAAAGCATGACAGATATTTCAGCTTTCGAAAAACTTGTTGATAAACGCCCTCACATAATATCCAGAGGGAGATGACGAATATTTCTGTTTTGAGTTCTTAGAGAAGAAATAAACACCAGAGGCATCTGCAGAATATTGCAGCTGAAGCTTCAACATAAGAATGTTTGTTTTTGTGATAAATGGATCAAGGGTTCACGTGTACATATTTAGGTTTTAAAATAGATTACTAGTTAAAGGTACAGCTGAGAATAAACATTTGATTACTTTCTTATATTGTTATCTAACTTCTGAGAACATATAAAGGTAGATAATAAAAATATAAAAGGAATTGTATCACTTACAATTTACTTTTTCTTGCTTCAAGAAAGTAAAAGAAAATGATAAATATATCATATTTATCTCAGACATAATTTTATATTTCCTTTTTATTGTGAACCCCCGGGGGGCACCTCGAAATGAGGATGAAATGCTTCCGGTATGGTGGTTGGATCTCGCCACCCTGGAGGGAACACTAATAGGTGGGGGAACTAACTCCTCCCATCAATGACGGGACGTACTCCCTACGGGAAGGGTTGTACCGTGGCCGGTGATGGCCCTTAGGACTCAACCACAGTTCCCGTCAATTGCTTTAGCGGCGGTCCGGTCATTCAGTTTTATGGTTTAAATCCGTGTGCCTTCCTGCGGGTCGGAGAGTTAGATGGTTGACTTTCCTTTTTATTGTTCCCCCGTGAGGGTGGAACCGCGAAATGAGGATGAGATTCTTCCAGCATGGTGGTTGGATCTTGCCACCCTGTAGGGTACACGAAAAGATAGGGGTCTGGCTTCTCCCATCGATGATGGGGCTTATTTCCTTAGGGAAGGGTTGTGCCGTGGTTGGTGATGGGCCTTAGGAACCCCAGTTCGCACCATTCTTGCTGTTGTAGCGGTCCAGTATTATCCGTGTAGTTTTCGGGCGAGTCTGAGAATCAGTGATATGACTTTCCTTTTTATTGAGATAAAATTATTGTTAAAGAAATATTTAAAAGCATCATTGCTCTTTATTTAAATTATTTTTCTTCACATTCCAGAAGTATAAGAGGATGACTAATTCCTCTCAGCAAAAATTCCAATGAACATTATTATGTTATCTTCATGATATTGTGTATCACTCAGAATATCGAACAGCATCAAGGAGATATCGTGCAATATCTTGTGATATTAATAATGGATAATTTCTTTTTTCTGTTACATGAAGCAGTTTCTTTATATGAGCATATTTAAGTTTTAAAATGGGTAAGTTTAGTTTAGTTATATTAATGCCCCATTTTAAAGCAACAACAACAAAAAAAAACTCTTCTGGGACGGACCTCGTAATTTTGAACCGTGATGAGAAGACGAGGAGACACCTGAAATGGCACTCTCTCTCCGAGTTCCACACCACACAAGAGGAAGGACGCTTGTCTCTGAAGGATTTAGTTTGCATCAGACCCGCTTACATGATGGTTCTTTGGGGGAATCGGAACTCAGACCTGAAGCTCTCCAGTTCCGAAGCCGATACCTTACCACCAGGCCACTGCGGCGCTTTGCAAAGGATTAAAATGACAGCTAAGAATAAATACTTGGCTAATTATTTATATTTTAGACAAATTTAATTGGATATGGTAATCGAAAGCAAAAGATTTAAAAGATGTCGCATCATTTACAATACTTTTTTATTTATAATATTTAGAAAATATAAGAAAAAAAATAAATATATTATTTTTATCTCAGATATAATATTATATCTTCCTTTACAGAAATATAACTATGGATAAGGGAAGATTTTAAAAGTATAGAGCTTCTTTATTATTTTTTTCTTTATAATTCGAAAATATATGAAAATGATTAATGGATTCTATCAGCTACTCATAGAAACATACTTAGGTTTCAAAATGGTCTAAATAGATAAATGAAGATCAACGTTTGGTTGTTTGTTAAAATCTTAGCTGAAGTTTTCTTCTTATATTACCAATGACGCGAAAAAAATATCAAAGAATTAATGCTTCATTTTTTATATAATTATATTTTGAGCAAATAACATACTTCAGTCACCCCTGTCTGCCCAAAGTCACATGGCTAAATTAAATGATCAAAGTGTCTCGACATTGTAGGTCGACTCTATGGTTGAGTCGTAATAGCTATCACAAGCCCTGGCGCACCCCCACCCCCCGTAAAAGTCAATTTCGAGAAAATTAAAGAAAATAATAAATGGGTAGATTTTTGTGACAAATAGGCAAGATGATCCACTTAACATGTTTTGAAGCGGGCAAAAGGACAAATAAAAACCAAGCATTAAGCCATTAATTATTAGTTTATATTTTAGTTAGCTTTTCCATAATTATGTTCATAGGTAGAAAAAGATTGAAAAGATTTTTGCATACCTTTCATTTTCTCTTTTTTCATGCATGAATGAAGTGAAAGAAAAGGCAAAAATAAAAATATATTTTTAAAAACACATGATTTTATTCATGCATCATAAAGTAAACAATAAATTTCATTTCACAAGCATGGAGGTCAAATTCAGCTCATGAAAATGCCTGGATTTTAAAGAAATAATGTAAGTAAGTTAAAATAAGTTTGAATATTTATTTGAAAAGAATATGTTTTTTTCTTATGCTGCTTTCTCAAAACATCCTTATAACATGGTAGAAATGAAAAAAACTGTTTCTATTTTTTTTCCACTCATATATATATACATATGGATTTTGTACATAATGGATTTCAAATCCTGTCGGCTAAATAATGTCTAACATTATTTTGGTTGAAGCAGAGTGCAAGTTTGAAGACATAGACGAGACGTCCTATTTTTGCTTTCGTTTTATTCTATCTTTAATATCCATCTCGGGAAAGCAATTTATATACAAGCAGATGCAGTGCGGCACAAAAGAAGAAATATGAAAAAAGCGAAAAGGAATGAACAAATGATCACTAGTCTTATATAACATTAGTAATTCAATAAATATACATCTATACGCAAAGTTCTAATTAATAAATATTTGGAACGCCAAAGTCTACATTTTTGTTACTATCTATAGCTCTTTACGTGGAGTAGTAAAATATTTGAATCACTAAAAATATATTTATTGGCGTTTGGTTAATTATATTAACGTTCTGTTTTTTAAAACTACACTAGGGATATTTCGGGACGAAGCTCGTAATTTTGTACCGCGGTCAGATGACGAGAAAGGCCGCAAGTAAGGATTAGCCTTCCCTTCTCCAAGTTCCAGGACCGCACTGTGGAGAGGAGGGTGGGGGCATATGGTCCCGATGGATGTAGGCACCAGGTCTGCTAATACGACTGTACGATGAAATCGGGTCTCGTACGTAGAGCCCTCTGACCTTGAGCCTGAGACCTTACCACTATAACCTATTTTTCTATTGCCATACTTTATAATGTATAAGATGGATTATGTATAATTTATGTATGAGATCTAAACGTAGTGGAGACTACTTTCCTAATTTCATGATTAATTTTTTTCAAGTAACATAATTTATTTAAATTGCATTAACACCCCTTCTGGAAGCAACACGATAGGTTGCTTCCAGAAGAGGGTTGTCCAGAAGAGGGTTGTTTTAAGAGGGTTGTCATAATTTTAAACGCGATCAGATGACTAACCAGTTTTGATGTAAAGTAATAGTTAAAATGAGTTCTATCAGATCGAGCGTTATTAGAAATAAATTCAAGCTGTATCCTTAAAGGGATAATTCAATGAAAAGCTCCGTTTATCTTCTTCTTCAAAGTAATGAAAATCATTTATTATTCTCAAATCAGATACAATAGTTAAAATATTAAAAAAAAAACCTTTCTACATAAAATTAAGCATTTATAGCTACACTATAGTATGAATAAAAACACATTATATTTAAAATCTAAGACAATATTCTCAATTCTTGTAAAACATTAAAAAAATCAGAAACAAGCGTTAACGACAAAATAAATTCTCATTCAAACACTTTCGGAAAGTGTTAATTTCACACGAGTAAATAGAGTGGAGGAAAAATTGTGAGTGATTCGTTTGGTAAAATTGTGCTCTGTCGTGACTCCCGAGTATTCCCATTATCGATTCCTGCCCCATTAACTCGAGAGTGAATCGAAATCGGAGAAACACTGAATCGATTCCTGAGCTGTTGCCAGAACCCTGCTCTATTATTAAGCAAACGACGAGGATTGCTACGGCCTTCTGGAATTCTGCGATTCGAATTCGTTTCGTTTATTCAAAGATGTCCGTATGATAACGATTCGATGTGATAATGGTTTCCAATTTTGTGGTGACATGACGACTTAACCACGAGGCTTAAATTCATTGCAAGAAGATAATGGAGATTGCTCGAGTTCCAAGAAGAGCGACATACTAAATGTCTATATATGCGTTTTTATATCATGGTTTTACCACAATAAGTTTTCATTTTTCTATTTGACAATTTATTCAATACACTTTTGGATTATACCGGTTTCCAATTCACGAATTGCTCAAAGTGAAAATGTTTTAAATTTCAAAATTTGCCTTATATCTTGGATTATAGTTATATATTAAACTCCTGAAATACAATAAAATCCTTTTTGGAATAATATTTGTCGATTACTGAATGTCAATGCAAGCAATTAAATAGTTTAGTTTTTGAAAAATATTTATGATTAGTTTAATTTTATACCCCTATTTATAGATCTTTTTAAAATTCTGTACAGGTTCTGGTATCTGTTGTGAAAATATTAATATAAATGAGAAAATTTTCAGAAAAGTGAAGTTAGTTGTATAATCTTTTCTCCAAAACATTTTGATCTGAGTTAAATACTAGCCCACGTGTTTTAGAAAAGAAATGAAATGCATATTAAATTATTGTCATTTTATTATACTGAATTAAACATAAAATTTTCTACATTATATCAATATACAAGAAAATCGAAATGGGAACACATTCATTACTTTTTGTTATGACTGAATTTTAAAGATTAATTCCATCAGCAATGATATTTGATGTTTGTCCGTGATCATTATACTATGTGCAATTTTTAGAAGAAAAAGTTTAAATTATATATGATCAATATTAAGTAATTCCTTAGACTAAAAGAAAGTTCTTCACTCTTAATAATAAGTATATATTTATCCTTAAAAAGATAAATATACTAGTATAAGTAAGAATAGAAATGGAATATTTCTTAATTTTTTGTGTGTGTTGTGTTGTGAATTAAGCGATTTTAAGCCGGTGGGGGAGTGTCTCTTGTTTTTATAGTAGCGCCATCTAGGGCCAAGAGAATGATTTAGCTACACATACGTCACTCACAACCCTTTTTACGGGACGGACTTCATTCATGCATTTCATTCACTCACCCATAGATCGTAATTTAGACTTGAAACAAAGAACGATCACCTCTGAATCAGTATCCCCAGTGGTATTACTCTCGAAATGGATGATTTGTGACCACGACAGATTTATACGTGCACCAGCCACCACAGAGCGTCTTCGGCCGGCGGGGTTCTTAACTCACAAGCTAAGAAATGGAAGTCTAACGCCCTACCAGTCAGGGTATCCCGGCCCTTCTTAATTTGTAGTTATTATTAATATTAATAATGATGATTAGTGCTTACAGTTTAATTTTGTAATGAAATCAATAAATTTGATTTCCATATATTTTTATTTTTTCTTCACGATTTTATTGTGCCTTTGCTACTAATCACATCCGGTATTGAAGCACAGATTTTGCGGTGTAGCTATGGTATGTGATATCCAGAGAGTGACATTCATTTTTTTTTCTCCCTCAAGATATTTCACTTTCAAAAGTGATATGTGTGTTATCCTTAAAGAGTTCCCTCTTGCCAAGAAGGGCGCCTAGGTTATCTGTACCCTCCTCATCCCTTGATCAATAGAGGGTATATAAATATAGTTCTGAATAATTTTGAAATGATATCCGTCTGATGAACCAACAGAAACAATAACTCAACCTTTCTTGCACTTTTGCATTTCCAAAATTGCAAGAATGGTTTTGTATTTATGACACATGAAATAATTTTGAACGATTATCAAACAATCTGACTGAGTCTCAGACATCAAACAGAAATCCAAGTTTCTGTGTCAAATAAATATGTTGTTAATTAGTTCACAGCATTTCGTAATTCATGAATAACTAGTTATCTGCCTTTTAATGTAAGCATTGTATCAGTATAATTTTTTTTTTGTATCTGAACTGATACAAATGAAGCTTAAATAAGGTACAAACTGATACAAATGCTGCATTAACTATTTTTCAAGTACTTTCATTTTTAAGAAGAAATTAATCTAAACTATTTCGAATTTCTCTGAATATAGGAATTAATTTACATACTTTATTGAAGGAAGTACATGGCCGATCATACACGATCATGAATTTTATATCCGGATGATATAGTTGATTATCTGCAGTATTATTTCCCTAAAAATTCACAATTCATGTATAGTAAGGAAAATAGACATTTTAAAGGAAGCTGAAGGGATATTAATTCAATGGTCCCAGAGTTTGGCAATTTGGAGACAAAATTTAAGATTTTAGCAAATACAAGGCATTCGGAAGTATATTTATTAAGACACGAAATCTGTATATTCTTCCAGAAAATTCCATGTCTTTAATAAAACACATAAAACACACACACACACACACACACACACACACACACAC
>JAPMOR010064988.1:43078-60242 GCA_026543865.1 Argiope aurantia | reverse complement strand
GTAATCTTTGCTGATTATAATAGATATTCAATACATGACAAAATAAAGTTCCTTAGAACGAATAATATATTTTTTTCATATGTATTAATCTTCACCGGTGCTTATATTTGCTCTCTGTCATTAAACTTAGCATATTTTAAGTGCGATCTATGTAATAAAACATTTCAATCATAGTTGCTAATGAATGCTTAATTTGTGGGTAATCGGATACATTTAATGAATATAACGTCACTGTAATCTTTGCTAATTGGGATAGATATTCAATCCTTGACAAAATAAAGCTATTCAAAATATTTATTTAATAACAATAAAATGAACATATTTTTGAGTTACTATCAGGAAATATAACTTCAAAAATTCCAATTTATTTTATAACCAGAGCAATTCTTTCTTTTCTTACTATATTATAAATACCTTTAACATTATATAAATTATAAAACCACAATTTTTCGCAATAATTTTGAAAAATAAAAGAAAAAAAAACCCAACAACTATCTACTCGGTTTGTATTTCTGATTACTGAATTAAATATACAGGTGATGCAAAATTTAAGCAGCTAATCTTATAGAAAGAGTAAAAAAAGACAACAACATGGAGATCTAAAAGGACAAAATTCATTAAATTCTTGAATTCAAATTTGTTTGATGATTGCAATGCATTCTTTCTGTATACTTCATATTTGTGAAATTAAAAATGATTAATACTTTTTATTATTCTTGTAAACAGTAAAAAAGACTTCGATATCATTACTTAGACAATTGCTAATGATTTTCAAGAATTCAATTCATTTCTCCTAATTACAGAATGTATTCAGGGATAACAATTCTACCTTAGAAGCAATACTTGAAATTCCTTCTTCAAGCACTGGAATAGATTCAAATCTGTAAACGTCACTTCACAGCGATGGTTTCCATATTGCTGAGAAACCATTATAGCCAAGAAAGGCAGCAAGACAAAGTATGGTGAATTACTTACGAATTAATAAATAGACATTAAAATAACGAAGAAAGATGACAGAAATAAGAAAAACTAAAACGTGATGATATTATTGACAATACTGATGTTTTAAAAGTATGTCAGTGGACTTGAACCTAAAAAGGCTGCTTCACTGCATTTTCTTTTAAAATCATTACTATATATAGGATAATTATGAGATAAATATCAAAAATATCAATTCTAAGTCATTTTTATTATCTTGGTCAAAAATATCCTTTTTTTAACATAGTATAAAGGAGTGATCTTTTCAAACCTTTTTGTGTAATATTTAAGGTGTACGTACACACTTGAAGATTTTTTTAAAAATTTTAACTTTAAAAATCCAGTTTTTTCACAGTAGGTTATTAACATATTTTTAAACTCATTTCAGTTAGAAAAAACTATATTACACTAATTATTAATTAATTAAATAATATTGAATGAGCTAATTAGCCTATTTTTTGAAACATGATATCTTAAATTCTAATTTGTACAGATACACAATTCTAGTTGGAAATGATGCCTAATATTAGTCTTCATGTTGTCTGCCTCGAACAAGTTATAAAAATGTATAGTTTTTTAAAACCATTTTTTCATCAACAATGAATAGAAAAAACGAGATTTTTTCTGTAATTTTAACTTTTAAACGGCTATTAAAAATTTATTTATATAAATATAACTTTGATTGATGCACAAAACATCCGCTATTTCATACAAATTATTTTGATATATAAATAACTGATTTTGATTAATTTCTTGTTGAGTTATGATTGTCTGAATGAAGCTACATAGTTGGAAAATATCATTCTTCATAAAATTTGTTTAAAAAAAACCAAAAACCTTAAATAGAGTTTTTAATGAAAGCACCTCAAGAAAAATAATTATAACTCGAGAAATATTTCGAATATGGACAACATCTTGGTATCGTTTGAAAGCTAAAGGATCCGAGAACATTATTAAGCAATAAAAAATATTCGATATTATGAACGATTTTCGAAGTTTTAAGTGTGTACATATTTAATACTAGTGTTATTCCCCTATTCCCCACAAAAAATGTGGTCCTTGGGAAATGCAGAGAGCTCTTTGCATGCAATTCACATAAAAATAGTTATGAAATACTGACATTTGGCTTGAATTTAACAATTTTAATGAATTTTGCCGATTGAGCTCTGGCATGTAGTTAATAATTCGGAAATTGAATTTGTATTTTAGATGTGTTTTCTCTAACCGAATGAAACAAAACTACACTTGTAGTAACAAATTACATACCAAATTTGACACATTGAAGTCCTTGCGTTTCTTAGTTATGGCGTTTATATGTTTCTGAAAATACAGACTGAAAGATTGCACTCCAATTGTTGACTTGAAGCAACATTTTATGGATGTCTTCAATATAGATGTTAAATCTGCGTAGCGAAATTTATAAATCTAGATTTCAACTATGATGGTGCTAATTTATATTCGAGCAACCGGACAGGCGGATTCTCTCTGAATGGATTTCGCTCAAAATTTAACAGATATATACAAATTTGGTGTAAAGACCTTATACAAAATTTCACCCTTCTAGTTCTAAACGTTTTTGAGTTATCTTTGTCACAAAGAGAGAGACAGATAGACGGTTATTTTCCAAAAAGTACGTTTTTCGAACTTAAGGAGGTCTAAAAAGTGGAGATTCTTCAAGATCTCGAGTTCGCGTTTTTTGAAGATTACAATACTTACTCTGTATCTTGTATACAAGGAAAAAGTAATAATTTGCACTTCGTTTAGCTGTCTGCACTTCGTCTGACTTGATTGCATCAGCCATTGTACTCTGTATCTGACGATTTTTCTTACTCATATTTTCAGAAAGATGTCATTTTCTTCTATATCAGCACTTTCTAAAATTGTTTCATTCGTTTTCCCACTTAACAACGCTATATATATATATATATATATATATATACAGTGGTAATTCAAGTGGCATATTTCGCATATTTATACTTACAAATACTTACAACTAACTTTTAATGTGATCAACATGCATTTCCTTTCTAAGTGTATGAAAAATTTGAATTTTCTATTTCAACTGAATTTCATTATAGTGATTACTTTAGAATAAATTTAAAATTCATATACCGTTTCATAAACCTTTAATGGAAAAAAAAGTTTAAAAAACGTTTACATTTGCTTAAATGTAAAGAAAAAAACCGAACAATAAGTGGCTGATATATTGAATAAAACATAAGCCGTCCCACAAAGAACAGCCTGTTGAGGTAATTTTTAACACGAATCTAAAAAGGATTACTCGTGATTTCATATAAATTCCAAAAAGATTTTTCCAAATTTACCAAATCTTTTCCCATTCATCATAGATCTTCCTGTCTGTCTTTCTAGGGCATCTGGACCAGATCCAGGAGGGTTTTTTTCCCTTAATAATTCTTTTTTCTGCCTGCTTACATCAAGCGATATTTCTCCTTTCTCATTCTCTTCTTTTTCAACTTGACTTCTTTGTTGTTCGTTTTCCGTTTGAGATAGTTATTCTGGGAGAATTTTTATCCCCGATAGAGATGAAAGAAGAGTCTCTCAATTACAGCAAGGAAATGCAGCAAATCTGATGCAGATAAATATCGGCAAATCCATAAATTTATTTTTTCACCTTTGCCTGTCTTCCTCTTCATTTTTTACTTAATATGAGTTAATACGCATGAGATTACTTGGAATAAGATCTATTCATGCATGATATTTTTAACTTAGAAATAACTTTTGTAAAAATTACTAAAATATACAAAATCCTTTTCGATATATATGTGCTGAAATAAAAGAGAAATTTTAAAAAAAACTAGTGAAGACGATTTAAGTCTTAATATTGCTAAAGTCTTAAGTTTATCGTTTCATTCATTGATGTAGTTAAAAGTAGTAGCTATTTGGTCATTTAAAGAATAAATAATAATAATTTAATAATAATTTATCTTCAATAAATAAATAAATAATAATTTATCTTCGAAGTAAAGATAAATTTCAATTCCTTTATTTTAATTATTCACATATAGAAACAGCAAAGACGCCAAATTCTGTTATAATTCATGAGAATTTTCTAAATTTATTTTAAAATTTCAAATTAGTTTTGATATATTTTATTCATTTGTTTATTTATTTTTGTCATTTGTCATATGTTTCTTTTAAGAAGTTGGTGCAAACGTTCTTTAATTTTTTACACCTGCAAATCAACCACTCGTAATATTTTGACGTCTTGATCCTTCTTTACACATTTTGTTACAATCCTGTAATATTTCTTCCTCGAGTAGTTAGTCCAGCAAAGAAGAGAAATTTACGGATATTTTTAATGGGCGATGAATGAATGTCAAATCAACGATCCCCGAGTTTGGTAAAAAACTTAGTATTGGTCAAACTCGGAGGCATAAATCATGATTAAAAAAAATACAAGAATTATGACAACATATCGATTAGTAGTCGAAATTCAGGAATCCTTCTACAAAATTCAATATCTTGTATTGAGACTATAAAAATGCTAAGTGCGCAGATAAGTCAAATGAATTTGTTCTTGAGAATATTAATCTCGATTCCAAATTTTAAATAGATGTAATTTATTTATTGAAATAGGCACCTAAAAGTGAATTTAAAAAATTTTGATTGAGACATTTAGTAAAATTTTCAAAAAAAAAACTAAACGAACTTCTGGAGTTTTCCTTATGAAAGTTAAAAAATATCATAACACAACTTTGATTTTTTTATATATCTTAGAATTTATAATATATATATATATATATATATATATATATATATATATATATATATATATATAATATTTTTATTGCGTTATATGTTTAAATGGCTGAATATCTATCATAGTTTTTTACTTATGTGTCGATTTTATATAAGGAGCTAGAAAGTTAAATTATAATATCACAAAAGATAAATTGAAATTTGAAATAAATTAGCCAGATGTTCAGGCTTTTAATAGTTCTATTATATCATGAGACTTGATATCATTAGAGTAAATCCTAGTTTGTCAAGAGAATCATAAGCATAAGTTATCCGTGTGATATTTGTTCACGATTATATACAGCTACATTACCGGCCATAAACAACGTTAGTAAAATTGAAAGCCTTAAAATATTTTCTCTTGTAGAGCAAAAATTATCTTTCAGATAGATAAAGTATCAGTATCAATCATATCAATCCAATAGGGCTTTTTGTTAAAAATAAAATACTTATGAATTATTACACAGCTCAACAGTTACTGATGAGACATTAATCAATAACAATGAATGACAGAATGAACATATTTTATTGATTAATTCATACATGGTTAAATTTATTTTATTTTAATTTAAGATCCAGGAAAACAAAATCTATACACAAACTCCAGCCTGACACATTTTGACCGAAATAAAATTTATAATTTATATTATTTTTTATCAAGTATTAAATCATGATCACTAAGGAATCCGTAATTTTTTCCCGTAATTTATCATTAGTCAAAAGAATTTTAATAAAAATCGGAATTAAAGAAAAAAAATTTGTAATCAAAAATTCCAGTGAGTAGGCCATTAAAATTTATCATAAACAAACATTTTTTAATGGAAAAATGAATCAAAATATTAGTGCCTCTGGATTGTTACTGTTGAGAAATTAATCAATAATAGTTACTGATTATAACAATGAACTTATTATATTAATAAATTCAATTATGGTTAAATTTATTTCCAATTCATTGATATCCGAGAAAACAAAATCACGATTAATAAGGATTCTGCAATTTTTCCCAACAATTTGTCACCAGTCAAAAATCTTCTAAAAAAATGCGAATTCAAAGAAAGAGAATTTGCTATCATCAATTCCAGCAAGTATGTCAATAAAATTTGTCACAAACGGACATTTGGAAATAATGTAACTAGGATATTACTATTAAGACATTCATCAATAATTGACACATATAGTCACAATGATCTTATTTCATTAATGCATTTATTCATATTTAAATATATTTTCAATTCCTTGAGATTCAGAAAGACAAATTCTATACACAGACTCCATCCTGGAGCATTCTTTTCAATACTTAATTTATAATTTATGCTTTTTATCAAGTAAGAAATCCGTAATTTTTTCCAGTAATTCATTGGCAGTCAAAGTGCTTTTAAGAAAAATGCGAATTCAAAGAAAAATATTTTGCTATCATCAATTCCAGCAAGTACGTCATTAATAATAAACAGACATTTGGAAATGAAGAACTGAATCCAAATATTAGTGCAACTAGACTGTTACGGTTGAGACATTAATGAATAAAAGTTACTGGTTATCATAGTGAACTTATTTTATTAATAAATTCATACATGATAAAACTTATTTCCAATTCATTGAGATCCAAGAAGACAAAATCACGATTCATAAGGATTCTGTAATTTTTTCCAGCAATTTTATCACCAGTTAAAAAGCTTCTAAAAAATGCGAATTTAAAGAAGCAGATTCCAGCAAGTATGTCATTAAAATTTATCATAAATACATTTGAAAATGAAAAGAACTGAATCGAAATAGTAACGGAACAAGAATCATCATTTTTATCTAATGTTTAATGAATGCTATTTATAACTCTACTTAGCTAATTAGCTTCACAATGCATATTATCCAGTTTCCATGAAATAGTATTGAAAAGCATAATCATTCCTAGAACCTTTTCGAAGTTGATTGAAGTAAAAAATAATCCATTAGTGACTATTTCTGAGAAACGAGTGAATGCCTGCCTCTAATGATTCCAGTACATTTTAAATTAAAAAATTTTATAAGAATTTATAAAATTAAAACTTTTTTTCTGTTTTTTTATTATGGTTGTTCTCTACAAAGAGAAAATATTATGATCAAGAAATTCGATCTTAGATTTTGAAGAATTTGCCAGTTTCTGTATTCCGTTTTATTTTCATGCAATTTTTCTTTCATTCATAAAATTAGAGCCCACGTTTTTGTTACGTAATTGTATGTGTCATTTAGTTTCTGTAAACTGCGTGATATACGCGCAGAATGTAGTAAATATTTCGACTAATCTAGCAAGACCAATGTATCAAGAACACAAAGTAGGCAATTGTCTAGAATTTCTGAAGTCTCAGGACTTTCTTTTTAGATTTATGTGGGAAATTTAGTGTTTTTATTTGATTTGCAAATATTATATATTATAATTTATTCAAATTAAAACCGAGTAATATTTCAATTTTAATGTATAATTCTTAGAATTTTTTTCGACTTTTTTTTATTTCGCTTGTGGGTCAGTTTAGTCATTTTTTTTAATTAGTTGACTGTCTTACAGGTAAAAAGCTTTGGTAATTTTATATTAGGTTAATTAAATACGTTTGAAACCAGCAGGTTTGGTCCCCAAAAAATTTACTCTTATACTTTCTAATAAAAGTGTTTTTGCGTTTTAGACACATTTTTTCCCCACCGATTGAACCAAATTTTGACACAAACTCTTATACCAAATTTGATATATTTGTCATTCCTCTTTTGATTTCTCACGTTTGCAAGCTTCTGAAAGTACAGACCGAGTCCCTTGTAGTATTTGATTCGAAATTTTAAAAATATCTACACTATAGCTGTAAAATTTGTGAACCAAATATTATCAATCAAATTCTCTTTGTTTTTAGTTATCATGTTGACTTATAAACTAACATCTGGACAAACAGACTTCCTAAAAACGGATTTTGCTGAAAATTAGACAGAATTCTGTAAATATTGTTACGAATTTCCCTCGGTCACTATCAATCCGTCCGGTTCGTTTACTTGTGTGTATTTAGTGGTTGTGTGTGGTATGAAGATAACACAACACAATGATCAGTCCTTTCAGTAGACGAACACACAACACGTTTATTGACACTACGACACACAGGACAGAACAAAGAAGACAACTATATACAGCATAGAGAAGACAATTATCTTCAGCCGAGACGTACACACAGCAAGACTACTGCAGACAGTAGCGCACAGCTTAGTTCAGCACTAGATTGACTCCGTCGCTGCTCGGCTAATCTCTGGAAGACTCGTTCTTCACCGTCGACTCCGACTACTCTCGGCAGCTGCAGACTGCCTCCTTTTATAGGTCTCAGTAGGTGGGACTAGAAGCCTCTCAACCAATCATGAACTTTCGAGGCGTATCTCGGTTCCTAATGGACGGATCGGGAAAATTCTCGATGTTTCGGGTATAATCCATTTTGGCGCCAAAGTCGCCAAATTCGTCGCCAAGTCGCAAAATGGTTGCCAAGTTTGTCGCCAAGCTCTGGGACCTCCGACGCGATACCCGGACTCCGTCCAATACAGATGACTGTAAAACTGTCTTTTTGATGATGGAACCAACTATGCTGGGAAGTAGCATCACAGATTCGTAACAATATGGTGTAAAGGTCATATATCAAACTTAAAACTTAATCCGTCTAGCTCAAAAAGGTTTTTGGCATACATAAAAAGATAGATATTTTCCAAAAATATATAATTCAGTGAGGCTTAAAGTTTAGAATTTGTCAAAATCTCGAGAACAAATTTTTGACAACTGTAATAGTTTTTTTAATACTTCCTATACATGAAAGTAAAAACCTCTATAAATATTTACAGCTTCCAAAATTACTTTTTATATGTATTATATATTAATTGGACCAATAATCTTTAAGTTGAGGTAATCGTTTCACAGTTGAAAATTTTGCTATTTGAATTAGCATGGGATAAAGTGTATATGAAGGCCAAAATAATAAAAAAAATCTGGTTTCGGAATTTGATGAAAAAAGAAGTCCCCAGAACTAATATTTCTTAAGCCTATAAGGCTTAGTTCGGTTTTGTAGCTCAGACAAAGAAAAAATATCATCGTACTTTGATATTTTGAACAGGATTTGTCTTTTCGATTAAGAAAACGATTTCAGCAAATATAACCATTATAGCATTCTTACGAAATGTAGCACAATTTTCTCCATTAATTTGCAATGAACGCATTCAATTAAAACCCATTCAAAAATTCAAATACTTTTTTGTTCCTTTAGCCTTTAGAATTAGCCACAATTTATATTCTCTGAGACCCAATTTCATTGCTCCAATTCTCACATTCATTCATAAAGTGAAACTCAAGAAATCCGCTCTTTTCACTAATTAATTGCAACCGATTTATCCAAAGGTTAAATGGCGCTTGAAATGTGATTTATAATGAGAAATTAAGTCAAAAACTTTCATCAAAGTTGAAATTTGGTAAAAAAAAAAAAAAAAAAAAAAAAAATTGCTTGGAAACTTTGTTGATAAGGTTTATGGATGGAATTCATCTTATTTTTAAACTTCTGGTTATAAAATGCCTTATTAGGTGAGACATAATTGACATGCTCCGCTGGAAAAAAAAGAGTGAAACGGAAGCATATTTTTATAATGCATTTTATAAGCATATTTTTATAATTTTTAGAAGCATCATATTTTTATAATGCTAAGTTTTCTATAAACTCATTTTATTTCTTTTTATTAATCGTTTGGTAATTGGTATTGAAGTAAATTGTCTTTTCCATTAAAAAATACTCACAAAAATTTTAGATATAGATAGAAATTATTCTTATTGAGTTTTCAATTCTAGAAATTTGATGACACATAATCTTGAATACTGTTTAAACCGTATCTGTAGACATGAATTTCTTCAAGCGGCCAGAGACAAAGAGACAAAATGACTCCACTGTTATTATTATTATTATTATTGATTTTTGTAAACAGCATTGAAATTTATTTTGGAAAAACAATACATTCTGGAAATCCTGTAGTTACCAAATACTTTAAAATGTTTTAATATTAATTGTTGGAAAGATGTTATAAGAAAAACCTAAACAATCTTTTAATGAGTGTTTACTTCATTTAGATATTATGGAAGGACACTAATGTTAATAACTGTTAAAATGTAACAAACAAAAGTGAAGAATACGATATTTTAAAATATTATTTTAAGAATATTTCTTAATTCTTTATGCATTATTCAAATTAAAAGCAGTTTCGACAGCTTGGTGCCAATGACTCCATAAATAACAACAAAAACTTTGAAATAGAATAAGTCGCCTATACACACCTGTTCATACTTAGACTTTTGCCAAGATACTATTCTAGGACAAGATACCGCGTGATAATCAGAGCTGATGATCAAAGCTGAGTAATTTTGGCTCCTGTCTCCAGCTACGGATTAAAAGAACATTTTGGCAATTAAACATGTTTTTTCCCTATTATTTAAATGGCTGATAGTTCAAATTAATCATATTAATTTGCTATTCTGTTGCAATACCAGGACTAGTACAGGACTGATTTCACCATTTTGAAATGTGTTCATATATGATGAGGACTACATCTGAATTCTCACCTCTGGACTCTCCAAATTTACACTCCATAAAAACAAAATGGCATTTCATTTTCGATATCAGATTTACTGTGTGCCAAGTCATTATAAAGAATTAAAAGAATTGAGTACAAAAAGTACAAAAAAAACAAGATTTAACAAGCTAATTCATTACTTGTTAAATCTTAAAATTAATACAAGATTTGAATTTGTCATCATTCTTGCAGTAAAGTGTTGGCAATCCTATTAAAAAAACAATTTGACAGCTGATAGTTTTGGGTTAGTAAAATTGGAGGATTATATGATAGAAGAACGTTTTAACGCAAGATTTGAATCAAATAAAAAACAGGGTTTTTTTTAAATTGTTATATTATTATTGAATCGTAAAGTACACAGAATAGAACTATGTACGGAATAACACATAGGAAAAATGGCCACCACGGCTTTGCTGCCACATACGCAGTCTTCTGAATTTCTGATGCAGCGTTGAATTTCCCTCTTCAATTCACGGGTGCTTGTGGACTTGTTGGCATAAACCTTTGATTTCAAATAATCCCATGAAGATAAATCCCTAAAAAATTTAAGTCACTATTTAGGAGGCAATTCTCAAATTTTTGAACTGTGGCCGTCAGATTTTCATTATTTTTGAAATAATATTCAACAATGAAAACATGTTGTTTTATCGTGTAACCCTTAACTATCAGATGTCAAATGGTATTTTTAATAGTATTGCAAACATTTTATTACATGAAAGGTAATCAAAAGGAAATTGTAGCGGTTACAATTACTGCCTTCTCCTTTCTTCATAGGTGGCGCTACTAGAGCCACCTATCAAGTGCCATGTTTTCCCATGATTCCTTCTTCTTGTCTCTTGTGTTGTCCATGCTTGCCGTGTGAATTTGTTCTTCAATTGCTTGTGTAAAATGTTTGTGCCGTGGAACCTAACGGGCTAATAAAAAGTAGTTCCTGAAACTGAACTCAATTCTTTCATCCATGGCATAACACCTAATAAAGAGTCTCGTCCCTCTACAGTGGCGCCCAACGTGGGGCTCAGCTAGTTGTCCCATCTCATGAAAGAGAAAAGATTTTAAAACTCCATCATGATGCACCCACAGCTGCACATTACGGAGCTGATGGAACCTTTTTTCGAATATCATCCAGGTATTATTGGACAGGCATGAGAAAATATATTGCTGATTACGTTAAAAATTGTGCAGAATGTATTAGATATAAAGCAACAAACCAGAAACCTGCTGGTCTCTTACAGACACCTGTACCTGCTCAACGTTTTGAAAGCATAGCTATCGATCTTTTTGGACCCTTACCAGAAACGAGTGATGGCATGAAGTGGATCTTCATTGTTGAAGATTGCACAACCAAGTGGGTCGAGTTATTCCCATTAAAGCAAGCTACTGCTAAAGAATGTGCCTTAACACTACTAAATGAAGTCTTCTTAAGATATGGATTACCGCGACGTCTAATAAGTGATAATGGTACACAATTCGTTAGTGCAATCATGCAGCAGTTGTGTTATGTCCTAAACATCAAGCAAAATTTAATTCCTGTTTACCATCCACAGGCAAATCCTGTTGAGCGTAAAAATAGAGATTTGAAGCCTCGCTTGGCAATGATGGTAGGTAACAACCATACCTTATGGAAAGAGCAATTACCAGCTATTAGATTTGCAATGAACACTGCAAAATGCGAAACTACAGGATGCACTGCAGCTTACTTGAACTTTGACCGAGAATTAAGAACTTTAGACGATGTTACTACTGACCTGCGATCTGTTATTCATAATGATAATTTTGTCCCAGAATTTACTCCTTATTTGAAACGTTTTGAAAGGAATATGTCACAAATTAAGGAAAATATCGAGAAAAGCCAAGATCGTCGAAAAACATATGCAGACAAATCACGTATATCAAGCCCTAATTTTCAAACTGGTGATTTAGTTTGGGTAAAGCTTCACCCTTTAAGTAAAGCAAACCAAAGCAGAAGTGCAAAGTTTATGCCGAGGAAAGATGGACCTTACGTCATTCTATCCCAGAAATCACCTACAACCTTTGTCATAGCCAGTTGTGACAAACCTGATGAACCTTTAGGCGTATACCATGTATCAGCTCTAACTCTTTTTCAAAATATCTCACAGAACCAATCTCCTGTGGTGCCTTTACGAAGAAGAGGTAGACCCCCGAAACAGTCTTCTGTTTCTAATGAGAGTCCTGGGAAAAACGCGCAAATATCACGAATGCCACCACCTCGCCGAGACGGTCTTCGGAGGTGTAGGGGGAGGATGTAGCGGTTACAATTACTGCCTTCTCCTTTCTTCATAGGTGGCGCTACTAGAGCCACCTATCAAGTGCCATGTTTTCCCATGATTCCTTCTTCTTGTCTCTTGTGTTGTCCATGCTTGCCGTGTGAATTTGTTCTTCAATTGCTTGTGTAAAATGTTTGTGCCGTGGAACCTAACGGGCTAATAAAAAGTAGTTCCTGAAACTGAACTCAATTCTTTCATCCATGGCATAACACCTAATAAAGAGTCTCGTCCCTCTACAAAATTATTTAAATCTTGAGTTAATTTTGTGACAGTTTTTCTATGTCTGATTTTTATTTATATGCATTTCGAAAATGGAACTCTTCCATACCAATGCAAAGATCTTACCACTAATTTCTGAAATGAAAGACATAAATTGTACTAGATGGTCATAAGCAGATAACTGTAAAATCATTTTATCATCATCAAAAATCTCAAAATCCAAAAAATAAAACCAGCTTTCATTTGAACAATGTAGACCATCAATCGATAATTCTCGACCTATAAATTATCAAAACCATCTAATAATAATATATCAAAAACACTTTAAAAACCTACACGGGACTTTGATAATACAAAATCTTGAACATTTTAACAATCAAACGTCTCTTTAATGAAATTTTTTTTTAATGATTGATAATTCAGATTCGATACATTAATGTGCTGTTCTGATACAAAACCGAGACAATAACGGGACTGACTTCATCGTTTCGACATTTATTCATAAAATGAGGACTATACCTGAAATCTGACTTCTTCAAATTTACACACCATACCAACAGAATGACGTTTAATCCACAATGTCAGATTTAACGAGAGTTATTCCATGTCTGACCTTTATTGATATGGATTTCGAACTTCTGGAACTCTCCAATATCACCAATATCCTAAAGGATAGACCTAAATTCTACTAGATGACCACAGGCAAATAATTATAAAATCTTTTTATAATCAGAAATTTCAAATTCCAACAAAATAAAGGATTATTTTAATCCAGCTTTCAGTTTGAACCATGTTGACCGTCAATCTACATTTCTGTGCTTATAAATTATCAAAACCATCTAATTATAATTTATCAAAAAACACTTTAAAAACCGAAACGGGGCTTTGATAAACTCCCCAGTGACCTTGCGTGTAAGTGGTCGAAAACAAAATGTCAACCGTTTGAAGGCAGAGGGCGTGGTGTCACGTATTTTTCACCAGGGAGTGGCAGGCAGCAGGCCTCTAGAAACGCAGAGCAATAAACAAGATGAGTACTGTTCCTTTTATACGAATGGTAGAGAGGCCTTTATGTTTCACGGCATGAAAAAGAGATTAATTATGACAATGGGCGGCAGGAGAGATCGTATGTTCCAATTTTCTGTCCGCTGAATGGAATTCCATGAATTACTGTATCGCTCGGATGAGCGGGAAATTGATATGTCTCATGTTCAGCGGAAATTAATTTGTGTGACTGGTCTACATTGTTCTGACTGTAACAGATAAAAAAAAATGAGAATCTTGTCATACTTAAGCATGAAATTTTGCAAAATATTGTTAGAATTTTATGCAATATATGCTTTATTGGGGTAACGAGGCATCTGGTGTTTGAAAGTATATACTTAATATGTTTACTTTAGTTTCCAATAATAGAAAGATGGAGCAATCAAAATGATCTCATACGAACTTCAAAATTAATTATTTTCCTTGTTTAGTTTTCTATTTCATGTTTATTCTTTTACTACTCCTAATCATTCATCTCTACTACTAATAAAGAAGAATGTGTGGGTGTAAGTCTGTACTGCTGTGAGTATGTGGGGGTAATACATAGCATATGAGGCCATTATATGTCCTTTTGCTCACAAACTTGGGGCATGTATATTCAAAAGAAATGCATGACACCTCAGATATTTTTTTAACATTTCAATTATGTTTTCATTTAATTAAAAAAATTAGCTAAATATTACATTTTTTTCTTGATAACTTCCAAAAATATTTTAGTAGAAAAGTGATTTTTACATCAATTTAAATTCAAAAAAATTATTTTTTCACCGGTACTATTTTTTGAACAAAATTTTTCAATTTTTAAATAAACTATGAAAAATATTTTAAGAGTATTTTACAACAATATACTTGTCTTGGGGAAATAATGAAATGAAATTCAAACTGTTTTCATTCTTGCAGCTAATATCATGGCGCTTTTTCCAACATTAAGTAGGTTTCAATATAATATATGATTTTAATAAAATTTTTGATTTTCTTTTGTATTTACATTTAAGATTTAACTTCAAAATCAAGAAGTTTTAATGTCAACCTAATTTTAAATACTAATAATCTTTACTTTGTTATAAAGAATGCATTAGGTATGCAATAAAAAAAATAGGGAAACGCATAGTGCATTGATGCAAGACTTCTAAAATAGTGCGAGTTAAATTTCTATGAAAATTTGAGTTTAAAAATACTCTTCGGGAAAAACAACAGTTTCCTCAAAATACTTAATGGAAATGTTTTCAATCATTATCTTGGCGAATCAGCTGGTCACCAAGGGCGCCAAGTAAGTCATATCATTGACTCTCCGACCCACCCGAAGACACACGGATAAAGAAAACTGAATGACTGGACCGCCGCAACAGCAACACTGGCGGAAACTGTGGTTGAGTGTTAAGAACCATCACCGGCCACGGTGTAACTCTTCCCGAAGGAATTACATCCCGTCATCGATGGGAGGAAACTGATCCCCCACCTTTTTGTGTATTCTCCAGGGTGGCGAGATCCAACCACCATACCGGAAGCATCTTGTATTCATTTCGAGATGCCTCCCCGGGGGTAAGGCGGCTAGTAAAGAATATGCAAAGCAAATGTATTTGTTTCTGTTCATTATTATGGTTTCTATGAAAGTGTATGCTTAGGAAGTCTGATTTGACTACAATCATTTGAATGAGCATCGCAGCCGATGGTTTTTTTTATTATTATTCTATTTTTAGCTATCTGTCTTTATCTACATTTGTCTTTTTTTTATGAGCATCTGAATATCAGTTGCTGAAAAGGAGTATAAAAGGAGTATCAGTTGATGAAAAGGAGATAGATGGGGGTAAAAAGAACCTGTTGGGCACCTATGAAATGTTTTGGTCATTTAAATCGGCGGTGAAAATGACCGTTCATTCTCTAGATATATGGAAAATGTTGGCTTTCTGCTAATACACTTATTTATTTTTACCACAATTAGAAATCCGATTTTCAAAAATTATAGCGATACATTACCTATTTGCTTTCAAATACCGCAAAATATATTGAATTTCATCTTATTTAAAGTGCATAGTTAACATCACAAAAGGATATGCTAGTGGTATATTGTATTTACGACATGAAATTCAAACGTTGAATGTTGTCTATAAGACAAATGGTAGTAGTGGTTTCCTCATTCCTTCGGTGGATTCCTTCTAAAGGGATGTCTTTTTGCACTGACGTTAACGTTTGTTCTGTAAACAAAACGAGAATCTTTACAGTAGTTGAGACTTTGATTTTCTCGAATAAATCAAAAAGATTTTATACTTATGTGTCAGTAATAATTTGTTCCCAAATAATTTCTTTTTTCTTTTCTTTAATTTAATTCAATGAATTAATTTTTTTTCCATCTCCTTTCTTCTTTATTAATAAAAAAAAAACAATTATGAAGAGCAAACTGCATTCATACATAACGCATTTTTGCAATGAAGCTCGGAGTTTTTATCTAAAACATATTTAAAAATTGGGAAATGCAACGTTTTTATCAATCATTCAAAATTAATCACAATCATATACTTCACAGTTAGAAGACAGGAAAAAATAAAACAACGCCCGAGCCGGGACGCCCAGATCACGGGGGAGACACGCTACCTTTATGCCAGTACGCCGGCTAACAGACAGTAAAAAGCCAAACTTTTGGAATTCATAAACTTACATTCATTTATATGTTCAAAGGATTTGCCGTTCTAAGCAATGCACGCTTTTAATTATTTTTCCTGAAACTAATTGTATAGCTGCGCTTTTGTAAATTTGTATTCCAAAGTAATTTTATAATGGAATACAAATTTACAAAAGCATTATTACTATCCATTAAAATATACTATGTTATAGTATATTTATATTGCATCCTTATTTTTTCGCTTATTTCCCTGACAAATATTCTCCCCCCCCCCCCTTCCTGCACAGGTCGTCTTTTGCATTTGTAATTTCTTTTTCTATTGAAAAAATAAGTACGTCTATAAATTTAAGTAAGTTTTTTTGATGCCCTGATCTAACCTTAAAATTTGTCTCATGATTAAAAAAAAAAAAAAAGAAGAAGAAGAAGAAGAAAACTACTTACACATATTTAAAACAATGAGCCATAAAACTGAGAGTGGAAGTTGGACTATTCGTAATGTAGATTTACAGACTTATGTACTCGAAAAATCAGCAGAAGTGCCCTGAAATTTTCTCACATACTTTCTAATAATAGCCTCATCTACCCTCCCCCCCCCCATCATAAAATTGTAGATTTTGAGAAAGGCAGAAAACCATACGAATATTGAAACATTTAATTTCGGAGC
>JAPMOR010064984.1:128133-139510 GCA_026543865.1 Argiope aurantia | reverse complement strand
TATTCTCTTATTTCCTGATCCCATTCCACTTTTCCTATCTAATTAATTCAACAGAAGTTTTGTAAAATTGCTGAATCGGCTAAAGACCGACACTTTCCCACACTCCGAATGAAGGAATAAAATATTGCTGATATAAACAAATTCCACTAAAAGATCCTTGTGTTTCTCTGACTTATGATTGACATGTGTTAGAAATCTCTATTAAAATCTCACAGTATATATTTGGGGGATAAAATGTTCATGAGCTGTCCCTCATTTCGCTGTGTGTCGTTCTGTGTTGTGTGTGTGTGCTCGTCGCTTCTGCTATATATATATATATATATATATATATACACAAAAATATCTAATACTGATTGAAATTATTAGATTTAATTTAGCTTAATTCTAGAGCTTATTTCTTTGCATAAATAGTGTTTATATTTTTTCTCTTTTATCGTGCTATATGCATTGACATTTTATAAGAATCTAATATACTCTCATGAAGAATTTGTCTCCTCTTTTATTTATGGGAAAACCGATTGGAAGCGCTTTACATATTGCTTTAAAAATAATGAATATCTTCAATATTTTCTTTTGAATACGAGCTAAAAAATTACAGCTAAATTTCATCTTTATTTTTTCTTGAAGCAAGAATTTTCCCAAGAAAATGAATAACGCAGATGCTCATTTTCCCATATTTTATCTTGTTTTAGAAGAAGATATCAATAGCAGCGAAAGAAGAATGTTTTTTTTTGTGTGTGTGTGATTCTCTAACTTAAGTGTTTCCGTACTGAGTAATTAATTAAGATTTACACGGTGGTGAGAATTTTGGTTAATGTTTTAAAATGATTTACTGAGTACTAAATGTCAAAAATTCAAAACTGACATTTGTTTAATGAGTCATTATCTTTATAAAAGCGATAAAAATGAATTGCATGTTTGTTTGTACAAGATCAGAGATGTCTTTCAAAATTCTAACTTTCTCACGTAAAATAAACCTACTCTCCAAATTTCACTTTTTATTTCATTCCAAACTTGACGTAGTATTTTAGTAAACAGACAAATGAAAACAATTTTAATTCTTTTAGAACTTAAGGAATAGTTTGAATTATCAAAATCTAACAGTCGAATTTCTAAATAATTGCAACACTTAAGCTTTGTAAATAAAGCACTAGTAAAAATTTTTTATACCGTCATGTACAAATGCTTTTTAATCTCTTATATTTACCTATTATATATATAATATTTTAAAATTTAATTTAAACTTAATTAATTTCCTAATTTTTTAAGCTTAATTTAGCCCATATTAACTTCATCCTAAAATGCTCTCTTATTTCCTGATTCAATTACACCTTTTTTTTATTTAATTAATGCTACAGAAGCTCGGTACAATTGCGGAGATCGACAAGATCCCACACTCAGATTGAAGGGATAAAAAATTACCAACACAAGCACATTCTTTTAAAAGATCCCTATGATTCCCTTGCCTGGCTCGACACGTCTAAATAAATCCCTATCAAAATCTCACAGTATATAATCACGGGGATCAATTTTTCATCAGATTTTCCTCGTTTCATTCTTGTGTCGTTCTGTGTGATATGTTTCGTCGCTTCTGCTTGTACATAAATTATGCCTCCCGAAATGGAATAAAGCAAGTTTTAAAATGTCAATGTGCCTTCTCTGTCTTCGGCCACAATTCTGCTTAAAAAATTATGTTTATAATCACATTATATAGCGACATAAGAGCAGAAGAGACCTAAATTGTTCCCTTCAGTGGTTTTACTATCAGATTTTGATAGAGATTTCTTTGACACGTGTAGTCTTAGGATGGGGAAATTCAGGTATTGTTAAAAGAATGCTGTAAATATTAATGATTTTTATACCTTCACTTGGGGCGTGAAATAATGCTGAAGTGAGTAGTTTTATAGAGTGCGTGAAGAATTAATTAAATTAAAAAGTGGGAATTGGATCAGGAAATAAGTGAACATTTTAGAATGAAGTTAATATGATTTAAATTAAGACAGCAGCAAGGAAATTAATTAAGATTTAAATTAGATTAAGGGATTTCATTACACACACACACACACACACACATATATATATGTGTATATGTAATGATACATCTTAATTTAGTTTAATTAATTTCTTCTTTTTTCTTAAATTAGCCCTTATTACTTTATTCTAAAATGTTCGGTTATCTCCTTATCGAAATCCCATTTTTTTATTTGATTGTTTTAACGCGCATTTAAGAAAATAGCTGAGTCTGTATTTCTCAAGCTGCAAACGAGGAGATAAAAATCTGTAATGATCATATCATAATTTCCAAAGATACCTAAGATTCCCGCTCCTGAATTAAAGAAATCTGTATGAGAATCTTTTAGCAAAAGCACTGAGGGAAAAACTTCACTCTCTTTCGCTCTTTTATTTTGATGTGAACTGAAATGTTCTGTCTTCCGTCTTATTGGACACTCATCTGCAAACTTATTTTATATTTATATATTTTAAAAAAACTCCTCATTTATCTGAAAATTAAAAATATGTAAAAAAGAAAAAAATCAGAATCACAGTGAGTTTCGCCTTTCACCCTTCGACATTTTTTCCTTTGTTTATTAAGAAAATTTATATAAACAAACAAATAAGTTGTATTTCCTAAAACTCCATAATCTTCCATTCCAAAACAAATATTTCACTGAATAGAGGATTGCATCAAGATAGGAACTGATTCTTTGAGGAAAAATCCCGCGGCCGTCTAATCGCGTTTGACGTCACAAGAAAGCGCTGACGCGGAAGTTCATAAAAATGTTAATAAAAAAATAAAGTCTGGAATGTTTGTTCTCCAGTTGTGTATCTCATTTTCCCTTTAATCTTTGTATTCTTTGAAAAGAAGAGAAAAGACTGCAGAATTTTCTTGCTAGGACTCGAAAATAATATTTGGACAGAAAAGATGAATGACTTGGCGTTCAGGAGCAGTTCTTTAACACCTCGCATAAGTAAACAGCGCATTCTTTTCATATTTTGACGTCGACTCAGGGTCTGTTCTTATTCATTATGCATTAAGGGAAAAAAGTCGTTTAAATTTGAATGAATAGTAGACGATATCTTTTAGAATTAATAATATTAATCAATATTCTTCGAACTAAGAAATATTTTAAAGTTTGAAGATATTTTTTACGAAGAATAAAAAACAGGATCTATTATGGTAAAACATCTTGTATAGATTAAAATTTTGAATTAATAAGAAAATATCGATTTTTGGACAGCGTGTGCATAAGAGAATGAAGTTTATAAACAAAATTGTTTTCGCTTGAGAGGTAAAGCTCATTTTCTATCCATAAACAATTTTGTTTTCGTTTCAGAAGTAAGGTTTTATTTCATAGATTTAAAAAAGCAAGTTAAAATTATCATGTACAATTTTCAATAACATAATTTTGTATTTTATATACAATGGTTTAAATATGTGTTTTTTTCATTGAATAATAACTAAAGAAAAAATACCTTTAATATTTAAAACACTGTTTTCTTAAATGAATTGGCATGTTACTATTCCTAAACAGTCAATTGTATCTGAAATAATATAAACGGTTAAACATATTGGGTTGTTCGAAAAGTAATTTCGTTTTTTTTTTTTTTTTTTAAATGAAAGACAGTTTTCGTATAATAAACAAATACTTTATTAAATTATATATTGGCCGTTCTGGTCCAACACCTTTTGCCATCTTTCTGGTAGTAGCCTCATTCCACACTCATAAAATTTTTGTTCTTTGCTGCCAAAAAACGGATCGAGGTGGTTTTTGATCTCCTCATTTGAGGTGAAGGTTTTACTGTCTAAAAAATTGAGCAAACCAGTTCTGGCACTGGCGTACTGTCAACACACCTTCTCCATACACATCGGTCCATTTCTTTCTGGCTTGAACAGCATTTCTACCCTTTCTGTAGTAAAACAGTAAGATATGTCGAAAATGCTGCTTATCGCTCTCCATATTTAAAAGGGCACCAACCAAAAACTACTACGTAGAATTAATTGGAATTTTTCACACACAAGCCTTGCTATATGAGCTCTCAAAGCATATAAAAATTATACGGCTTAAATGTGAAGTTGGGTGCAAAAAAATACAATTAAATCCTCTCTTGGGAAAAAACGAAATTACTTTCCGAACAACCCAATACATTTATCTTTATATGCGAAAATTTGAAGTCGCCGAAGATTGAATTACCATCTCAACTGTATGCACAATTGCATGTTTTCTTCCAAATGGTTAATTGGAATTTTTCACACAGATCGCTTCAATAGATTCTGATAGTTTTAACTATGTAATGATTCACATGATCATCTTTTTTTGTAAAGGTGTAACATAATTGAAGTGCCTTGATTCTTAAAGCCATTGTAACAGATACTCAGTTAGGGATTAAAGATACTCGAATAGATCAGACCAGATCGCTTCAATAGATTCTGATAGTTTTAAAATGGAGTTAAGTTAGATCATCGATGGTGTGTTCATTAAATTGGGATGATAATGTAAAAAAAACTAACGGTAGTTGTCTCCTTAAAACTTTCTCGCATACTTTCCAACACGTTTTTTCATAAAATTGTTAATCGTCGATAAAGCCTCAAATATTTTGCATGACTTCGATGAAAGAGAGTTAAGAAATAAGATCTTTGGTGAGATTCTTGCATTTTTATTCAATGTATCTTTAAAATATGCATTTTGGAAGCCCTTTTGCGGCCCGATAGATGCCAAAATGTTAACACAAAATAACAGTTGAAGATACATATCGAATTTCATTGATTTAAGTTATTGCGTTAATGAATTATTGTATTTGCATGCGCATGAAAGTACAGACTGGCAAACGATCAGCCTGTAGATAGATTGGATTCAAAATTTGACAAACATTTATATTTTAGATGCTAAACTTGTATACTAATTTTATCTACTTAACTCTTTATGTTTTGTAGTTGTCGAGTTTCTTTGCACTCCGACAGCCAGTAAGTCAGACTTCCCGTGAATGGATTTTGTTCAAAATTTTATAAAAATCTACAAATAAGGTCGTAAGTCCATATATCAAATTTTATCGATTTAACTGAAAGCGCTTTTGAGTTATCCTGCTGACAAATAGACATAATGCCGAAATGTCTGAAAGTAGAGATTCGTCAAAATGTTGAGTTTTTTGACGATTACAGTACTTCCTCTGTACTTCGTGTAAGAAAAAGTAAAATGCAAAACGTATCCATGAGTTTATATTTTTTAAATTTCTTTCGCATTGACCTTCCTATAAAACATGTCTTGCTTGATATAGTTGGTGTTAATGCATCTCATAAATACAAGGAATTTATTAGGTGCTTGCATGTACTTTAATCAGCGACATCTATTGGTAGACATGCGAAGTATCTATATAAACGGCAATAGTTTCGGGTTTTATCAATTTACCATTCTTTTATTGTTACCATTTTGAAAGTTTTCCATTTAGTATTATTCAGTTATTTAGTGTATAAAGACCCCAATCATGGAAATTGCATTTTCGACATTCATTGCTTTTTTGCTTGATTTGAAGAAATCTGCTGCTGAAACCCATCACACACTTTTAAAAACTTATGGTGATGCTGCTCCGTCATATCCCTATTGTAGATTTTCGTTTCAATGATTTAAAAGCGGTGATCTCGATGTCAATGACAAAGAACGGCCTGGAGGAAAAAAAAAAAAAATCGGAGACAATCAATTGCAGGATTTATTGGACGAAAATGGGGAAAAGTTGTAGAAAATGATGGAAAACATTTTTATTGATATATATTGTACAATGTTTTTCAATAGATGCCGTTTTAAAGTGAAAAAAATGATCAAAATACATTCATGTACCTAATACAATTACGGACTAATCGTACATAGAGAAAGTTATCGATTTTTCTTAAGCATTGCAGAAAAATTTATTCGTAGGATTATAACTTCTCCGAAATTCAATCTTAGCATTATAACCAAACCCTTATACAAGTTTATTAATTTCTAAGAATCAAATTTGTGCTACAAATTACAAACACCGTATAAAATATAGTTTAAAACACCAAATCCGGAAACTACAAAGTGGCAGTTGAGTCTTAATCACAGAGTTACGACCGATTCATGCTCCATCCAATCATAACAGTGCGAATAGTTCCAGCCCATTAAACGGAAAATCTACTATCAATTGGGCAATCTGTTGCACCGATATTGACCTTGATGGAGCGAAATTTACATAAAAATGCCTGAGTAAAGTTCATCGCCGGCTATTAAGAAGATCTGGGGCATATCTCAACTGTTTACGCGCTGGTCGCTGACAGGTCTGGAAATTTCCCCTGGCTATCTCCGTTTCGAAAGTGATCGCTGATTGAAACTCTGCCGTTTCCATCAGTCGATATTTTGAATCCATCCCACGTTCCTTGGATGTGGTTCGTGGATATCTTCCTCTCCTTTGCTATCAGCCGACGCTTCTTAACCTTTTGACTTTCGGCTACTCCTCAGAGCTGTTTTTGTTTTCGATTCGATGGCATCAGTTCTGAAGATCTATAAAAATTACGTTAACTTCTCTGAAAGTTTTGCCAGACATAATCAGATAGATTCAATTATTATGGAATTAAAATAATATGAGTTTCTAAATGTGAATTTTTCTAGCGATATAAAGTAAGATAATTCATTTTCAAGATTAGCATGGGCCACATTATCCTGGTGAAATGAGGCATCTATGGAACGGTTTGGTATCGTGCCAATCTATGGAACCTCAGAGACCAAGTTTGTACTAAGGTTTGCATTTTATTGGCCTCATTCGTTGTACTGTTGCCAGAACAAGTCCGAGGATTTTACAATATCTCGTTTTTAGTCTGATTTTTTATTAAATGTTCGAATAATCTCAAACTTTGCTTATAAATAGATAATTCAAACTAAAGTTTTAAACTAAAACTATTTTTTAAGGTTAATAAAGAAAGTTCAATTCAAATTCTATTTCTTATGAATTTGTATTCTGTGGCATCAGTTCTGAATATCTATATAAATTGAGTTAATTTCTTTGTATATTTTGCCAGACATAATCAAATAGATTAAATTATTATGGAATTAATGTGAGTTTCTATACGTGAATTTTTCTAGAGATATAACGTTAGAGAATTTATTTTCAAGATTTCGATGAGCCACATTATTCTGGTGAAATGAGAGTTTTGGTATTATTGCTATCTATGGAAAGATAGAAACCAAATTTGCATTAAAATTTGAAATTTATTGGGCTCACAAAATTTTTCCAAAAATGGTACCAATCTGGTATCGATGCTATTTATTTTTCCTATGATTCTTTAATTCAGTAAAACCAATTAAATTCTAATTACTAAAATAAGAACAAAACCAATGGGTTAATATTTTCACAGGACAAAATGGTAACGTATTTTCATATAATCATAACAAATAATTATATATCTAGAATTTTCCTTAAATTGCAATGGTACTGTATATAAAAATGTATAAATAATCTAAAACTATCTATAGAACTGTCATTTAACTTCATGCATTTTAAGAAATCCTTAATATATGGCTTAAATTATTACACAGTCTTATATATCTACTTGTTTCCTTACTTACATATATACTTTTGAAGCATCAAAGAACTGTTTTGTGAGGGACTTCACAATTTTTAAATGTAGTCAAATGATGTGGATAACGTCTCATCTGAAAATTAATTTCTCGAAATTTTGTATTACACCAACGAGGGGACATTTAATCTACGACTCTCAACAAAACCCAGATACATGACAAATTTTATAACAGAATCAAGTATCAAACCTGACACCCACTGACTGCATAACTAAAATATAACCGTCACGAAAATACAATCAGACGACAGAAAAATACATCTTTATATGGAAGAATTTTATGTGACTTTGATAGATACAATTTTATGGCGTAAAAATCACATACGAAATTTCATACCTCCAGCTCAATGAATTATCATGTTAAAACAAGAAAACAAAAACAAAAGAAAATTCCCCTCATTTCTTTCTCCTATACGAAGTTTAGAGAAAATATTGTGATCATCAAAATATTCAAACTCGAAATTTCCCCGAATCTCCACGTTTTCGACTACTTTGAGTCAGAAAATCATATTTGGGGAAAATGTCTATCTATCTATTTGTTAAAAATAATTCAAAGAAGCTTTGAACTGCACTGCTGAAATTTTTTACATGGTTTTTAAATCCTATTTGTAGATTTCTATCAAAATTTGGGCAAATTTAATCTATAGGAAATCTGTCTGTCCATACATTCGAATAAAAGTTAACACGATAGACAGTGTACGAAGAGAACTAGATGGATGAAATTCGACACACATATTTGAGATTTATATTGTAGAGATCTATCAAATTTTGAGCCAAAACCAATTGGTGTTTGACAGTCAGTCGATCTAAGATCAGATGTATGTGACGTCAATAATTCAAAAATGTAACGACTTAAATATATCAAATTTGGTATGTGTATTTTGCGACTACAGTTGTGATTCTATGTCACATTTTGGTTGCAATCATTTGGAAAAAATGCGTCGAAAGACACAAATGCGAATTTTTGAACCTCTTAACCGCAAAACAGAGATTAATCTCTAAGAACATCGCCAAGGATCACACGGAAGATTCAGTAAAAATACTACATTCATGCCAAATGTTAATATTTTGTATCCATTGTATGCCAATGCCATGTAAGGCATTCCCTACCTTTTTCAAAGTCCACAATTCCTTGCGGGGGGGGGTGAGGGATAACACATTAGTAGTTAGTATGCAAAAAAGTTTTAGGAAGGCAGCTAGTTTTTATTAGTAATGATTAATTTTGAGCTGACAGTTACACATTTTTTTGTATATATGAGAAAATGTTTTGAAAAAGTGAATTGGTGGAAAAAAAGATAAGCACAAGTTAATGTTTGCAGCATTTAACCTCTCGAAGACGTTCCTTCGTTTAAACAACGCGTGACGGAAGACGAGAAACAATCTGATAATGGCCCTGATTACGGCTTATTTATAAACGCATGAGATTACGGTAATTGGCAATTAGTTTTGACGACACGAGAGCAATGTTGAAAATGTCTTATGATAGACAAACAAGAAAGTAAAAATATTTTAAGCTTTTCTTTTTACTTTTTTGTGTACGAAGTTTAGATAAAGTATTGTAATCATGAACAAATTCTCAGCTCGATATTTTGACGAATCTTCATCTTTCAGGCGTGCCTGAGTCTAATTTAAATCCTAAGTAATTTCCTAATTTTTACTTTATTTTAGTTAGTACAAATTTCATTCTAAACTATTCTCTTATTTCTTGACACAATTCCCACTTTTTATTTAATTAATTCTATACGCGCTCTATAAAACTACTGGTTTCAGCATTTTCTCTGGCTCCGAGTGAAGGGATTCAAGTCCCTAATGCTTATCACATTCTTTTAGTGATATCTGAGGTTTCCGTTCCTAAATTGACACTTGTCAAGGAAATGTCTATCAAACTTTCATAGTAAAATCACTGAAGGAAAACTTTTTGGTCCTCTCTGCTTTTGTATTGTGATGTAGACTAATATATTTCTTACCACTTATTCTTTGTGCGTAAATTATGCCTCTCGAGGTGGGGTAAATCGAAATATAGAAGTTTTAAAATTTCGAAAAATTTCTTCTTGGCCACCTTATATATATAAACAGCATGAAGATTTAGCATCGGTAAGTCACGCGATTTTTTTAAGTAAAATAAGAAATAATTCAAAAATTAGCCAATAGGTAGCGCTGGTGTGAAAGACTTAGTTCGAAATTTGCAAATGAAACAAGCGATTATAAATACTTACGCTCTTGATCCAGAATCAGTTCTTTGTTGCACGCTATGTAAATAAACAAGGATGCTTTGTGGAAAAGATAAAGCTTTGTTGGTGAAGCTTTTTACATGAACCAAGAATCAGCGACTGTTGCACTGCGTGAATCCCGACTTCAGAAAAACGTGAAGAATGGGAAATGACCTTTAACCGTAGCAGGTCTGATAAGGCTTATTCAGCGATTTGAGAAAACTGAATCGCTGGAGGATCGTGTAACCATGTCTAATGCAGAAGCTCATTGCAGCCGAAATGGAAACCTTAGCTTCCGAAACCGCGGCAGTGCACGAGAAGCTGGTAGACGCTTGGAATTATAACCCTCCTCGATACGCAACATTCTTCATGGAGTTTTTAATCAGTGTCCATACAAATTACAGTCTTGCCATAAACTTTTAGCATCGGTTACTGTAAAGAGAGAAGCATTTGCGAGGTAGGATTTCTCCAAAATTGAACAAAATCCCTCCTGAGTCTCTAACATCTTTTGGATAGACGAAGCTCCTTTTTCGCTCCATGGCGACATTAGTGCACATAACTGTCGCATCTGGGCGACGTCAAATTCCCGAGTGAATGCTGAGAAACCCCTGCATTCCCCCAAAGTCACAGTGTGGTGTGGATTCACAGGTTCCTTCATCATAGGACCCTTCTTCTTTAAAACACAGTGTCCAGTAAATGAGTAGAAAACGGTGACAGTAATTGGGTAGTAATGGTGTAGTGATCAGCGTTATTTAACACTTCTGCCCGAAAAGTTTTCTCCATATTTGCGTAAAACGATGAGCTTTCTGCTATGACGTTTATGAAAGATGGAGCAACAAGTCACACTGCTATCCCAGTCAAGGAATTCCTGATACAAACATTCGGGAAATAAAGAATCTTTAGTTTCCATGGCCTTCTCAGTCAATAGATATGACACCAGCAGATTTTTGGCTATGGGAAATTTAAAATCCCGGGTATATCGCTTCCATCCATCTAATACTTCTTGTCTTCTTGCGTACAGCCGACCACACCACCGCCATTGAACGTAGCAGTATCGAAAGGATTTGTAGTGGCCGACTGCTATCTTTAGCATTGTCCATCCTTGCATTGACCGATTTGTGTAACTGACATTCTCTTCGAGGTAATTGGCCACAAAGTGGTCAATTACTTCCCTTCTTCCTTATCTACAACATCCATCTAATACTGTCGGAATTAAAAGATTCAATCCGCCGAGAGATGTCATGCATACAGCCGGACATGCTGCATTCTGCCGTTGCTGGATTTGTGACACGATTGCAATGGATAATCACTTATGGTGATGGACATGTTGAACACATATTGCAATAATAAATGATGTGATAACATTATTTTTGTTATTTCGTGTGTCTATTCTTTCACTTATGTAAGAAACACCACCTGTTTTTTTAATTAATTTTTTTCTTACTTAAAAAACTTGTGACTTATCTGCTAAACCATTTTTATTTTACATAATTTTACGGGTTTATGAATTTGTAAAGTTTTTACTGAATTTTTGCCCACTCGGTATATAAATATTCATGTTGAAACAATATATTGTTTCTGA
>JAPMOR010064984.1:90909-117052 GCA_026543865.1 Argiope aurantia | reverse complement strand
TTAGAGGCTGTTTGATTATAAATTAACACAATAACTACAAAACAAAATGAGATAGATCGTCAAAATTAGACACATCAAATTTTCAGCCAAATCCAACCAAAGGTTGACCTCTATCTCTACTTTCAGAAACATTTAAGTGTGATAACTTTAAAACGTAATGTCTTAAATATATTAAATTTGATATGTAATTTTATTACTGCAATTTTTTTTAATCGGTTGGGAAAAAAGTGTCTGAAACGCAAAATTTGGTTTTTGGATCTATTAATCGCATGCTGGGAATTAAACGCCAAAAACCTCGCCAAGAATGTAATTATAGATTCCTTTAAAGCGCTAAATTCACTGCAAATGTTAATGTTTCATGTTTACTATACGCCAATACCATGCCTGCCGTTCTCTGGAATAACACTTGTATTAAAGTAGATTCGGGAAAGTTCTGAGGGGACCATTCCTACTGGTTCTATCTAATAAAGAATTACTTTTGTATATGGTTTTACTATAATACAAATGAATTAAAAAGGCAAATAAAGTATTGTTACAGGAATGTATTTCATCAGCGTACATTTACCATTTTGGTTTACATTTACTAGAATTAGAAAGGGGAGAAGAATTCAAGATAAAACCAGATTCTAATTTCCCTTGCGATTTTGAAAGAGTTTGTGCACAGCAGAAAATCCTTTTACCTTTTTATATATTCCTGTTTCGCCAACTGTGGAAACCAGCTTGTAACACTTTTTGATTTAGGATCCGATTTTGGGGAAAAATATTAAGATTACATAACCAAATTCTGCTTATACGATATGATTAACAAAAGGTTTTTATTTTTAATTTATCGAACTAGGAATAAAGTGCTTGTTATGAAAAAAAAAGAAAGAGAATGTATTAACTAACAGTAATTACAAAAATACTTCTAACTGTAGCTTCAATGCATGCTATACATTTGGATTAAGTGCTAAGATAATTTTTGCCACATATCTAATGAAACTGTCGCTTCTTTAGCTAATTCAGAATTTTATGTAGAAAATCAGGAAGAGATCGAGAAGCTAATGAAACTCTTTGCTGTATATTAAGTCTCAATTCAGTTTAGAAAAGTAACTTTCTATCTTTCCTTTAAAGTATCATGAATTTGCCTTTTAATTTCGAAATTATTGCGATTAGAAATCAATTTTCCTTGTAACCGTTTACTGCGGGAGTTGCAGCATATGAATATTTTTAATGACAGGGAATAAATACCATGCAGGGAAGTAACTTTTATAAAAAAAGTTAATCAGAGATTCTTTTATAGTTTCATTAGTTTTGAAATAATGTAATTAACATTCTTAGAAATGCATTTTGAAGTAGAAAAAATAACATAAGAAATTGCGGCATTCGTTCAATAAAGGAAAATGATCAATTAAGGCAATGCCCAATTGGCCAATTTATTAAGTGCAACTAAGCTTTTTACTAAGCACAATTAAAAAAACCCCCGAAAAGTATAAATTAAGCCCAAAAATATTTTTGACTCCTAAATTTACACCAGCATACGTTATACGAATTGAATTATGCTGTTTTATAAACTCTGCATTTTTTTAGTTTCCTTACATATTATAAAAGAACCACAAATTTTTAATTTTTGTTGTTTTTCAACTATCTTTGATGTTTTTAAAGCTCTTTTTACGACATAGTTTTTCAGATTATTCTGTTGTCAACTTCTTTTAACTACTAGTGATATAAATTATTTACTTGGTTTTTCTGCCATTGCCTAAAAATAATTCCATTTATTTAAAAAAAATCTATATTTATTCAATTGCCAGTTTATGGATCCTACAAATGATTAAAATTATTTTCTAGGTTATTCAAAATCAATAATCCCATTGATTCAAACAACTCAATCTAAATAATTGTTTATGTTCAACTTTGAAAAACCTTTCAAACATCGACAACAAACTGCTTCCCTAGCTTTATCTTTGAATTAATTATATAAATTGTTATGATAAATTTCATCCCCAAAATAATTTCTTTTCTGAAGATATCAATATATAATTTTCTTCTTATTTTAAATCAGCCTAATAGATATAAATCTTTTGTTCGAACATTTTGTTGACGATATTTTCTAATTTTAATCAGGTAGTCCCTTCTTTTAAGGAGGATTTCTTATGCTACATTTACATCATTCGTTCTAGTGTCCTATTTTACTGTTCAGAACGTTTTAAAGAATTGAAGTTCCAGTCTAGTCGTCGATCAAATTTCGACAGTTGTTCTTTATGAATGATATCTGAAAGTATCTCAGAAATGAATAAATATGTTTTTGAAACATCCTGGATGCCAAGAATAAAAAAAAGTCGAGTTATTTGGGGCATCTTATCTATTGTGGTTTGAGCAACTTTTAATCCGATGTCTTTTTCTTATTATTAGTTGAAATATAGTTGAAGATCTTTAAATTCATTGCTTTCAACAAGTGTTAGGATTATTATAGTGTTCAGATTTTTAAACAATCTACACTGAGAAAGAAAACATGTATTGTGATTCAATTATTCTTTTGATTTGGATGACATGAACAGCAAAATAGGGAATTACTTATACGACAATTAATTATAATAAGTCTGCATCGATGTTCTAAACAGTAAAATATGTCAATTAAGATAAATAATAAATAATAAAAACGTTAAAGAACAAGGAAAAATTTTGCGATTTTAAATTAAAATGAGAAATGATTCTATTTTTATATTAGAATATATTTACTATTTTATCTTGGGAAATATAACTTTTTAAAATTTCTATGCTTTTGAGATTTTCTTTGCTTTTGTTTGTAATAACTAATAAAATATTTTTTTAAAAAAAATTGAGCATATCATTTATAAATTTATTTTTTATTCCTATTTAAAATTGTATTGTTTTTATTTCGCATTAATGGACATTTCCTTTTTTATTGATTCTAGACTGCAAAGAATTTGCAGCAACAATCTGTAAGAGGAAATTTATTACACATTAAGTATAAGTTGTAAATTCTCGTATTATTTGATACCAAAATATGAACGTTTTTGTATAAAATATTGAGAAACATTTCAATTGTCTATAGGGATTCAATTAGTTATTTCTAGTTTAGATTTGTGCTTCATTTTACAAATATAACAAGCCTTTAATTAATTTGTTAATTAGAGTATTGAACTTGCGTTGATACCCTAATGTTATTGGGAAGAAGCAAAGTGAAAGATGCTGTTAAAAAATTGGACTAACAAATTCAAATTCAACATCCTGTTTTGCTGACTGTTTTGGCATTTGAAAACGGACGTTTAATTATTAAAGACTAATACTTTGTATTTATTATGTAATACATTCGGTTTATTGATTAATTTCTAAAACCTGAAATGAAATAATATGGCGAAATGTAGAATTTGCGTAATTAAAAAATCTCCAACATCTATTCTAAATGTCCTCGTTTACAACTTAACGAGTACCGCTCATGTAGAATTAACCAATAATGTAATCGCATAAACAAAACTTTAAAAAAAGTCTCGATAGGTCAATTTGGTTGATTTTGAACTGATAATCAGCAAGTCTGTGATCTACATATGAGCCTCAGAAGTCGAACTCTTTGGTTATTAATTCCTCAGCAATTCTAGATCTTTCTTCAAAATTCCGGAAAATTATTCTAGACTATTACTTAAATGCATAAATGTTGACCCCCATAAGTTCCCTTACGTTGGAGGTTTCTTTGAACAAGTAAATCTATTTTATCGATAAATTATATTCAATGATTCCTAACATGAGTTGAAAGAAAAACTATTCAAAAAGACACAAACTGTACATAAATTTTACAAAATATCTTTATTCAATTCCATCATTAATCAAAAGCGAGCGATTTAGCACGAGACATCGCCGACCTGGGGGTCGGTGAGGACCTTGCCGTTCTTGTCGACGCACCAGCACTCGTCACGTTCGCACTGCTTGGCCTTGTAGTAGCCGTTCTTGTCGCACTGGGGCACGTAGGTGTCTCCTGGAAGAGATAAATAAAAAGTTGTATGCAGAACTTAGTTAGTAAAAGATGTTTAAATTTATTTCACATCAACGAGTTGAATATTTAAGAACAAAGAAGCGACCAAACAGAGAAGTTATTGCTAGTTCACAAGATGTAAGAAATAAGCGAAATCCTTTTCTGTTGTTTGATTCTTAATACTTACACTTTCAAGGTGAGAGAGTAAACAATCATTTAAAAAATAAGCTAAAAGCTAATTTATTTCAAGAGTTTAGTCAGAAAAAGTTATAACAGAGTTAATAAACTAATATAGAAATTACTGCAAATGAATTCATCATTTTTTTATCAATAATTTACTATATATATTTTTTAAAATATTAAATTCAATTCGGGAATGTCTAAGTCTACACATATGTATAATTTAATTTACAGAAAAAGTGGGGAATTTCTTCCATGGAAAAGCAGGAAGTATGCAGGATATGTTTAATTGTTTATTAATATTTTTAAAAGAAATATAGTTCTTATTCAAATTATGAGAAAAATATCGAAAATGTTTCATATTTGGTGGGTAAAAAAAAAACAAAAAACGTGCTGAAACATAAAGGTTATGTGTCCGCATTTAAAACTAAATAGCGATCTAAGATAAACATTGTAATTTTAAACTATCATTACGAGCAATTAAGACAAAAGCTATTTAAGCTTTCAGTCTACTACAAACATATCGATACTGCTTAGCTCAGTGGTGATGGGGTGGTCAACTTTACTGAAAAAGTCTACTACAAATCTATCAATATCGCTTAGTTCAGTGGTGGTATAGTGGTTAATATTATACAAGAAGTCTGCGACAAATCTTTTTCATATAATCAATCGGTGGGTGGGGTGGAGGACAATATATCGAATAATCAAAATACACTTAGGGCGCACCTAATATAATCAGCGAAATCCCTAAGACTGCATCAATCAATAGGTTAAACTGCAACAGGTAATTTTCTTGTTGACAAATTGAAATTCTACAGCCAAGCCATAGATATCCATAATATATTAACTGTGGACAATTTGTGGCAGAAATCTGACAGGGCATGTACTTGCCCTGCCAGATTTCTGCTGCAAATTGATAGATACTTGCTGTTCTGGTGAAGAAGAAAAATAAGGGCCCAACTACTCACCGGCGGTCTTGGCATCATCCGCCTGTCTGACACAGTCGCAGGCCTTGATGTTCTTGGAGGGGGTGTTGATGTTCTCGCCGTTCCTTCTGTAGCAGACGCACCAGTCATTGGCGGTGAAGCACTGGAGGGCGGCGTAGTCGCCGTTCTCGTCGCACTCGGGGATCAGGTGGAGGATGCTCTCGGTCAGGGTGGCGTTCAGACGACGAGCCCGATCCTCCTCACATGCGGTGGGCACTGGACACGAAAAGAAAAAATGAACGATCTATGGGAAACATGAGGTGAGTTGGAGGTAAAATGTTTCCTCATTGAGATTGTTTGCATTTGGCATGCTTAGAGAATTATAACGGAAGAGATTTTGGGAATCATGTTATTATTTATTCATTATCCTTAAGCGTAATTTATAATGAAAATAAAGAAACATTTTTTTTTTTACTTTCAGACCCAAGCGGCTTGATAAAGCAGAGAGCGATGTAGAAAATAGAAGACGATAGAAGATCGCGAAAACAAGGTTAAAAAATGATAACACAGGGTTGATTAACCTAATATTAAGTCACTGGTTTTGCCATTAATAGCCTTTTCTTAATAGTCAGAGATATTATTCATTACATGTTGTTCGATGTCTTGTATGCCGTACTTTATAGTGGAGATATACATAATAACATTGTTAGACATTTATTGCCAGAACAGTAATGATCGTGATATTGCACATAACATAAATCAATAATATATCATCTGGCTGTTGAAATAGTAAGACCAGTGACTTAAATTGGATTTCTGGATAAGGTTTCGGTATTGTATGCGAGGGGTAAATTATATTTACATCGACAAGTGTAAATATAGCTTAAGTCCTTTAAGTTACATCGCAAGCCTCTTACGTCTTAGAAAGGCAAACATATCCCTCTTAAATAATATTCACGCGATAAGAAATTTGCAAAAGAATATTTACAATCATATCTTTTTCCCATTTCTTTAGCTCCCCTTAAGGATCATAAAATTAACTAACTTAACAAAATATAAATTATTATAGAAAATAACAAAAACCTAAACACATCTGAATTCTATTTTAAATCACTGTAAATAATCATGACTAGTCTTACTTAGAGAGACGTGCTGTTTTCAAAAATTGTATCTTATAGCTTCTTGAAGTCTTGAAGTTTAATGTTTTCTAATCTTCAGTTTTCATTAAAAATATTTAGTTACTTTTAGCGCTTAGATTCTAACAGAAAACTTCAAAAGGAAGTTGTAAGCCAACTGAGCATGCATGTGAAAACCATGAATTCCAGCAGAAACAGCCGGTTTGATATTTATTTAGTAAATTAAACAAAAGCACGAGCAGTTATTTTTAATCGGCTTATATGAAATTCGGTATTTAAAAAATAATGAAAAGAACATTCTACTTCATTTACATTAATGATAATTACTATTTGTGATATTTTGGTATAATGAGACTGTTCATAGTTATAATTTCATAAAAATATGTAAAAACTAGAGTGCTTTAGCATTTTTAAACAATCATGATGTTTGCTGTTATCTAAAAAAAATCAGTAAAGACAAAATCAAAAAGGAGTTTTTTGTTTGAAAAAGTGTTACTATTATCAAAATATTTATTATCCATTCATGTAAAATAGAAGTAATGTAAATCTTTTCACCAGAGGAGTGAAATTAAAAATTTTTTTTGCCTTATTAACTATTTTTTGCTTTGTGAAAACAACAATGTCCATTTATGTAAATATTACAAATTTTGTTACCTACCCTTTTCTTCATCGTCAGCAAAGGCGACGGCAAAAAGGCACAACTGCAAATGAAATTTGGAACATTTATTTGGAACTTTCTTCACTTATAAAAAAAAACACTGAATATTCATATTTTTTTTAAAAATGCACAAGCCATTTGTTTGCCAAATACTGCATAATTTCGAAACAATCTGATTACTAAAAACAATTTAATGAATTAAAAAGCAAAATGTTTTGTATTAAAGTAGTTATCATTTTGTTGTCGTTGTTGCTCAGATGAATTTTGAGTCTCGGATGGAATCAAAGATGATCCTTGGACTTATTTATTCATCAGTAAAATTTATCATTATGGGAATTTTTGCAATATTTTAAACAGTTACTAACTGCCCAATCATACATAATCCGCAAATGTAGAATTGTCATCATTTTATAAATTTTGGTTCCTTTAGGCTCCAAAAATTGCAATTTTGTCATGAATGAATATTATAATTTCAAATTTCAGGGCATATAATTCCATTTTACTGATCCTTCTCTCCTTTTAATTTTTTATTGTTCGCTCGATCAAATCAATCGGATTTTGTGCACGCGCACACCAATTTAATTTTCGAATCCTTTTTGCCTTCTCATTCATTTCATAATTATATAATTTTAATTAATTTTGATACCCAGGTCCTTTTTTTCTTGTGGATTGAAATTTAAATGCTTTTTGTAAATCTTTATCGGCATATTGCTTTTTCATTGGAAAAATATTTTATGGAAATTACAAAAATAAAATTTATTTTTAAAAATAAGGAGTTTTGTTTTTTAAATTGGAGAACAATTTTTTCTAACAGAAGACTTCAAGTATGGTGATTGATTCTCACTTTCCTTCTGAATATATTAATGATTTGTGGTCGAGTTACCTCAATCCCGATGTAAAGTCACATTTTCTATGAAAGTAGTTCCAGTACAGCCAGTGATGTCCTGCGCTGACCTTAATCGGCGCTTAAGTGCTGCCATTCAGTTGAATTTTGGATGTTTCAGTTAGTCGGGTTTAATTCCAATGTAGTATCCATTCGTTTTGCATTTCAGACGCATATATTAAATTTACTGTTTCAAATTCAAATGAAACATGAAAAATGTTGCAAAATGAATAAAGATATTACGTTGCGCTTTATTACAGTCCCTTATGAATTACACCAGATTGCTATCTATTTAAGCAATTCATATGAAGTCTTGTAAATTCACCTAAAGGTAACACGTATATTGTTTTCTATTTTATTCCTGATAAGAAATGCATCTGTGCGCATAATGTATAAGAAACTTGAATATATATAAGACGTTCATTAAGATACGATATTTTCTTAAATGTCTTTGTAGAACTAAAAATTTCATATTGGTATGTAAAAGTAAGGAAGTATTTTTAACTTACAAATCAATGTTTTTTTAATACTTTGTTACTTAAAAAAAATTCAAATTGAAGTAATACTTACGGCAATAATTCCAACAACTTTCATCATGGTGGCGGCTTTTCTGAAAAATATAGAAAAGCTTTAATCAAAGGTAATTCATTTTTTTATTGATCAATAGTTTTTAAATAACAAGAATATTATTACTTACAAAAAGTGTATTAGAACAATCAGCGAAAGTGGGACAAATAATCGCAAACCGTTTACTTTTCTTTTCTTTTTTTTTGAAAAATTCATTAATTTTCAATCATTTATATCAAACATTATACCAATGTGAAGCTTTGGAACCGAAGTGCTTAAAGTATTTTATGATGATTTTTTATAATAGGAAAATTTATTTTAACAGTTCAAGATTTTTAATAGAGTAAACTTATGTTACCTAATATATATGATTCTGAAATTGAATGCATAATCGTGTATTCTTGAATAACTTTAATAAATATAAAATATGTTAACCGAAAAATCGAAATATTCAAAATGAAAACATAAGATATATTATATGTCATTTTAAAGATATTTTGCCTTTTGATATATAATTGCGATTTTAAGCTTCTATCTTTTAATTATGTTGCAGTTTTTTGTGATGCTTTCCATTAAAAAATATTCTTCTTTTGATTTTTTTTATTTACAAAATTTTATATCAGTGTAAATGCATAACAATTTCTTTTCGAGTCACAATAATTTAGTAAAGATGATAGAGTATTCAAAAGTTATTGAATATAATTCATATCTTGAAATTAATTCATAAATGAATTATATCCATGAAAATATAAATATAATTTATCATTTCTCTAAAGAGTTTAGTTTTGAACACTTTCTCAAACTAAATTACTTTTCATTGCAATCACTAATGTAATCTAAAATTAAAGTTCTACAAGAAAATAATTTTTTAAAGTTATTTGAACGGTATAATAGTTTTGCCTAGTTTTCTATTAATGTTACTTTTTATATCCTCGTGAATGCAACACTAACCTTTTGTAAAATAGAAAATAGGCATACAGAAAATATTATAATCGCCCGCCCCCCCAAAAAAAACCATCCAAGACCTTGCCGTAACCATTATGATGAAATTTCACATTTTAGATTGCGGAATTCGAAAAGTCAGATTTAATTAATTATGTAGATATCTACGTCAATATGCAAATTCGAGAAATAAAAAACAAGCTAAGCGGGTGAAATAGAACTTATAGTATTAAAAATTTTGAATCGGAACAATAAGTTTTTAACGACTGAAATATCTTAGAAATTTCCCCTGAATATTAAAGAAGTTCATTTGCTATCTTTAATTCTATTAAAATGTATTAAAACAACTTTTTATAAATGAATTGATACATAATTTGACTAAATTTTAATAAAATGAACAATTGGCATTTTACTTATTTACAGTTTTATAACAAATAAATAGAAAGCTACATTTTCAATACAAAACGCTAAGCATTGAATTACAATTGATTCCAAATTGACAAAAGGTAATAGGAAAAATCAATCTCTCTGTCCTATAGTTTGAACAAAAAGCGTTCCATAACTAGTCAAAATGACTGGTTGTTGACTTCTGATAAGAAAATTTGTATTTAGTATCATGGCTATTTTCTATTTGTTTCTATATCCTCCTGTATTCAACATACAATTTAAATTTACATTATTTACTTTTTTATTATTTTAATAGTGGTGTAGAACTCTAGTCCGAAGCAAAATATCATGATATTTAAGATTTGTTTCGTGAGTCTTGTGTTCGCCTTCATCAAGAAAAGATCATGGAATAATTTTTGTCTTTTGTGATGATAACTATATAGAAATGGAAAGCAATTAATATTTGTTCGAAGTATGAATTTAAAATTATTTGGTTGAATCTATCCTTATTAAAGTAGTTAGAGTTTTTATTTTAAAACAGATGTAGTTACTTTAATTTATTTTTTGTTACAAAGAGGTATACATTAAGTTTAGGTATGTTAATGTTAAATATTTGCACTTCTTAATTCAATCCGGTTCGATTTTGAAAGAATAAATATTCTTATTTATAATAATAAGCAAATGAAATTATGTGGAGTTTTAATGCAAAGCAAGCTTATATGCTAAATAATTTCAAATTTCAAATTGCATTCTATATTGAAATTCATCCTTTCGAGTTAATCTGCATTCATTTCAGCCAAAATAAATTTCAAAGGAAATGTATGAGAGAGAACTGTACTCACCTGGAACTCAAGAGCTTCCTGAACGTCCATATCTGAGGACACCGTGATTTATATTCAGACGATTTTTTTGGGCAGATGTTCTATTTCCCGCTGATGTAGCAGAATTAGTATACAGGTGGACATATTCTGATCATCCGTTAGACTTTAAACCGAAAGGAGAAGTGAAAAAAATATCTGTGATAAGGCTTATTTGTCTTCCACTGTGATTTGTCTAAATATCTTTCTCCAACGTTCTTTATCGCTGATTTCGTATTTTAAAATTCAAAATTGTGTCAAATTGTTTCTAAAAATGTTACAGATATCGTTTGGAATGATGTAGATCCATGCAAGAAAGTTTCATGTAAAATTAGATATAATAATTTTTTAACGTAATTCGATTAATGCAACAGAATATTTTTGGTACTCAATGAAAAAGGTATAGAAATATTTTTAAAAAAATATTTATTCGTCTTTTTTAATTTTTACTGTCGTATATAGAATAAAAATATCATAATCGTAAGTATACATTTGGATCAAATAATGCGAGATGTTAGCTTTTGAATCTTAACGTCTTTATTTTGATAGATATAAATGTTCAAGAGAAGTTTATTAATCTTTTTTTAATTTTAATTTTGATAAATATCAAAATTTTAAAACTCCGTGAGGTCAATAATAATAATAAAATGCATTTTTGTAACTATGTCAATTTATGAATAGTGAATCCTAGAATGAAAAAAAGCTAAACGGAAAAAATTTAATAAACTTCTACATTCCAAATAGTAGACTTTTCTAAATTTTAGATAAAAGTGGTTTTTTAGGAAATCCGACTGCTTTACCTTTCTAATGCATATGAATACTATAAATAAGAAATGTATGGAGGTTGCAAAACGTACCGTGTTGTGAAAACTGGAGAGAATATAGAAAAAACACTTAGCAGATTTTTATATTACATGTAAATATTACTGATTTATTAAGTGTAAAGTCTTGTAAAGTAAAATAAGTATACACATATCGGCCTTATAATTGTAATCTTTATTTCTTCACCCTTGTAATCTTTTTTACTTTATTTTACAATATAATAATGCAAATTTTAAAGAATTTTTTTTTCTACATTTTTGTTAAAAAGGACTTATTTTTTTTAAACATGTATAGTATAATATTATGTTAAACTTTGAATAACATATTATATGAATAGTACAATTTTCTTTTCTTTTAAAATTTACTTAAAATAATTGATAAGAAGGATAGACATTTAAAAAAATATTTTCAATTCTTTTTTATAAATAAATTTGCAACATTTTTACACTCGACTGAGTGAAGGATCTTAAAAGAAATTCACTTACAATCACTAAAGTTACAAAATACAGGCTATTGAATAAGATAAAAGTAATTTGGAATAGCGAACAAACTTTTAGAATTTTTATTTCAGACTCTGAATTAATGAAAAAAATTCGAATTAAGCACTAAATTTTAAAATTATGCAAATAAGAAATTCAAAAGAGCAAAAATAAAATTTGAATGACCGACATTTTGGAATTAAACACATTTGAATTAGCTAAGTGCAATTATATAAGCTTATCATTATAACTTTAGGAAAGAAAGATGGCATACTTTTTTTAATAAATTTAAATAAGGAATAAATAAATAATATTTTAAAAATTATCGAATTCATTCTTTTTAAATGTTTTTATAATTCTATATTATGCATAAAAATGCATAAAATGTGAGACTAGTTTTAAAAAATAAAACATTTGAGATGCTTTTAAAGAAAAAAATAATATAAAACTGATAAACTAAATCATATTGAACTGATATATTTAATAAATGACAAAAATAAAATTTATTTCAGATTTTTTCTGGAATTTCAGCAGTTTAACAAAATTCTGGATAAATCATAAGTGATATGAAACATTTGAATTAATATAAAAAAATAAATATACTCACAAAATTAAAAAAAGTATTTCGATAAGGAAGTTGAATTTAAATTTTAAATTTTTAAATTTTTCACCTTTGGCAAGCAACTTTTTGCTCAGATTATTGACTTTCTTTTGGATGCTAAACTCTAAAAAAAATTCAAATATTAGACATTTAATATATTAGACTCCAATATTAGACTTTTGATAAAACTGAAAAAAAACGAATTTAACTGATTCAGAGCTATTACAAATTAAAGAGCGTAAATACTTTGAAATAAAGATGAAAGATCCTACTTAGTAGTTAATCTATATCTATACTTATAATAAAGCTCCATGTGTGTGTGTGTGTGTGTGAGTGTGTGTGTGTGTGTGTGTGAGTGTGTGTGTGTGTGTGTGTATGTTGGCGCTCTACAGGCCAGACCATTCAACCTACAGCTGCCAAATTTGGCACGTGTATACCTTGGAGGCCGGGAATGTGCACCTGGGGGTTATTTTTTCGAATTTTTAACTAGAATTTTATTTATTTAAAAATTAAGCGAAATTTTGACGTGTTTCTGCTATAACTGCCGAAAATATTACCGCACAAAAAAAGATTTTTACATCAAGTTAAAGATCAAAAATTTATCTTTTAAATGATACTAATGTTTTAATCTTAAAATTAAATTTCTAATTTTAATGATTTTTTTTTAAAAAAATTTAAAATATTTTTCAATAATTTTTTTCGTAAAAAATAAAAATTAAGATTAAGCACGTTTCGCATTCATGGGAAAAATATAGTTTTTTTCAAAGGGTTGCCATCACATTGATTAAAGCTCCAATTAAAAATAAATTAAATCTTTTTGGAAATGAAATCTGCAAAAATGTAATTTTCGGCATATGTCTGTACGAAATGAAAAAAATATGAAATATTATTTCTTCTAAAAAATAAATTCAAGAAAAATTATTTTATGATCTTTTACACTCTCTATACAGGGTGTTTATTTAGTCCCGGACCCATTTTGATATTTAATGACTCATTAAATAATGAAGATATAAACAAACTTATGGCATTTATTGATGGAATAACTCATATATTTTCCTTTTCAGGTTTGAATATTTTTACTTTTGTAAATATCGTCTGCGCGTGGGATTAATTTCAGATAATTTCATTTTCCAGTCTAAATATCTGTACTTTTCTAAATATCGTCTGCTTATTAATTGCATTTTTCTCTCTTTTGTTTTTGGCAACTATTGAAATGTTATGTTTACTTTTGATGTGTTTGTTCTATGTAGTAGTTTTGTATGTGATGTTTTATTCGAGCGGATATTAAGGAGAATGCATACACCACAAGAGAAAGCCCAGATTTTATGGTGGTCATAGAGTTAATTTCTAATCAATTAAATCACTGACTTTTAAGAGTTTAATTTCCAATCACTTAAACTGACTGATTTATGAAAATTTGAATATCACTATTCAATATAAAAGGATAATTTTAGATTTTTCATCGATCGCTTCAAAGAAAATACGCCAATCAGTGCACAGGTTTCTCAAGATTAATTGGCCTAAGATTATGAAAATGTTGAGTTTTTCTAAATTTTTAACATCTAAAACTTCATAAATACGTCTTAGTTGATCGTGGAAAATAGAAACATTCATTCATTTATTTAAAATTTGGTGTGTCCCGAATGTTTCTCAGAATATGATACCTTACTGCATTAAATTTAGACTTCATAATTTTTGAAATATATTTATAGGCCGGAACAAAATATTATTATTGATTTCATTTCAATACTTTTGAAAACAAAACTAAAAACTGAATTTTATGCTGAATCTCAGAAATGTTTGTTGAATAATTGTTTGAGATATTACATAAATGATGAAAAATATTTTGTAGTTTACATAAGACTTAAATACCGAGCGATTCTGTTTGCAATACTCACATTCAATACTAATAATAATTAATAAATAACAATAAAGATGATAAATAAAATAAAACGCTTGGTTTTATTAAAAAATATCTTAATATTAATAGCAATTTCATCATTTGCATTTTAAATTAAAGTTAAAGTTTTGCCGGAAATGACAACAAATTAGCAAAATATATATAGTAAATTGAACGAAACGATCTAAACAGTATATGTTTGGTATGGCTATCAAAATGTGAAGATTAAAAATGTTTTGTTTGAGAATCCTTTAAGAGACCAGTTACTTAAAATATTTAATTGAAAATTGTAGCTAGCGGTAATACTGGCGAACCGGCTGGTCGCCAAAGGCGGCTAGTATCCAATAAAGCAACTTTACAAATTATAATTTTAACATTGGCAAAAACGTACGATTGAGTGCTGTGATGGATGAGTTTGAATTTCGTCATAACAATAAAAAAGTCTTTAGAGATTCCATATTAAATTTTTAAAAATTAAATTAATGAATTACTTTTCATTTTTGTAGAATTTTTATCATTAAAAGGCAATTTTTAGAATTTTTATGTAATACAAAACCTATTTTTCTATGATAATAGTTTTGGAAAATATGATCATCTTTTCCATAGTTGGAATATAGTGATGATTCATCTGATGATGGTTAAATCTATTTTCGAGATCGTTTAAAGTTTTTTCTCCAAAATGATCCAAAATGATTTTAGAGATTTATTTACATTTAAATGTCATTTAGCAATAGAAATAAGAGCGAAATCTGTGCCACTTACGCTGAACTTTCACATAAATTTAATAAAAAAATTGAAGCAAGTTAGCTGAATTTCCAGAGTTCTTTTTCAAATATTATTGTCTCTCATACTACGATTTTTCCAGACATTGTTATTCAGAAGGAAAAGAAATTGTGTTTTTAATTGCTTTCTTAGTGGTTTAAAATGAAATGGCATGGAATAAATATCTAAACATAATTATATTGAAGGAAATTATAAAACATTATAATAACGAAATGAATTTTTGCATGTTTTATTATTTATAGTCATCCTTATTCTTAAGGAAAAGAGTGAGATGAAACTATGCATAAATATATCCACGTAAATCAAATAAAAAGTTAGATATAAATAGATTGAATTTTGGATTCTCATGTCATTTTTTATAGTCCTTGTTATGTAGGATGTATTTTTAATTACTTTCTTAGTGATTGGAACTATATGTAATATGGAACATGTAACTAAGCCTAAATATATTCTTTGAAATTAAGTAATATTCTATGAAAGAGGGTTCAATCTTCATATTTCCTTTTAAAATGCAGCGAAGAAATGATTGAAATAATATTCTTAATTGCTTTCTTATTTGAAATATATGTGATATGGAGCATGTAACTCAGCATAAATATACTCACTTAAATTAAGTAAGAATTTAAGATAAGTAGGTTGAGTTTTAATATTTCACGTTTGAATGTTCCAGACTTGCATTTTTTAAAGTCATTGTTACGCAGAGGAAAAAGAAATTATAATCAAATTGCTTTCTTAATCATTTGAGTTATAACTGATATGGATCGAGTAATTTAATAAAATTATATTCACAGAAATTAAGCAAAAAATTACGATAAACAAGGTGAATTTTCATATTTCGTTTTCAAATGTTCTTGTCATATGCTACATTAAATATAATATACATATCCTAAATAACATTCATAATAAATAAAGTATATTTGTAATAAATGTTAAAATTGAAAATTTTAAATTGAAAAATATATTTATATGAACATACGGAATGAATAATTGTACTTAATATACCCACTGATATTGAGAAAAAATTATTCTAAGCTAGATATATTTTCATATTTCATTTCATATTACTTTCTCATGTTGGGTCATTCATTCTGTGTTATTTAAATTGAAACAACATAATCGAAAAAAAAACTTTATTTATGAATACGATGCAAATAATTTTTTTACAGATCGTTTCTGTAAGGTTTCACTTTTTTTTGGTCTCGGTGAATTTCAGAATGTTTCTTTAGAAAATCGCTCATGAAATGTCTAGAAGCATGTTGTTATTTTCCACTATGAAAGAAATATTTCGAAATGAAGGTTATTCCAAACAACCTTCTTTCTGTAACTTGTCCACGACATTGTTCAAGATACGCTGTAAAGGTTTGTCACTTGCCGTTCGTATTGGAGTCCACAGATGAATGGCTGAAGTTTGATCCAGTATATATCTGTGCCTATAGGAAATAAAACATTATTTTATAAAATAGGAGATTTTTATTTTTTCATTAATATTTCCACGATTGCATATATCAATTGAAAATCAGATTACACTATGTAATTAGATAAAAATCTTGTCTTGATACAAATTAATGATCTTCAAAGCTTTGGTTCGAAACATAGAAATCGTCTAAGGATTGAGTCTTAATATAGCTTTATTGCATCAACCACAGAATATAGTAAATACAAATTTAAAACATGCTGTTCGCAGAAAAAATATAAACCTAAAGCTATAGTCTTATTAAAAAAATATCAAATATTTTGAAATCAGTTGAAATGTTCATTTATATTATAAACTGAAATTTAACATTTATTTTTACTTAATTGCAAGAGAGATACTAAAATACTCTAATTGATTATTCACATACTTACTGTCATGTTAAAAAGAGTAAAGTAAAGAGGAAGCCATGTTACAAAATTATGAAAAGTAAGTCGAAAATGTTATTAAATAAAAGGTCGTACGTACACAAATTTGTTATCACTGAAAAAATAATATTTTTGAATTTTAAATTGGTGTAAATATGAGTTTTATACTATAATAACATTTGATCAAAAACATTAACTTTTCGATTAATTTTAATTAAAAATATAGTTAATTTAATTATAATTTAAAGATATCCCTCCTATTAAGTAATTAGTACTTAGGAAGTAACTATGGATCTCATTTGAATACTCTGGGAGTTTTTGAACAATTTTTGCATCAAGAATATCTTATTATGCTATTTACAGATATAATCTAACCTATAAGAATTATCATGTTAAAAATTTTAAATTTAACAATTTTCACAATTTTCAATGCTAATATGCGCAAGATTGAACAGGTCTTACATTTTTTTCTTTATTCGCACTTTTCCATGTGAAATACCAGATGGTGAGAGATTTCATTCCCATGCTAAGAAGTAAAACGTTATCAATTTTTTTTAAATCTTTAACCTTTTCATGTGGCCTCCAAGGTTTCCAGATCTTATAGCTTACGTCTTTCGTTTGATCAACTTTTGTTTGACTTATAAACAGTCTAAAGAGTTCTAGACAGATGGAAAGAGGTCAACTTGAAAATATTGTGCTAGCAACCAAACAATATTATCTTTAAACATACCCTATTGTGTAAGTCTAAGTGAAGAAAATACATTCCTGTTTTTTGACATAAATTCAATTTATAATGATTAAAAAAATTATGTTTGCGGTTGTCTGCTACCGATTATTAGCATTTTAAGTTTGTAAGCCATGTTTGTTGTTTTTCAAATGCCTTGATCTTACAATTCTTTTGTAAAACTCTTCTTTGGTGGTTTTGGTAAACTTCCTTTTACCGTCTTTTCAAACCACTCATAAACAATCACAAAGAACTTAGACACCTAGATGAGAGGTAAACTCGAAGATAGTAAAACAATATTATTTTTAAACATGTTGCATTGAGGATTCCTATTTATTTGCATACAAATTTTTCTTTGATCTATAGACATATTTTAAATCAAATAACTTCAGCAGAGAAACCAAATCACTCATTTAAAAAAATTGATTAGATCTTTTCTCATATAGACTGCTGAAACATGGGAAACGACTAATAAAGATAAACAGACTCTTGCGATATCTGAAAGAGGAATTTGAAGAAGCATATTTGCTGGAACTAAATGTGATAACTATTGGAGAGGAAGAACCAACTCGGAAACTCACAAACTGGGTAAGGAAATATAAACTATTACAAACTATTTAATAATATCGAAATTAGATATTATTAAATTTATAGTTATTAGGTCTACCGGAAAGTTCTGTCCGTTTTAGAATGAAACAAAGGAATAAATTTTTTCATACTTTGGATAAACTTTATTGAATAATATAATTGCCATCATTATTTATGACTTCTTGCCAGCGTGATGGCAATTTGTATATTCCATTTTTAAAAAATGTCTTATCTCTAGAGGCCAAAAATTGAACCAGTGCTTGTCTGATATCTTCTTCGTTCTTGAATTGTTTGCCCTGCAAGAAATTTTGTAAGGATAGAAACAAGTAATAATCGGATGGTGCTAGGTCCGGGGAAAATGGTGGATGCGACAGAATTTCCCAGCCTAGCTCTGCGACTTTCTGACGAGTCCCCAAAGCAGTATGTGGCCTGGCATTGTCATGAAGCAGTATGATGTCCTTCCTATTGAACATCACCGGCCTCTTTTCTTGGAGTGCTGTTTTTAATTTATCGAATTGCTGACAGTACCTCTCCGAATTTAGCCTTTCGTTTGGTTTGAACAGCTCAAAATGTATTGGTCCTCGAATGTCCCACCATATACACAACATTCTCTTGTTCAGGCTCAACTTCGGTTTAGAGGTAGAGGGGGCAGGTTTTCCGGGTTCACAATATGCCCTTTTTCTTATGATGTTTTCATAGGTAATCCGCTTTTCATCCCCAGTTATGATTGTAACCGGAGCGGACAGAACTTTCCGGTAGATCTAATATATATAGGATTAAATAGGAAGGTTGCTTAATAAGGTAGGACGACAATCGGACCACTACAAAGATATTAAAACGTTTGATATCTATAAAGAGAGAGATGGAGGCGGATTGAATGCCTAGAAAAGACTTGAAAACGATTAAGGTGAAAAATTGGAAGACCTTAGTCAAGAACAGGATGGCATGGAATGGAATTCTCGGAAAGGCCAAGAACCATCCAGGGTTGTTGCACCAATGAAGAAGATTTATTGACATAATTTCTTTTCGTTAATATAGATTATATTTGCCAATTATTAGATATATTTTATTGCATGACCTTGTGTATGCAACTGAAATGTAATTTAAGAAAACCGTTTTGTACATACCATATTTTGCCCTCCTCATTTTTATATTTTTCTCCATCTTTGCCCATGATGAGATAAGTTTCTCCTTTTAACAGGGACGCGCAGTTGTCCCGGATGAGGAAGTGCCTCGTCTCACCTTGGGTTAGTTCTTTTTTCTCAATGCCTAGTATGTGAAGAAAAATGATAATCAATTTTTTAAATATCCCAATGACAGAAAAATAAATATATTTCATCATTAATAAAAAAAACAAGTGATTGAAGTGTGAAACTAAATACTGTAATACTTTTCAGTTTAAGCATTCAGCAACTTAAATGGTAAGATGCACAAGAAGTGAAAAATTAAAATAAATATCGAACACCTTAATCTAAGCTACATAATTTACTCTCATAATAACATATATAAAATTAAAAAGATATTATGATTATTCTCAGAAAATTAGAAAAAAAGTTAAATAAACAGAAAAATAATTTTAGAAACTTTGCTATATTATTTATCATTGATGTATGACAATTTATGAAGAAACGATTTTGAATTCTCTTCATATTTATATTAATAAGTGCATTACTGATAACTGTAATAAAATATATATTTGTCATTTCGTATTTATACTACACAGTGAATTGTTTATAGTTATAATTAAAACAATCCTGTTTATCTCTTCATATTTATATTACACAGATCATTATTTATAAATATAATAAAAAAATCATATTTATGTCTTCATATTTATATTACACACTGTATTATTAATATCAGTAATAAAAAATCTTATTTATCTCTTCATATTTATATTACATAGTGCATTATTAATATATAAAATTTAAAAAAAATCTTATTTATCTCTTCATATTTATATTACATAATGCATTATTAATATATAAAATTAAAAAAAAATCTTATTTATCTCCTCATATTCATATAACACAGTGAGCATTCAAACCTCTTTTTGTGCTTCAAATATGGACAACCTAAAAGAAATCGCTTAAAAAAAATTTCAAAAATAGCTATATCCAAAACTTCATAAATAGCTATAATAAATAATTTTTTACAACATATCAAAGAAAAAAATTATGCATTAAAAGGGAATCTAATTAAAAGAAAGTCTCATTTCGGAAATCAGTCGGAGAATTATAAAATAATGGGAAAGTATTTTCCAAATAAAATGAATAATTAAATTAACGGTGGGAAAATTTATTAAAATTTAATTTCTCATTTTCAACAAGAGAAATTTTCAAAATGTTCATAATTCAATACAACTCGTTCTAACCCAAAGCGCGCATCTCCTTGTGATGAACTGGTTCAAATAATTTTTTTCACTTGAAGGTATTACAACCGATTTATTTTTGAAATATATTATTAATTTTGTTTTAGAATATTGGAATTAGTTGATTTAATATGTGCATACATAGTATACCCCATAAATTGTATTAATCTACATGTGTGCGCTGATAGGAAACATTGCAACGGTGTTATAATGGCAACACCGTTGAAATTTATATAGGGCATAAAAAATCGCACGAAAGAAATTTCCGAAAGATAAAAACGCATAATAAAGGATTCACAAAAACAGGTTTGACTGTATTAATAACTCTAATAAAGAAAGACGAACTTATCAAAAGCACTCACTGTTAAAAGATGATGAACCTTAAATAAATAATAGTTAAGGAGGAAAAATGGAAGCATTATTAAAATCAAGAATAATAATTTAAAGAAAGACAGCTTTTTAGAAACAGAGATGAAGAGTAAGCAAAGAGTGCTCATTGTGGATCTTCATTCATAGAAGAATTAGATATATTGTCATGATACAAGAAAATTGAATTTTTCTCCAGATTCAGAAAAAGACAGTGACCTGCTTATGAAGTGCTAATCTTGCCAGTATTTAATAAATAATTCCTAGTTAATCAAGTTCTGCCTAAAATTAAAGGTAATTTAGTATGAACATTAATAAATTTTGCGCGATGAGAGAGGGGCAAAGTATCATTTAATATGTAAGATGTTGACAAGACAGAGTCAAATTGAGACTACTGAAATATCGATAAGAATCTAACAAGCAAATTTTAATTTACTGACTACATGATTGCTCTGAAAAAATTGCTATAAACATTTTGTGATTTAAAAAAAATGTTAATTAATTTATAATATTGAGCTTACCTTCTTTAATAACTTCATCGATTTCAAAGGAAATATTGAAAAATCCATTTTGTTGATTTACATCGTTGACCACCTCACCTTTCCACACTAGAAAATATTTTTTAGAAGAGGTTATACATAATAATTAGCAAGATATTAGGAAGAAAATTTTTGTTGATTTATATACAGAAAATTTATCACTTTTTCAATAAGTCACAAAAATCTTTCAATTTTTTAGATCATCTAATAGTCATTAAACAAACTGAATTTATTAATTCCGTAAACTGAACTATAGATTCAAATATAACTACAGATTAATTTTATTGAGAGGAAGACACTTAAGATGTCCTGATTGTAAGATTACACTATTGAGTGTATTTTTTTTCCAATTCGGGGTTCTTAATTGTGCTAATTTAATTGTTTTGAATTTGTAAATTTGGAACATTATATAAAATAGTATTAAGAAGGATTTTAATTATCTTAGTAATCAACCGTTAAATTATTATTTTTCTCTTACGATAACTGATAGTAAAAACTTACTGACATAAGATTTACTAAGCAGTTCCTTCTAGCTATATTTATTTCTAATCTGAATGCCTGTAACAATCAAACAGTTTATCATTACAAGCTTTTCAGAGGAAGCAGTTTCCAAAAAGTATGGCATTCGTTTCTGTAACAGTCACGCATTTTTTTTATAATACAACTTATGCCGTGGACATTATTAATAAAAAATAGCCACAATTCGCAATTAATCATTGTTTGCAAATTTTAAAATAAAACCAAATGTATTATTCAGTTTAATAAATGCTTTGAAAAAAAAACACAAAGTGAAGTTAAATACTAATTTTTTAATCATCTTAGTATTTCCAAACTAAAATTATTTCTTTACTGTTAAATGATTTTGTAAAATTCCAGTAACGTTTTCATTCAGTATCGTTTGGCTTGGTCAATATCTAATCGATATCCACATAAAAGTTTCAATATCGTTTGAATAAAAATATGAATTATTTTATTATAAGGATTCGAAACGTTTCGAATTTTTTTCTTAAATTTAGGGTAAAGAATGTTGTGGCATCTATTGTTTTCAATATTTTGCTACGCTTAATTGTTTGATAGAATGAATCGATATTTAAATGCTACTGTTACTGCATCTTTTATGAAAAATTTTCCTCTTTATTAAATTTAAATACTGCAAGATTGCAAGAGTCATCACAGATTGGTTTGGCAGCAAAACTCATAATTTCAAAAAATTTAACCAAGTAATATTATTTCAAGTTAGTTATTACTTTAGACTGTTTTTTTTCTTCTTCTTTTTAGCATTAAGAGTTACAACATAGATTAATTTCACTTTAAACTAAAATTTAAGTAAAACTTTACAGTCTATTTACCTAAATTCCAAACATGCAAACGAATGAATTAAAATTAACTAATTAATTAATTAAATTTAAATTTGTTTACCATAATCATAATTTTCGCAAGCGATGTGCCTCAGCTGTTTCCTCTGCTCGGATTTCTCGATCGTTTTGATAATTTCGAAAGGCTTGCTGGGTGGGCAACCACCTGAAAGAAGGATTTTAAATTACTTGTTAAATGTACAAGTACTTTTCTTTTAACAAGTCATGAGTTGATAGCTAAACTGAGAAAATAAATATCATCACTATAATGTTAAGCATACAAAAAAAATTTAATTTTTCTTAGCAATTCCTTGTTAAAAATTTATTTAACAAGGAATTGATTAAATTAATATTTATTTTAAAGCATTTTTAAATTAATTAATTTAACTAAAACCAATCAAAGGGTCATATTTAAGACCTAAAATTCAACATCCAATAAAATGCTTTACAGGGACTTTTTAATTCCCTAAGATTCAAGATGCATGCACACTTTTGTAAAATGGTTCATAGGGGCCTATTTAAATCTCTAAAATACAATATTAGTGTCTATTGTTGTAAAATAGCTCATAGGAACTTTCTCAAGTACAAGTTTCATGGACACTATTATAATTTGATTCACAGGATCTTTTTTTAAGTCCCTAAGTACAGATTCGTGGGCAGTGTTGTAAAACGGTTAATAGGGTCTTTTTGAACCCTTAATTGGGAAGGTGAAAATTCAGCACTTAACTGAACAGGTGCGGATCTGACAATATATTCTGCAGATATTTTTCCTGATTATGAATATGTTTTAGAAATTTTTCTAAATATATTATCAGTGAAAAATGTAATTGCGTTTGAACCTACATTTTCTTCTCAAATTACACGTTACAACAAACAATATTCTTGAAAAGTCATATTACTTATTATTTTTTAAGTCATATTTATTTTTTCAGTATATAAAGATATATAGGAAACAATATAATGAAAAATTCAACAATTATATGAAAAAAAATGACAATGGGTAAAATTGACCCTTTTTTTATCGTCATCATTGGTTTTCAAGGGCATTTTAAACATACAGGTTATGTACTATTATAAAAATCAGCCTATAAATTCTGTAAATATTTTTCTTGGTATATTAATATATATTTAGAAATTTTTCAAAATTCATTATCACTATAAAAATTAATTATATTTGAACATTTATATTAGAATCAGTCCAATGTGAACTTTCATCGAAAAAATCTTCTGTACAATTATCCTCATCACTCAAATCACTTTCTGCTTCATTTAAAAGTCTCTGGAGCTCTGCTTCATAACGAGGATCAGTAGGTTGGATGATGTTTCTAGCACCAAGTTTTAGAGCTACTGGCTAAGCCTTGTTTAATACTGGAACACTAAAAGGGGAGTGCGGTCTTACAGACGTCGCTCAAAGAAATAGCTGAATTATTTCAAAAAGCATCCACTGAATCCGGTTGAAAAAGTGCACGTGTATTGAAGGTCACGAAACAGTTAGCTAAAGGGTCAATCCATTAAATTCAGCTGAAAAAAGAATAGAGGGGACCGAAAGTCCCTCGTCAGTGGTCTGACAGATCGCACCTCCCCAGTTAAGGGTAAAATCCCCAAGATTCATGGATATCTTCAAAATATACGAATAAAGACAGCAGTCCTGATTAAAAGTAAATTGTGAAATATTTTTTAATGATTCCTTACATACCTTTAAAAGGATGTACGGGGTTATGTGCCTTCATGTGATGTGGTTCTCTTTTTGAGAGCGCATATACGGAAATCTAGGCATTTAAGGAGTATAAGTTTATTTAAAAAAATCATTATTTACCTTCTGCGCATTGGCAGATACCACCATCACATAACTTATGCAACATTGGGCTGTTACTTGGAGGACTATAAAATACTGTACATGCTTCATCTGGAAAATAAAATTTATGAGAATTATCGAATATCGAAAAAGATTGTTAAAAGAAATAATACTAAGATCGATCATAATTATTTCGTTGAAATATTTTTTTATTTTTAAATGAAGTAATATTCATTCCCTTGTTGAAATTAATACAGTTCTGTATATTTTTTTAGTATTTGTTTTCAGATATACAAAAACTATTATTATATAATATTATTATTTTTGTGCAAACAACGGAGTAAAAAAAATCAATTTAGGAAATTTAAATTTCAAGAGAAAGAGGGAAAATTCACTTCCTCTATTAAATCCACTATTGTTTTTATTTCATTGATAAAACTAATTTATAAACAAAGGATGGTTTAATTTGTTTGGAGAAATGTTTAAAAAATGTAGAACGGTTCACTGAAAAAATAAACAATTGAAAATACAGGATTTGATTAAAGTATCGAATTTGATATTTAGTTTTTCTTTTCTAAAATCAAATCCATAATGACTTATTACTTTATTATTTTATTTTAAAAATGCTTCTATTACATTCTTATACATTTCACATGTCTGGTAGGACAAAACATTTCATGTATTAATCCCTTTCATTATTATTATATTATGCATTCAATATAAAAATATGACGATTTCTTGATTATTGAGAATTTTGTTTCATTGGAAAAGCTAATATGAAATTATTTTAATTGATGGGAAATTTGGTATTAATAATTTTCCCCGATTTCCTAACTAAAAAAGTTTTCTTTTAACAATTCCTAATAACTAAAAATATTAAACATAATTTTCAAAAATTGCTATAAAAAGAACTTAGTTTCGTTTGGAAGGATAAGGTCACCATAAAAGAATGCTGTTGTTTTCCACTGAAAAAAGATTTTTTTATTACTTTATTTTTAATAATATAAATAACACCCTTTCCTTTAGCATTGGTTTTAGAAACCAAGAGAAGATAAATTTGAAAATCTTTGAATTTAGATAAAAATAACAAAATTCATTCCTAACATTCAATATCTTATCTCTCTTAATTAATAATTTAATCTAAGTTTTAATTCTGAAATTTGGACTTTTGAATCGATACAAATTATCCAAGAATTACAACGAGTGAGAAACTTACCAGGATTATAATAGTCGTAAACTTTTACCGAGCTTCTTTGGGTTTTTCCTACTATATACTCTCTTGTCACACGGAAGTCAAAGCAGTAAGGTTTAGTGTTGGGAATCTGTTATAAAATGCATTTGAGAACGTTAAATACTCGAAGAAACAAATATAACATCAGAAAGCGCAATAAATTCTTACTTTTTTTCAAAAAATACTTGAGTTTTTATAAATTTAATAAATTTACTTTTAATTAGAATCTATTATTGCAAATACA
>JAPMOR010064984.1:80692-90809 GCA_026543865.1 Argiope aurantia | reverse complement strand
ATATATATATATATATATATATATATATATATATATGAAGATAGCGACAAATATGATTTTGGCAGCTACTGTGCACTTCTAAAATGAGCTTAATTCATTCGATACAGAAAAACAATCATTAATTTAATTCTTATCTAGTCTTTAAGAGCAAATTTCTCATAAATGTCATATAAAAATTTGGAAAAATAAAATAAATTTTGAAGCATTTTTTAGGGGTCAAAAGTTTGTAGCCATATATTAAAATGGAAAATATTTTTTCGCTTAAAAATTGACCTCATAAAAGAATAGTGAAAAATGAAAATTGCTCATAGAAATATCCTAACTTAATTGTAATTTCAATCACATGAATAGAATGACTGATTTTAGAAAATGTTCAAAAGTTTTCTTTTTTATAATATTCATGTTCCTCAAGTTTGCTGACAGTAGTAAATTAAAAGGGCCAGGATTCCTCTACTTTTAATCTGTCTGCCATTTTTTGGATAAAACTTATATTTTCTACTTTTCTGTATACTAATAAAAGCCTATTTTTTTAAAATATTTGATTTTTAATATTTTGAAACTTTTTTTAATATTTACATTTGTAAATATTACGGAATTTACGTAGTTTTGCCAAATGGTGACACTCTTATGAAATTAAAATCTAGTTAAAATTAATCGATTGACTGAATAATTGACTCTGAAAATAAAAAATATTCCTTTTTGGAAAAATAAAAATTTTAGGTCTTTTGATTTAAACACAGAATTAAATAAAATAAAAATTTCAGAACTAAAATAAAAAAAGGCGACAATTTCAATTTCAGTGAGAAATCAAATGCACAATTTCATCTTTACAATAATGACGAAAATCAAATAAAAATCTTACTTGCTCTCTTTTTTTAAGGTTAAACTATGTTTTAAAGGTCACAGTATTAAATAAAATAAATTAATCCTCGCTAAAGACATATTTTTTCAATTAAGAAATTCAGAAATCGATTTATTGCAAGAAAAAAAAAGAATGCCACATCCTAGCATAGCGGAAATCAAGCAAAATTAATAGAATTAATTGCCAACTATTTTTATTTACAACTATTTTTATTTTCTTTAAAATATAAAAATGCTTTTTATTTTTAAAAATATTTTTAATTAGAAAGGAATAGAAATTAAAATTTAAAAAAAACTGGTTTTCAAAGATTTTGTACATTTAGAAAAACATTCAAGTTGTTGAGAATAATTCAGTATCCCTTTATCACAGATTACTATATCTTCTGAAATAGTTATGATATTGATCATACCTTCTTCAAATAGAACACCACTCCTTTGCTCGATTTCTCGTATCTCTCAATTTCCTGTTCTGGGTCATCTTGCAACTGTTGTACAGAAAAAGAAAACGAATTTAAATTATATGAAATATATAATTAATGAAATTATTTACTATTTATATCAATATTTTAGAATTTCCGTTCCAATATTTGCCGTAAGAGATGCTCTCTTAATATTTTGAATGTGTGTTTATTTTTAGTTGCAGTTAGTTTTTATGTAAATTATTCATTATTGTTGTGAACTGCATACGAGGGGAGTTACATATTTCTTTAATAGAATGAAATATTTTAAAATGATATTATACAGATATGATTTCATCAAATACAAGTGATGAGTATTGAACGAATGATTTGACATTGCTTGGCGAGTTTTTAATAGTCTCGCCATTTCGAAATCACGAGAGTTTACAGCGATGCCTACAGTAGATGCCATTATAAATTATTAATATTAGTACGGGAACATTTTTGAAATTAACTTTAAAAGTGCAGCTCTAAATGAACTAGTAAATAAAGGATTTTGAACTTATGAATGCTTGTTAATCACATCTTGGCTACTCTTGTCTTCCCTGAGGCACACGGAAACATTTGAATGACCGGACCACCACGACAGCATTGGTGGGAACTTAGGTTGAGTCCTTAGGACCATCACCGGCCACGGTACAACCCCTCCCTTGGAAGGCACAGCACGCCATCCGTAAGGGGTGCCGATCCTACACATTTCTGTACCCACCTGGATAACGAGAACCAACCAATATTCCGGAGGCTACTCATCTTCATGGCTGAGGTGTCCCCCAGTGATTTTGAGTGCTTTTAATAAGAACTGGAATAAATCGAAAGTTTTGATTATGTTTATTTGAGATCGATTATTTTTTATTTCTTTTCGATTGTTTTTCTCTGAAGCAATCCTTTATTTCAACAAAACTTGATGATGTTAATTCGAAAAAATTATCATTCTTCCCTTTCATATTTAACTGCCCCCCTGAAAAAGTTCGACTAAACAATATAACAGAATACATTAAAGATAAACATTATTATAAAATCACTCATTGTACATGAAACAGGCCAGGTTGTTTTCGATAAAATATCTTTTAAAAGGATTTAAACATTTGATCATTCACAGATTCAAATGTGCAAGATATCAAAATCATCTTCCGGAATATTCATTATTTTCCCTGGATCTTAATGCTGGATTTGATTTTTATCTTTCAATAGCCAATTTAGCTTCTATTCCTTAGATTACAATACTTACAAGTATATAAAGTATCAAGCCTCTTATGTTAAATGATTTAAAAATTCTACAATTACCTTTCAATAGGTTTTGATTTGGTAACTCTGATAATTTACATTCAAATCATACGTTTTTCTCATTTCAAAATCAGTTTATCCCGAAAATTGTGAAAAACTAGCAATTTTTAGACATTTTAGACAAAAGTCAATAGAAATTTTGACAATCCGAAAATTTCATTTAAGTTTTCAAGTAGAATTTCTCGTATACGTAATATAAAGAAATTATTGCCATCGTCAAGAAATTCGAACTCGAAATTGTGAAACATCTCCACATTTTAGACTTCCCTGAGTTCGAAAATCACATTTTTAGTAAATGTCCGTCTGTCTCTGGGCAAAGATAACTCAAAAACGATTTGAGCTAGACGATTCAGGTTTGGTACACGGTCTTTGCTCCAAATTTTCAGATTTCAAGTAAAATCTGTTAGAGGAAGTCCGTCTGTCCGGCTGTTCGAATATAAATAAACACGATAATTACAAAGCGAAGGGTGCTAGATAAATAAAATTCCATACACATATTTAGAATCTACAGTATAGACACCTTTCAAATGTTGAGCCAAATCTAACCACGGGTTGACTGTCTGTCGGTCTATACTTTCAGAAACAAGTAAACAAGATAATTCCAAAACGAAGTGACTTAAATATGTCAAATTTTGTTTGGGATTTTTTGTTGTTCTATAGATTCAATAAAAAATCTCGCCAAAGATCAAACGATTGATTCAGAAAAAAATTTTAAATTCATGCAGAAAAATATTTCGTAACTATTGTACGTCAATGCATGTAAGGCTTTCTAAGGAATAACAACTATATTAAAGAGTATGCGAGAAAGTTTTAGGGAGACTATACCGGCTGGTTTAAACTGTATTATTTTTTAAGAATGACGATTACAATTGCTTAATTATGACGCTTTGCCCAAAATGCAAAGAGGATTCTTTGGCATTGGACAATTTAATAAGACATTAACTTAGTATAATAGATATTATTGATTTTCAATGAAGATTAGAACGCTATTTTTTCCTTATAAACAACACTACGCTATAATTTAAAGCATATTTATACATAAATATCTCTTCAAATTCTTAATTTATTCGTCTTTTGACGAATTAAGAATACTCCACCTTTTTTTTTAAATTTTGATAACTCAAAACATAACTATTCGAATTAAATATCAGTATTCGATTCAATAAATAATGATTGAAAACATTTATCAGTGATGATGTTGCAAAAGAATCAGGTTTTCGTCTCGTTTGGTGTCAAATTATGAAATTATGAATCAACATGCTCTCTTACTCTTCGAAGATCTTCATCTTCGGGAACGAATCCAGAAAATATTCCAACGTCAATGATGCTCATTCCTGTAGTTTTATTTCCTAAATATCTGTAGCAAAGGAAAAAAAATAATTTAGATCCAAATATTTTTGATTCAAATATAGAATTTTAGAGATGTGTATGAATGACATTAATACAAATGCAATTTTATATTCCATCGCAAATTAATTTTAAAATGAACTGAAAAACAATATTACCATTCACTTAAATGAATAAAAGCCATAACGATACAAATATCCATACATGTTTATTTAATCAGTCATTATTCTTGGATAATCATGCTGATTTCAATAAGATTTTCATAAGAAACATGAATTTCATAAGCGATCATTTTTACGAAATCTTCTTATAATAAATATCCTTTATGGGAGACGACTAATTAAATGGATGACTGAGATATTGAACAAATATGGATAATTTTGCAATCCGACATTTGTACACAAAATTATTTCTTTCGTAATGTAATGATTTAAAATATACTCTGTGTTCTGACCCTTTCTAAGATGAATTCTAGAAGATTGTCGATTGTTTTAATGGATGACGCCATACGTCAAATGAACTACAAAAAGTTTACATGGAATGGTACCCATTTCAAGACATGAATTCAAGCCTTCATGGAATCAAGCCTGTTTTGTAGTGATTTTAAGGTAACAATCTTGTTTTAAGTGGTTCTTAGGTAGCAATCTTTTTTTGTAGAAAAACTTGTTTTGTTGCAGTTCTAGGGTAACAATCTTGTTTTGTAGTGATTCTAAAGTAATAGGCCTGTTTTGTAAAGGTTCTAGGGTAACAATTTTATTTTATAGAGATTCACAGGTAACTATCTTGTTTTGTAATGGTTCAAGGGTAAAAATTTTGTTTTGTAGTGGTTCTAAGGTAAAAAATTGTTTTATAGAAGTTTTAGTGCAGCAACTTTGTTTTGTGGCTATTCTAGTGTAGCATCTTGTTTTGTAACGCTTCTAGGGTAACAGCTATGATCTAAAATGATCCTAGGATTACAAGCAAACTTTTTATTAACCCTTTCTATGGCCGTGGGAAATATGCTTCCCACCAAATTTATCAATCTTTGTATGAAATTATGTAGGTTGGCATAAGTTCTGACAAATTTTTTCAGTAAGTCAGAAACTTCAATGCTTCAGTTCTTTATCTCAGACAAAATGATGTGTCTTGATTTGTCACTTAATTATTAATTAACCAAATTAATTAATTAATCAAATCAAATTTATCTAATAAGCTAAATAAATCCCTTTTCTTATTCTAATTTCAAGCTTAAAAATATTTTAACATAATATGACTAGAAAAAAATGGCCATTTAAAGGGTTAAACGAACTGAAAAAAAATTAATAAAAGAACTCAACTTAAACTAGGGTAATGGAATAATGGTGGAACTAAATTGATTGGTTAAAACCTTTTACTAAACGAAAAACTGGAAAAAATATTTAAAAGAAACTCAAAATTTAAACTTATTTAAATTAAAATCAAGATTCATTATTGTGATGTAATAAATCACCATTATCAAATAGCAAGAGCTACAAAAAATAATTCCACAAATCTTTCTAACAATTATTTTATCAGATTTGTAAAAACGGAGTTTTTAAAGAAAGCTACAATATACCTGGTACATAAAGAAACTTTCATGATGAGTTTACTGTTGTCAAGTCCAGCTTGTCTCTTTGACCTCTTAGACTCTGTAAAAAATATATAGTAGAGAAAATTTGAAGAATCCATATATTTAACATATTTTCATTCAGTATTTACTTATAGATTTTTCCTTATTATGCTATCCTTGCATACTTTTGTTACTAGTTCTATTATTTATTCATTGAGCTAATAGAACTACAATAATTTCTAAAGCATGTTCAGTTATAGAAAATTGGAACGGTTTTAAGTCGTTATAGATAAAAAAACAAACAAACAATAGTTCTTTCTTGCAATAGGAGTTTGAACGCGAAAATATAATATTTGTCTATATACCCCTGGCATGAGTAGTGACAAAAATATAAGTTGAAAGAGAAACATATTGAATAGTTAAATACAGTAGTAATATTCCTTAATAAATGAGAGATAATATTATGATTTATATACAATAAAGTAAAGTAAGTAACTATCTTTCTCATAGGGAGAATCACAAATTGGCAAAATTCCAACTGCATCTTGTCTCTTTCCCTCCCCTTTTCTATGGCATTTTAATTATTTCGTTTCACTTCATAAATTTAATTATTTCGCTATCATTGTTCCTAGGCGAAAGCATTTTTCTTTATTTCTTTTGCTATGAATCTGCTATACATATACTTTTTTTTTTCATCTAAGGATTTGAACATATTTTGCAATGCATTTTTAGAACAATGCTGAAATTGTTTTGCTAACAAAGTAGATCGAACAAAAATCAAATTTTGTCTATTTAATACCTTTGGAATTCATTAAATCTAGGATCTGATATCGAATATTAGATTTTATGAAATGAGTTAAAATTTCCTAGACAGTGTATTTCATTCTTTTAAATATCGATTATACCAATGTTTATTTCTGACAAAGCAAAGAACTATGTCAAATATCAAATGCGTGTGGCAGGCTCCAAAAAATCTTTAAAACTTTTAGAAGCCAGTCAAACATTCACTATGTGATGGACAATGATTTGAAAAAATCCAAATAATCCTGAATAAAATAGAAAAAAATTGGAGCAGGAATCGATAAATAAAGTGGTGAAAAGCTCATTGCATAGCACATTTTACTTTCCGTAAAATATTCAGTATTCATATTTACATTCAGAACAATGTTATACAACAGGAAAAAATCATAGTACTCAATACAGAGGTGCAATCAACTAGTAGAGTATTTTAGACTGCCGCAAATATGGATCTCTTCCTAACATGCTGTTGATCAATTACTGCCGTTCTGAGGGTGATAAGGTAAGCAACCGTTTTTCCCGACCACATCACAAACCAACGCTAAAAGTTTAGATTTGGAAAAAATGCGCAAATGAGATTTCATATGATGCATGTTCCTGAGCATTTAAATTGATTCAACTTTTCTTTGTAAACGCTCAAGTGTTTTTCCATTTATTTCATCAACAATTTTTGTAATTTTATAAGTAATAAGCTATAAAATATTAAGTGTATTATGAAACACATCCTGTAAGCTGAAAGATTATAATTGTCCTTTTCTAATTCACTCCTTTGTCAACATTTAATCGAGATAACTTGCTGTTCAATGTAAAATACGTCGCCACATCATTATAACATTGAAATCGATAGTGAATTTTGTATGAAGAATAAGAAAGTGAACTTGGAACGGACAAAGAGCCATTAGATATTAGATAGCACGAACAATTAAATCATATGGACGTAAATCGAGACGTTCAGATTCATGCGGCACTCTTAAATGTCTATCACAATTAGAAAGTTTAAAAAGCAGGATAAAGGAAACCATGTATTTCAAATTACACATAGCAGATTTTGAAACTGATCCAGCAAATAGTTTAGTCGTCAATGTGGACTAGAATTATATGAAAATTCTTTAACCCATAACTAGAGACTCCGCTTTGTTCATTAGCTCTGATTATCACGTGGTATTTTGTCCTTGAATGCAATCATCTCCTCAGTACCTTCAAGTTGTTCTTTCAGCAATATGTTGGCAAAAGTCTAGGTCTGAACACGTGCGTATAACCGAGTTATTCTTTTTTCAAAGTTTTTGCTGTTATTTATGGAGTCATTGACTCTATATCTCAGAAACTGCTTTTAGTTTGAATAATGCAAAAAGACTAAAGAAGTGTTTGTAAAATAATATTTAAAATATTGTATTTTTCATTTTTGTTTCTTAAATTCTAACAATTATTAACATTAGTGTCATTCCGTTATATCTAAACGAAGTCAATACTCGTTAAAAGATTGTTTAGGTTTTTTTTATAACATCTTTCCAACATTTAATATTTTAACATTTAAAATTTTAAAATATTTTTGGTAATTACATGATTTTCAGAATGCATTGTGTTTCCAAAATAAATTCCAATGCTGTTTACAAAAGACATAAAAGAAAAAATAACAATGGAGCCACTTTGACTCCACGTCGCCTGGCTGCATGACTAAATTCATGTCTCCAGTTTCGGATTAAGAAAAATTTTCTTATGCAACTGAGTGGAAATATGAGTACTGTTCAAACAATATAGATGTTTGAATCCCTTATATGATACTATGATCTTACCTTTTAACTTCACTCCATCGCCAACCAATGACATCCGTTGAATTCTGCTTCTAGGATCAATTTCCAAAACAGGAGCATCATCTTTAGCCTCTACCGAACAAACATCGAGACTCTTTAAGTAAGCGTGAATATTTAAAAACTTACATCATCCGCACAGTAAATATTCATCTGAATAATTATTCCATAAAACAACTTCAGGTAAAGAAGATGCATATATTTATAAATAGGAATAAAACATTTTCTAATTTTTCATTCAAAAGATATTTAATATAGACAATAAAGAAGTCAATAAAATAAATAACTACAGACTATTATTAAGTTTGTGGTATTATATAAGTTGGATAATGTAGTTATTCAAATTGTATATTTGTAAATGAAGTTAAAAAATTGGATAATAGAACTCTTAATTTCCTTTTCCATATAAATCCTGTTTTAGCATTTTAAATTAACTCAATTTGTTTTCTTGGAGCCAAAAGATTTTTTAGTTATTTAAATCAAAGCATAAAATTACTATTACCGTATCAGTCCATTTTTGCAATAATCACAAATACTTAAACTATGCAAACTAGGTCAACTAAACATTCTATATGATCGCAGATATAAAGAAATATTTTTAAGTATTAAAAGAATAAAACAACTGCTATTTAGGCACTATATTAAAATGATTAGAATAAAAAAAAATCTGTCTTATAATGTTTTCAGTTGAGTTTAGTTATATTAACGTCCCGTTTGAAGCAACACTAGGGCTATTTTGGGACGGACCTCGTAATTTTTTAACCATGGTCAGATGACGAGGACGACACTTGAGCTGGCACCCCCTCTCCACACCACACCAGCGGGAGGACGTTTGGTCAGAACGGATTTAACGTGCAACAGACCCCCTTACACGAAGTTTCTTCTGTGGAATTGGGTCTCGAACCCGAAACCCTCCGGTTCCGAAGCTGAGACATTACCACCAGGCCACCGCGGCCCCATGTTTTCAGTTGAAGAAACTGAAATTTGCAGTAACGATTTGGTATTTGAATGCTTGGATTCTAAACCTACGGGAGTGGCTCTCCAAAACTTCCTCGCATATTCTAATAAAGATGTTATACCAGAGAACGATATTCAATAATTACGAAATATTAGCCTTGAATTCAGCATTTTTGCTAAATCTATCGTTTGATTTTTGGCGAGGTTTTTTTACTGAATTTATAGTGTGAAGATTCCTCCCTGAAATACAGCCTCGCCAAATGACCCAATTCACTGTTTTACCATACCGATTGAAACCAAAATTTGACACAAAACTGCACTTGTAGTCATAAAATCACATATCAAATTTGATACGTTTCAACCCCTGAGTCTTTGAGTTAGGACGTTTGCATGTTTTTAAAAGTACAGACCAACAGATGGTCAATCCCTTGTTTGATTTAATTCCAAATTTGATGGGTGTCTAGAATACGGACGGAAAGTCTGTGTATCGAATTTTATCTATCTGGGCTCACTTCGGTCTGTAGTTATCATGCTGAATTATTTTCGAACAGTCAGACAGACAGATTTCCTCTGAGCGGATATTACTCAACATTTGATAGAAATGTACACATTTATTATGAAGACCGTATGTCATCGTGTAGATTAAAGCGTTTTTGAGTCAGACAGACAGACGGATATTTTCCATAAATGTGTTTTTCGAACTCGGGGAGGTCTAAAATGTGGAGATTCTTCAACATCTGGAGTCCAGATTTTTTGATGATTATGACACTCTCTGAATATTGCGTATGCGAGAAAGTAAAAAAACTCATTCTTAATTGCAATCCGTAAAGAAAACGATAGAGATTATTTGTCTTTATCTGTAACTGAAAACTAGGAATTCTGCGATAGAGAGTATATTATGGTAAAAATAAAATAAGTTTACATAAATCTGACGTTAAATCGCCATTCTAAAATCTCTCGGGTAACAAACTTTTAATTTGCCAGATAACTAATTTCAAGGCCATTTATAAGCACTTCCTCTTCAGAATGGGCCAAAG
>JAPMOR010064984.1:69753-80682 GCA_026543865.1 Argiope aurantia | reverse complement strand
AAGCAAAATGTAATTACATTATCAAACGTAAATGTGTAAATATGGTAAGAAGGCATAAATATAACAGGACTACACAATTTTCCTTATAAATAGCTTAACAATTAGAACGGAATCTTAATCGTAATTTTCTAATATATAAAAATGAATTTTTGTATTTTACGCACTGCCGTGCCATTCATTCGATTGCGATAAAACTTTGCCAAATTATTGTTTTGAACCTAGAAAAATCCATGTTTCCATGTGGTCAGTTGTGTGCTGGATGCTTAAAAGTCGGAAAGCAACAAAATCGATTTATTTTCGCTGAAGACAGAAAAGCAAAATATATTTTCTAACCAAACATATACTTGAATAATAAAGTAAAAAAATAGAATAAATATTGTTTATAATTTTCCTTTATATATCATGCAATTTCATTGAATATATTCATTGCCGACAAGAAAATGAATATTATTCTCTCTATCAATCCTAACTAAACCAAGTTAGTTATTTCAAACCTCAAAAGATATTTACAAAATCATTTCTTCTGCGGCTGCAGCGTGCAAGGTACCAGCTAGTGGATAATAATTTTAAAATGTAACTAATAAACAAAATAATACCAACTCCTACTATAAATTTAGGTATTTTGAATTCGATTTCTCCAAATAATTCCAGTCAATGACACAAAGTACAAACATGGTTTATTATTAATGCACAATGGCTGGTGAAAATAAAGCAAATTTATACGTGATAGTTTATTCGGTTAGCTATTGTTTTTTTATCATAGAAGAAACTATTACAAGATTAACAATATATAAATGACAACACATCCCAAAATTAGATTGATAAGTCATATTACAGTATTGATGATCACGGTAGTTAAAACCTTTAATAAAGATGATGGAAAATTTTAGAAAAAAAAATCTTTTGGCTATATATACATGTTTGATTAATTTTTAAATTTAAATTTCGATACAATAATTAGTTTATTTTCAAAACATGAAAAATAACTTACCCTGCATACTTTCTCTGGAGGGCTAAGGACATTGTATCGGAGTTTAACTGCCAAAGAACCAATTCCATGACCAGCTGTATTGATAAACAGCATTCCACCAATTTTGTTCACCTGTTGGGTTGAAGCACTGGTTAAAGAAAAAATTGAAATCTGCTATTGCAAATTTCAAGTTATCATGACAGAACATTATTTTGTTTTAAGTCACGTGGTATAAATCCGATTGAAACACCTGAATTGATTGCATTAGTTTAGTGCAGATTAAAAAATTATAGATTGTGAATTAAAAGCGAGTGTGAAAATTCTACAACCGAATTAATGACTGATAAAAACACTCAACTGAATATTTTAATGGATGACTCCATAGCATTCGAAAAGATTATTTCAGATAGTGTATCGAATTGAATTAAAAATACTATGAAAATTAAGTGAAAACTCCACAGATATGAAACTGATATCATTAACAAGGTAATTTTTTGAGTTTTAAGATAGTACAAAGAATATCTGTTGAAAGATAATTGTTTTGGCAGATATGAATATCAATTTCCGTAGGGAAGCCATAACGATTACAACTAGGCTTAAGATTGACGTAGTCGCCAAAGTTAAAATATTTAGAGCGATTTCTTACAAAATGTCATCGTAACAATTTTCTATTGCAACCTTTAAAAAACTTTTGAAGTCATTTCAGGTATCCATCCAGGATGGTAGTCTTTAGGTAGACTTTTTGCACAATTTTGACCTGCTGTCCAGACGAGAGAATCGAGTACATGACGGATATTTCTAAATATTACAACCTTCTTCATCATTTTCTAAAAACCCTAAAAGTGAAAAATTGATGCCTCAAAAGCGATAAATCTATAGTTTTCTGCCCGCGCATTTTGAGAGCTCAAAAACCTCACACCAAAACAACATCATGCTCTCACATATTAAAAAAAAGATTCAGCTTGGATTATTCATAAATAATCAAAATCCAGGTTAATACTTTTTGCACGCTAAGAAAAAAACTTTCAAACAATACAAGAGTAATCTTCATGATTGTAAAGGGAAATATTGGTTAAAATATTCTGAACCGAAATTCACTGAAAAGGAAATTGGAAAAAGGATTAATATTTCCTGTAATTAGAGTAATATTTCGTACTAAAAAACAAAACTGATATTGAAAGTTAAAAAAAAATATTATTAGTAATAAATTTATTAAAATATTCCTTATAAAACAACTGGGGATCTTAATATCGACATGCAGCTAGTTCAAGTATTTTTGGAAATAATCATACAATTAAAAAAAAATTTTCAATGCATAGAGCATAAAACAATAAATATTTTCTTTTGAAACAATAGTCAAAACACCTTAAATCGATGGTGTAATTAAATAAATAAATAATAATAAACAACAGCGTATTCTCTAAAATTCTAGAGGCGGAGAAAAATAGTTAAACACACTGCGCAAGCGCGAATAATTTTCCACGCCGTTAGAGTTCTTGCCTCAATGTCGTGGGAAAAGATTCAGTAGCCTAGCCCCATCGACGTAGGAAAAGAAGTCGAAAGATTCGAGGCGCGAAAAATAGTTTTTAATTAAATGAATTAATCATTTTATTAATTGTCACGAATCTTTCTGGGAATCTTCTATGTGCCTCAATACATCTGTACGCAAAATTTAAATTAAATCTATCCAGTAGCTTTTTAGTCTATAAAGGACACACAGAAACGGATACTGCCTTTTATGTAGAGAGATTGCATTCTACATATAGGTGAATTATTTAAGATTCTTATCATTTTCATTTTTTAAAATATGTTCATCACTTTGAGACAACGTTTGTATTATCTTCTACCAGTGCACACTGAATCGGTATTTAATATTATCCTATAGGTTTTATACCTTATTGTATTACTTACTGCTCTAATAATGAAACTTACTTTAACGTCTTGCAAGACGTGAGCGTTCCCTTTATGGAAATTCAAGACTTTCATAAAATTCCTGTCGTTATTGGAGGATATATTGGCCACCAGATTAATGGATGGAGCTTGAGCTCGGATCGCATATTCGGAGAGGGCTTGAAGTCCGACCACTGTGTCCTGCAAAATAAACGAATGACTTCATTTTATGTTTTTTTATTCTACAGATAAATAGAAATGAGTTACTCCCATTCGGCAACCCTTCTTTTAAGAGGTTTTCTCTCATTAAAATAGAGGTAACCCAACCACACAACATTATTACTTCCACCAGGGAAGAAAAAATATACTGATGATTCTAAGAAGAGAATGATTTTTTAGATTAGGCAAAAAAACTAGGTAAAAAGGTATGGTACTTCTCACTAATGATGTGAAAATGATGTAAAAATTTTTTACACCATTTTAAATAACACTATTAAAATACACTAAATTTTAAATAACACCATTTTAAATAACAATTTTTGAGAACTATTTTCTAAATGTTGCACTGTCAAGGATTTTTTGATTATTTAAGTCTGCAGTTAAAATGCAAAATAAGTAAACAACCTGTTTTAGTGACAAATAATACTTAAAAATTTTATCATTTTTACTTTCTCGAGTACAATATATAAAAATAAAATATTTTATATTTTATTTTCCTTCCCAACCCCAAAAATCAGCCGTCAGATTTTAAGGAATTACCACATTTTGAATATCCCTTTATCAATTTTTTTTCAATTACTCCAGTATACTGCTGAGTACCATCTATATAATAGCTAACGTATGCGACTGTGAAATAGCACTTATTACTGAATGACAATAGTGAAATTTAAGCACATTACTATACGCACGTTTCAGATTGCGTCGTTGTATGTTGCGCTTGATTCAATGTTTCGCTAATTAACGAAGGTTCAAAATGTTATAAGAAATGCTTTGGAGAGAACTGGAAATTTCATTAAGTCAAAAATAATTGTGATGTTAAAGAAATAAAGAAATAATCAAACAGAAATAAAACAGGCTTAAACGCCACCAGACGGTTAATCACTATGAATTAAACATTTCAATTCAGTCATTTAAGAAATCAATCACCTTGGCGGACAGATTGGGTACCAAAGGCGGCTACTGATTTAAAACTGCTACCGGCGAAAAGGATGAATTTCAGAACATGGAAGACTAATTTCAATTTAAAGTGAAATCGTATAACTTGTATATGTAAGACTTTTGATGATTTCTAAATCCTTTAATTGAAGCATAAGTGAATTCTGCATTGAAGATTCCCCCTTCAACGACACGCATAATTTTCACATTTAAAACTGTAATAGCTAAAATCGCATTTAATTTAAAACGCAAGACATACTGGGACTAATCTTTAGCATTTTAGGATGGACTTAAATAATATCAAATGCTCGAAATAAATTTGTCGTATTGTTAGGACGTTAAATGATTAAGCAAGCTAAATAGCTACTTCATATAAGTACTACTACTAAATAGCTACTTAAATATAAATCAAATTAATAACTTCAAATTAAATTTTCAAAGTTGCTACTATAATTCATTTCTAAACTAATTTCATTGTAAATAGGGAGTGAGAAAAGAATGTTCCAAATTACATTTATTTGTCATTTGATATATTTTTTGTCAAACAAACAAACTCTAGCAAAATCTTTTCAATTTAATTCTTTAACGAATTTAAGCTCAAAGAAAAAAAGAAACAGAAAACTTCCCCTGGTTTTGTTTGTTCGGTATTCAATCTTTATATTGCCGCATTGAAGAAAAACAGTCGAATCTCCATGGCCGAATGGTCATGGCACTGGTCTCGTGATTAAAAGACCTGAGTTCGAATCTCACGGTTAACAGCGTATGTAAATACTTAATTCCCTGATTTTATGTTTTCCTTTATTTCATGTTCCAGAAGATACTGGACATTTCTTTCGTTTACCAGACAAATGTTCTGTACTTTTCTTACTGTCTCCAGAAGAGTATTCTGGAACTTTCTCTGCTTGAATAAAAGCAGATTTGTCAGTTTCAGAGTTCAGTTAATAAATTGGTTTAGCTCTACCTCTTGTGTGTGTGTGTCATTGTGTTCTAAGTGACAATATACTTACGAAAAATGATATTATATCCCCAATTAGTTTCAAAGTATTAGTTAAATAGTTGGAACTATATGCTGGAATCCTCCATATGATTATTTTATTTCGGTAACAATTAGCATATGAAATACATTGCAATATGCAATATGGTTATACATATATGATTCATACGCATAATCATATGCAAGAAGATGAAGAATAAAATATTTGAACAATCACGATCTGAAAGTCTGTAAAGTGCATACTCACCTGAGTGGACTTGAACACGCCGGACTGTAAACGTTGAGTGTTGAGCCAATTAACTATGGAGTTGCTGGTTTCCATATCATTTAAGAGAAGTTGGTTCAAAAGACCGTAGCTAGTTGCCTCGATGTCTACTGCTTGGTTACCATTTCCCCAATAAACGAAATTGCTGTCTAGAATTACATGATAAACATTTTTAGCACTATTTGAAGCACTTTATGTGTCAAGAAATAAAGTACCATTGTTCAAGCATTTGCTATACACAGAGACTAAATCACAATTTGACTGTATGAATTTTGTTGAAATCAGTTGTTTGGGTTCAAATGATGGTCTAAAATTATTTTAATAGTTAAATAAATTTTTAACAATAAATTTTAACAGTTTCTCTAAGCGTCATTTAGAAGCTGAATTAAGGTTCAGTAAATTAAAAAAAAAACTCATGAATTATCACTGATGTTGCAAAAGCTTATCATTAAATTATTCCTAACCATACTAGTAGGCTGGGGTAGATTTTTATGGGCTCGATTAAAAAAAAGAGTTATCTAATTTGCTTTACAGCTGCTAAAGACATGCACTTTCAGCTTTCTCTGCCTCTGTTTTGAACGTTTTACCTTGAAGTAAATATTATTCGGATTAAGCAATGTTGCCAAAGAATGCAAACAAAATCTCGTCAATAATCTGCGATGCAATGTCGAAGATACATCCAACCGAAAAATGGGAAAACAATTGAAAGTCTCCAATTAATGTGAAATCCATATTCCTTATTATTATTCTACAATTCACGGAGCGCGCGTGTGCGTTTTCAACACAGATAAATATATCCTTTTACTAGAAATGTTATTTCATCATTGACGATGAAGCTTTGTTGGAAACACGTGACCTACTTTTTTGGTCAATGATTACCCTTGTGTAAACCGTCATATACCGGCAATGCCGACTTTTGAAAGGTGTTAAAATCTGGAGAAACAAGTGAAAGGCTTAAATCAATACTAAATCCATATTCCTTATTATCATTATTCCACAACCCATCATATGTGCGTGCGTGCGTTTTTCAACACAGATAGATATATCTTTTCATTAGAAATTTGATTGCATTGCTGATGATGAAACCTATTATTTTGGTCAATGAATGTCCTTATGTAAGCAGTCATACACCGGCAATTTTAAAAATTGTATAAAATCTTTTAATATTATACTTTATTTACTTCTATGTTCTCACATGAGAAATCGATTCCCCAAGGAGGCTTGTGGGCAACAGTTAGATATGTGTCAAAATTTCGCATTAAAACTAACTCGTACAAAGCAAAGAAAGGATAGCCTGAACCCAGATAAAAACTTCCAAATTTTACGGCTAGCAATTGATTGGCTAAATAAATTTAGTGATACCTGATTAAAATTCTTCTCAGGTCGTAAGCTTTTAGTGATTTTATTAGAATTTGAATTGCACTCAAATTGCCGCCAACATAAGCTGTGAGCATTATTCTATTTTGATGCCAATATATAAACTTGGCAGAAACTAGGGTTCCATAAATCAAAACTACCGAAAAGAAAAACTAAATGCCTACTTTGATCTCGTTTGGCAATGAACATGAGCTTATGATTAGCTGCATTTTTGAGAACGCTGTCGCTTAAGGATAAAGCGTAAGCCACTATTGCAACAGCCAGGGGCTCGTTCACATCTCCTAAATGGTCTTCGAGAAAAGCAAGAGCTCGTTTCTTCGTTATATGGAGATTCTGCAAAAAGAGAATTTGGTTATATAATTGAAAGAGATTGTGTTGTTGTTGCTCATAGCACTTGTTATAGACAAGCCCGCGACAAAATCAGCGCTTTTAAGCCGAGAAATAGCGTCTCTTATTTCAGTACCGCGATCTAGGGCCAAGAGTACGCCTTAGGTACTCATGCGTCACTGCCCTTTTCAGGGAACGAACTTCATTCATACATTTCATTCACTCATCGTAATTTAGACCTGAATCAGAGAGCTATCACCTCCGTTCCAGTACCCTCAGCGGGGCTGGAACAAAGGTGACTTGGAGGACTTCGTGGACAAGGCAGTTTTATACGTGCACCAGCCACCATGTACACGGAGAGTCTTCGGCCGGCCTGATTTGAACTCGCAACCCAAAGGATGCGAATCCAAATCCCTACCAACCAGGCTATCCGGTCTTGAAAGCGATTGTAAATTATCAATAAATTTAAAAGAATGATTGAATTTTTATTATGATTTTTTTCCCGGATGTTCTACCCAATTAAATACAAGTTCCAATTTTTCTTCGGCTCACACAAGGACCTTTTTTTTTTTTTTTGCTTCCACTTGAGGAAATTTGAATATTTTATATAATACTTCAACTTTCTTGTACTCCATTTTTTAAAAAAGAGCAGATATTCATTCTTAGTTGTAGCATATATTTTTATTAATATTATGCTATTCAATAATATCAAATGTATTTGTGTTGTAGATAAACGTTTCATCATCCGAATATATTTCAGGTGAAAGATTGATTGATTGAAAGATCAGATTGCTTCTCTAAAACGAAAAATAATTTTGATACAAAAAGTATGGGTGGCTATAAAATAACTTTCCCTGTTTGGCGGCATCTGCAGCTAAAACGAATGGAAGACATGAAACCACATTTCCTATAAAGACCGTGAAAGGCATGGAAAGATAAATTCTGCAGAAAAAATTAATACCAAAAGTTGCTGACAGGGGAAATACTGGCGCTGTGGGAGTACAGTTACGAATGAATTCATGAAATTCACAGAAAATACTGTTTTATTCATTCATATTAGGGTCCCCTGGACGCCGTGCAACACTTTTAATACTCCGACATTCCCTGTGTATAACATACGGTGTATGACGTTTCACACTGCTGCGTGTAAACTGTCGGTTTCGATATTCATAACAGCTGATGTTATTTTGCAAGACATGTAGGTTTGCTTAAGAGCATCCAAGGCATTACACTGCCTAGTTTAGAACAATTTTATATGTAAAGCAAGCCGAGTAAGGTAGGCTACATATTAAGCACATATCAACAGCTAATCACGAACAGTCCAGAACACATCAATAGTCAAGAAGGAACTGTTAATGATTTGTTTATTCTTCCATTTTTACGAGGAACTCATGGCGCTGCTGTTACGCACGCAGTAGGAATTTGACATAATCCATCCCATATATAATGGAAATTTCCATATGTAAATTTCCTTTTGTACATAGCAAGAGCTCCAATATTTCTCCCATCGGAAACTTTTAGTACTAATTTCCTTTTCTGTGGAATTCATCTTCCTATGCCTTTCACAGTTTGTATATGAAATGTGGTTTCATTTTGTTCATTCGTTTTAGTTGAAGATGCCACCAAACTGAGAAAATTATTTTATAGCCACCATATATGATATAGGTTTTTGTTATTTATTCATATTACTTCAGGTAGGGGGACTACATTAAAAAGTCGATTATTTACGAAATGATGAAAAAAAATTTCATTTAATATTCTTAATGTTTGGACAGACTTTTTTTATATAAAAGTTATACTGATTTTTATATCTGTATTTACATTCGGTTTACTGCTATTTCACATTTTTAGATGCTTTTTTCTCAAGTTCCATTTTTTGATAGAATTTTCTTATGTAAATCCTCATAAATTAAAATCGGCTTGAAATATTTTTGTTCAAATGTGGTATAAAAATTTCTCAATATGCTCTGTAGTTCCTGAATGAGAGGATAATTCATTTAAATATAATTTAAAATTGTACACAATGTGAAAAAATTCAAATTTTCATGTTATTTATTAGTTGAACCTCAATATTTAAAGAACGGATTGAAATACAGTTATTTTTTTAGTTCAGGAATTAGATAATATATGTTTTAAGCTATCAGAGAAATTCTGAACAAATCATTTGAAAAATTTATAAGCTGAAAGATTTATGCTTTATAACTCTTTTGAGTCGAAATAAGGCCTTTTTATACAATTTTTTAAAAACTTTTTCCACATAACTGTAACGTTTTAGTTTCAGTAGAGATTTCTCCATTCTTTTTTATACAAATATTTAAAATACATAACTAATTTCAAGAGTTTTCAAAAAAAATCATCCCGAACCTTCAATGCATTTTATTTATATAACACAGTTTAAAACAGGAAACAATTTTTCATTGAGAAATATTACTGATGTAAATCACTCATGAAATTTTTTAACAAATTAACACGCACACTAATTTATTCAATATTTTTTAAGTGATAAGTAATTCTTCATTCTTTCCCTGTCTGTTCAAAATGGAGTCAAATACACTTAACTGTCAAAAAGTTGAATTGGACATCTTAGATTATTCAATTTCTTACGTATAAGTAAATATTTTTTTAGGGTTTGTCTTAAGGGAATTGCTTGCCCAAGTTTAGTAATATCACCATCACAGGAACTGTATAGAGGAAATAAATAGAATAAAAGAATGTAAAATTAATAGCAAAATTTATCATTTATGCGAAGTAAACACTTCAAATCGTTTTTTAGAAAGATTTTCGAATAAACAATCATTTTATTATCCCGGAAAATGTTTAGGATAAATTATTTTTTTTAGAATTTATCCTATTACTTTAATTTTCGTCTCATAAATGACATCCAAATGGTAATTGAGTTATTCAAATATTTTTAGACATTAATTTATTAATAAAATATTACCATTGATTTTAAATAATCTTACCTGCAGATCACATTTACACTCTTCTAAAGTTATCAATGCGAAGGCCGTAAGAGGTGTTTTGCCTTGTACTCCACCCTAGAAATATTAAAAAAAAGGTTTTTATTATAAGACAGTTAAAAACGTATTTTTCTGTTATAGTTATATATTTGTAGCGGTTACATAACTCTACCACCTTCTCCTTTGATACAACAGATGGCGTTACCTTATTCACATCAAGGTATATTTCACATGATCCTTCTGGGGGTCATTAATAAATGATATTCTAGTGAGTGTCGTATATTTTTCATGTGTTCGTGTTTGTTTTGTCCTGAGAAATGTGGAACTTTGAGAATAATTTAATAGCTCTTCTTGAAATTCATCTGTTATTTTCATCTATTTCATAATGAAGTCTCGTCTCTCTACATATTTTAAATTTGATCGATATTTAAATCACATTAATAGAAAATTTTCTGAATAATTAATTAAGATATTAGTATGAAAAGAAAATGAAAAAAAAAGGTTATTTCATGTATACAAAAAGAGATTAAAAAGAAAATTGGCATGATTTCAGAAAACCTTTCCAAAAATTTGCAATGGCAACAATTTTGGATGCAAAATTTTTAAATCCAACATTTTATTTTAAAAATTAATCTTATTTTTATATTAAAAATATTCTGTTCTGACAGCAGAAAAAAAAAAAAATTCGAGATTGCAAATATTAACCCTTTACATTCGGAAAAGTATTTCGATGCAAAATTATTCATCTAATACAAGAACTCGTAAGGGCCTATTATCCATCTAATACAAGGGCTTTAATCACATATTTTAAGTTGAATTTCATCGAAAAATTAATTTACATCTTTTTGCCATTCTGTAAGTATTTTTAACAATCAAATTCAAAATTTAAAAATAAATAAATAAAACGTCAAAATAATGCATCGTCTTGAATGGTGACTGAGCGGTACCATCCGAGTGCAAAGGGTTAATTCACACTCCTATTCTACCATTA
>JAPMOR010064984.1:19949-46806 GCA_026543865.1 Argiope aurantia | reverse complement strand
CGGTTCGCCAGTATTACCGCTCGCTACAATTTTCAATTAAATATTTTAAGTAACTGGTCTCTTAAAGGATTCTCAAACAAAACATTTTTAATCTTCAAATTTTGATAGTCATACCAAACTTATACTGTTTAGATCGTTTCGTTCAATTTACTATATATATTTTGCTAATTTGTTGCCATTTCCGGTAAAACTTCAACTTTAATTAAAAATGTAAATGACGAAATTGCAATTAATATTAAGATATTTTTTAATAAAACCAAGCGTTTTATTTTATTTATCATCTTTATTGTTATTTATTAATTATTATTATTATTGAATATGAGTATTGCAAACAGAATTGCTCGGTATTTAAGTCTTATGTTAACTACAAAATATTTTTCATAGTTTATGTAATATCTCAAACAATAATTCAACAAAAATTTCTGAGATTCAGTATAAAATTCAGTTTTTAGTTTTGCTTTCAAAAGGATTGAAATGAAAACAATAATAATATTTTGTTCCTGCTTATAAATATATTTCAAAAATTATGAAGTCTAAATTTAATGCAGTAAGGTATCATATTCTGATAAATATTCTAGACACACCAAATTTTAAATAAATGAATGAATGTTTCTATTTTCCACGATCAACTAAGACTTATTTATGAAGTTTTAAATGTTAAAAATTTAGAAAAACTCACCATTTTCATAATCTTAGGCCAATTAATCTTGAGAAACCTGCACGCTTATTGGCGTATTTTCTTTGAAACGATCGATGAAAAATCTAAAATTATCCTTTTTTTATTGAATAGTGATATTCAAATCTTCATAAATCAGTCAGTTTAAGTGATTTGAAATTAACTCTTAAAAGTCAGTGATTTAGTTGATTATAAATTAACTCTAAGACCACCATAAAATCTGTGCTTTCTCTTCTGGTGTATGCATTCTCCTTAATATCCGATCGAATAAAACATCACATACAAAAGTACTACATAGAACTAACACATCAAAAGTAAACATAACATTTCAATAGTTGCCAAAAACAAAAGAGAGAAAAATGCAATTAATAAGCAGACGATATTTACAAAAGTACAGATATTTAGACTGGAAAATGAAATTATCTGAAATTAAAAACACGCGCAGACGATATTTACAAAAGTAAAAATATTCAAACCTGAAAAGGAAAATATATGAGTTATTCCATCAATAAATGCCATAAGTTTGTTTACATCTTCATTATTTTATGAGTCATTAAATATCAAAATGGATCCGGGACTGAATAAACACCCTGTATAGAGAGTGTAAAAGATCATAAAATAATTTTTCTTGAATTTGTTTTTTAGAAAAAATAATATTTCATATTTGTTTCATTTCCTACAGACATTTGCCGAAAATTATATATTTGCAGATTTCATTTCCAAAAAGATTTAATTTATTTTCAGTTAATGAATGTGATGGCAACACTTTGAAAAAAGCTATTTTTTTCTCATGAATGCGAAACGTGCTTAATCCTCATTTTTATTTTTGACGATAAAAATTATTGAAAAACATAGTTAAAATATTTATTTAAAAATTCATTAAAAATAGAAATTTAATTTTAAGATTAAAACATTGGTATCATTTAAAAGATAAATTTTTGATCTTTAACTTGATGTAAAAATCTTTTTTGTGCGGTAATATTTTTGGAAGTTATAGCAGAAACACGTCAAAATTTCGCTTAATTTTTAAATAAATAAAATTCTAATTAAAAATTCGAAAAAATAACCCCCAAATGCACATTCCCGGCCTCCAAGGTATACACGTGCCAAATTTGGTAGCTGTAGGTTGAATGGTCTGGTCTGTAGAGCGCCAACACACACACACACACACACACACACACACACATTGAGCTTTATTATAAGTATAGATATAGATAGATATAGATAGATTACTTAATATGAGAAATTTTATCTGCATTTTAATTTAAATAGAAAAATCTGCTGCATTAAAGAATCTGTTACATAGTAGTTTCTCAAAAAATACCAGACTCTACCAAACTTTTTTTAAAAATTGCTGAAAGTAAATTTTTTCCCCGTAATATATTTACTATATTTAAAGATCATATAATATTTGGTTGAACATTGGGAGTGGGTTCACAAAATGGAAAATGAAGGCTGCCATTTTCAAAGTTGAATTTAAATCGTTATCTCCTTTAAAAACAAGTAATTAAGTTTTGAATCAATCTTTAGGTAATATTGGAGATTAAAGGAAATGTTAAAGAATCATTTTCTTTTCCATGTTGTGGTTTCTTTAAAGTCTTTTTAGTAAACAAATCCTGAGTTTTACGATGTGATTTGCTAGTGTAATACTAAGCATTAGTAGAGGAAACCGTTTTTAATGAATAAAAAGTAACTTTATCATATCTTCACTAAATCTTCTCTAAATCCTTTTTTATGCTTCAAATATTTGTAAATATATTTTGTAAGATTCTGTTCCAAGTTTGGATTTCTATAAGGAACATAAAAATTGATTTCATATTTATTTATGTAAATTTAACTCCTTATAGAGAGATAGCCTAAGTATAGAATATATTTGGCTGGAAAAGGATTTATAATTAAATCTTTTTGGTTTCTAAATTTCTTTTATATATATAACAAATATTGAAAATCTGGTGATTATGATCATATAATGATAGTTTAACAATTAGTGATTGTATGATATATAAAGTGTTAAGCTGTTTTTAAGTTAAGAATAAAATCCCTCTTCAAAATAAAAGAGAAAAAGATGTTTGCATAAATTAACAATTAATTTTAAACAAAGTCTTTAAAATTGTGTAAATGAGCGTTTTCAGAACTTTAATACAAACATTTCACTTAAATTCGAGAAATACTTTTTCATTAAAATGCGGCAATTAAGAGCCCATTTTTGCAGTAACAAATTAGGAATGTATCTAATACGTTCAGTATGCAGGTGCATTAGATCAGTAAGAATTTATTTATTTAATCAAGAAAATAAATTTATATAACGATTTTTAGCTGTTTGTAATGTATTTTCCATTGTATTCTTAGAAATGCAAAGCGCACTTTATCCTTTCTTAAAGGACCTTTGCTTAATTTGAGCATTTTGTGAGAGCACAGATCTGAAAATGAATGAATGTAGAATCTGCAAAATACTATGCCACTAAACAGACAGCGTAAACAGAGTGATGGCAATTATTGTTTACCACTGGCTTAGAAAAGTTCTCAATGAATCATTTATCATAATTGTATATTCTTTCATTGCACAGATTGTAAACAATGCTCGAAGAAGTGAAGAGTCGGGCAAAAATACGCCAGGAAGCAAAAGACGAAAACTTGATGGTGTTGAATTTTGATACCGAAAATCAATGTAAACAAACAACTTTTTCTATTCGGGTTTATTTCCTTCAATGTTCCTTTCTTTTTCATTTCGGGTTTCTTTCCTTTTAAAATTAATAAAGGATATATGTTAAGCCTGATATTCGATTTCTCTTTAATCTATAGCAATTATTATTACATTTTCGGTCAATAATATGCCAAGGTACAAAAGGCGAAAATGTATTGGTATTTAAATTTGATGCAGAAAATCAGGGATTAAGTGAACTAATTTTTTTAGATTTCGGTTTTTATTTCCTTATAAAATTAATATAAAAATATTCTGGACCTAATATTCAATTTGTCTTTAATCTGCAGCAATTATTATTATACTTTGAATTTAATAATACATAAAAAATAATCATTATTTAGAAGAGCGTTTTATCAAAAAAGAAAATGAGGACTATTCTGCACCAGATAAAAGAGTAAAATATAAAATCAAGTAAAAAAAAATGAATAAATACTTGGATGAAGTAACTCTCTTGGATTGCTTGAACAAATATTTTATTTCCTTAAATTAACGCCTTATAATTCGCTCTTGAGTTTAAGTAAGGTATTGGATATTGAAACAATATCAACGTACGGATTTAAAAATATTTTATCAGAATATTCTGAAAGAGATGTTTATGAAACAATGAAAACATTTAATCTGAGAAAAGTTTAAAGAAACAAACTAAAAACTTCGTCCATTATTTCACTAAATTTGCCCAGAGTGACTTTAATAATTTTATCGTTTTGGTTTTATATAATCCACCCATGGTTCAAGCAATAGTTGGCTTACGAAATTCAATACATTTCATCCATTTTGAAAGATTTTTAAAAATTTCTCATATCCGTGCACTTTTTAATTAAAGTATTCTTTAATGAAGAAAAAATAAAGGATACAGAATCGAAGAGAGAATAAAAAGAAGGGACGGTTAGAAGTGAAAGAAAGAAATAACCAATGCAGAATTGAAGAAAGTATAAAAAGCAGGGATGGCCGAAAATAAAAGAAACAATGACAAATGCAAAACAGAAGAAAGAATAAAAGGAAGGGACGGTTAAAAATAAAAGCAAAAAAATAACAGACAGAGAATTGAAGGAAGAATAAAAAGAAGAGGTGGTTAAAAATAAAAGCAGTAGTTTTCTTACCTCGGCTTTCGGATTGCAGGAATCTTCGATGTCAATGTGCAGAGAATCTGCGATGAGTTCGTCCTTATAGTGAGCCCAGATGACGAGCCGGAAACTCGGCACCATCTCGTGAGTCAACGGGAAGTCGACTCTCTGTACTTTGAAGTTGCCTTCGGGTAATTTGCTCATTTTCACTATTTTGCCTTTCGACAAGACCTATAAAAGTGCAAAAATAAAGAACATAAAAATCATGAACTAGGTTTCGTTGCATTCAAAACTACAGTTTATATTTGGTGGTGATTTAATAAGTATACGTGACAGTTAAAAACATTAGAAAGACTGATATATTTAGTTCTATTTATATTACATTAGCGTTAGAAATGTAACATAATCAGCGAGAGTTGTCGATGCAAAACTTTCTCGCAAATTTTCTTTTTATGAAGAGTGTAGACCTTGTATAAGCTGTGAACATTTCGAACTTTCAGAGTTTTACTTTCAGATTCAAGGATATGAAGGATATGAACGTCTCTTAGTTAAGAATTGAACTGATCCAAGTGCAAGTATATACTTTTAAACGAATGTTCTCTGATCAATTAATTTAGCACAGAAATACAGTTTTACCACAAAATCATACACCCGATTTCATGTATCTATTTCGATTTTGATTTATCGCGCTTACCCTCGGAAGCTACTGCACCCCCTTTCCGTGGTAACGCGGACACGACATCATCATCATCGACCTCATTTATCGCGCCTACATGCATGCGAATGAAAAGGCAGACCAATGATAAATCTTTCTGATAGATTTAATTTAAAATTTTATACAAATTTAAACTTCGAATTTGACAGAAATGAAAAAAAAAATGCAATACAAGAATAATAACAAATTAAAAATGAATCTACAATCGCAAAGGTCAATTTATCATGTGAGAACATTATTATTTTTAAGTCATTATTTGCCCTAATTAATTTATGTCATTAATCAGTTTAAACCAGTTTTAAACAATCACGAGACTTCTCTCTATCTATCTATCTATCTATCTATCTATATATATATATATATATATATATATATATATATATATATAATTTTTTAAACTTTCATTTTCAATTTTTTTAGCTGGCAAACAAAGTTTTGGAGCTCGACCGATTTTCAGATGGGGAAAAAAAAACTATCGTTTTTCTAAATATCGACGCATGCGTAATTTGATAGTCTCGTGATTATTTCAAACCGGTTTAAACTGCTTAATGACTTAAATTAATTAAGACAATTCATAAGAATTCAGAGAATGAATAATTTGGAAATCAAGTTGTAACTTTAGTTAGCGATAAAGTACAACCAAGCCAAATGGGATAACCTTCTGCATTATTTTCTAATAACCCTAAAAGCGAAAATTTGATGGCTCAAAAGCGATAAATCTCCAATTCGTTATCACATTTCTATCAAATATCACATGTTCTATTTATTTCATTTCATACAATCACGTGCAGAAAATTACATTTTTCTAAATTTAATTTGCAGTAGTAATTAGCTTATTTTTTTTAATCAGAGCTTTTGTAAATGTGATGGCAACAAGTTAATAAAAGGTAAATTTTTGCGATGCTCTTGTAGATTAAATTTCATTTTTATTTTGTGCGAAATTAATTGTTGAAAAATATGATTTAATTATATTTTTAAAAATTCATTAAGAATAGAAATTTAATTTATAGATCGAAACATTATCATCATTGAAAGGATTATTTTTTGAACTTCAATATGATGTAAAAATCGATTTTGTGCTGTAATACTTTCGCCAATAAATAAATCGTCAATTTGTTGTCTACGCATTTTGGGGCTTCAACAATTTTTTGCCTACGCATTTTTGAGGCTTCAAAAACCTCAAGACAAAATAACATCATGTTCTTACATGATAATAATAACTGAACCAATTTTCACCTGTATAACACTAAGTATTTTTGAGTTATTGTGTTCGCAAATAGATAGACAGAGCGAAAGACAGACATTATTATTATTCGGATGTAGGAAGATCTGAAACATGGAGATTCTTGAATATTCATGACTCTTCATTCTTGTAGCAAACGTTGCCAAAGGCATCGCCGAATCTCCAAATAAACGCCAAGGCTAAGGCTCATTACTTGAAATCCACTCAGCATCCATTAAAATTCCTGTTCCTTACCATGAAACAAACTGCTTCAAAAAGTAGTGTTACATGTTCTTAATAAACATTCTATGAGCAGTATTATAAATAATACTGCTCACAGACAAAAGCACATTTTGTCTATAGTTTTATTCATGGGGTCCGAACATTCAGCGTGAATCCGGAACTATCCATTCTTTCACAACATGCTGGTCCATTACAGACCAAGCATAATATCTGAATGTCCAGGTACTCATGATAATGAAAGGTAAACTTCATAATGACGACTGTACATACAGAAAAAGGACATTATGGATATAAAAATTTGCAAACAGAATATTACACAGCTTCACGTGATTTTTGTGCTACTGTTGGAAATAATTTCATAATCACAGACGAGAGCAACCACTTTCATTTTGAAATGCTTGTTAAAGTTCTTGAAAGTGAACCACTGAAGTTATACATCTAATGGGATGGCTTCTATTCTTATGAGATTTCAATCCTAGAGGATGTAGGGAATGCACTTAGGAAACATATGGCAGAAAGGACTCGACCAGTGTTATCAAGAAAGACCTTACTGCTGTGCGTAATTGCTTACGCATAACGGTTGCAAAATAAGCAATCCTGTAATGATAATTTGGACATAAACTGATAATATAACTGATGCAATGTATACATTGTATTGGGAAATGGAAATACTGTTCCATAAATGAAACTGTTGAAACCTATACTTCTTGTATACATGCTCCTGTAAATTTGTTATTTTTCACTTTATATATTATTCTTTTTCTATATTTTTGTTCATATTTTATATTTACACCTTTATTAATATAAAATTCTAATAAATTATTTTCTTGAAACAATCCTGAATTTTCAGATCTCAGTTAAATTTTCAATTGAGAAGAAAGAATTTTTATTGAAATAGTAGCATAATAATAATAACAGTTATAAAGAATGAAATAAAGCAAATAAAAAACGCGGAACTTACCGCATAGTAGATGTTACTCATGGCAGGTGGATCAATGTGAACACTTTTATCGAACATATCCCCAATCTGTTAAAATAACAATTTGCATTTATTTTAAAGAAAAAAAATCATTAATGCACTCAGTTTAACATGTTCTTCGAAACAATCTGCCATATTACAGAATTCATTTTACAGCTTATCTATCATTGCTTAAATTTTTGAACTTGCGCTCAGTTTTATCTAGGTGAAGTCGGGTCCGAGATGGCATTATATGGCACTTTCAGCATGACAGCAGGCACAAAAAGGCTCTAATAGCTAATTATAAAAAAGTGTTTTTGATGTTGTTTTATTTAAAATATCATTATTTTCTGGAAAGACACCTGTGCAGATAAACTTAAAAAGCAAAAGTATTAAATATAAATACAGGAGTAAGAATAAAACAAAAAGTGTGACTCGAAACACACGAGACATTAGTTTTGATTACTATACTGCAATTCCTACACTTCGAAACGTAAGTTGAATATACTTATTCAAAGAATTAGTTAAAAAAATATTTTTTGTGTCTAAAATGGCGTTTTTTCAGGAAAGGCACTTATGTAGATAAACTTAAAAAGAAAAGCATCTGAATATAAAATTTGATCAAAGTCGTTAGAGCCGTTTCCTAGATATACTATATATATATATATATATACAAAAGCATTAAAATCAAGTTAATAGGAAAATCAAATAAACCAAATAAAAATTAAACCAAATGAAAAAATATAAAAAAGAATCCGGCCTGGAGACTTTTTCAAGGGTCACCCTCAGGCACGGATTCAAAAAAAGGGATTTTTTCTGTTAAGGAAATGCAGACAATGAAGTCTAATAATGATTCCTCGTGACCCGAAAATCCCCTGAAATTAGGCCCAAGAGATATACCATTTTATAAACTAAGAGATATACCAGAAGATTTTTTCTTCTAATTTGTTGTTTTGTATTTTCTTTTCTGTTAAAATGGTATATCTCTTGGGCCTAATTTCAGGGGATTTTCGGGTCACGAAGGAATCATTATTAGACGTAATTTTCTGCATTTCCTTAAAAGAAAAAATCCCTTTTTTTGAATCCCTGCCTGAGGGTGACCCTTGAAAAAGTCTTCAGGCCAGATTCTATTTTATATTTTTTCATTTGGTTTAATTTTTATTTGGTTTATTTGTTTTTCCTATTAACTTGATTTTTATACTTTTGTATATATATGTATACAAGAATTGCACGTTTAAAGTTACAAGATCTACAAAATTAAATTTTATAATATATTTGAACACAAGTATTTTAATATTAAAACTACCGAACTAGTCAATATGGATCTCAGGTAGAGTGTATGCCTATGTCGATCTCTGACAGAATCTATGTCTACATCTGAATATAAAATTTATCTCTGGTAGAATCTATGTCTATATCGATCTCTGGTAGAGTCTATGTCTATGTCGATCTGTGGTAGAGTGTATGTCTATGTTGATCTCTTGTAGCTCAAATGTTAAAATCCTCTTCCAAGTATTTGAAAACTATCTTTATTTTTTGAGCTAAATAAACAAACATATCTTGATTAGTTTGTTGAAAAAAGAATGTTTTGAAATTATATTTACTTTTAGCCTGTGAGTGCTGCTCCTCTCCAAAGCTACGAAAGCATTTTCTTTTGATTTGAATCGATGCTGAACGAAATTACCAGAGGCTTGACTACCAGCATACCTTGGATCCACTGTCTCAATCTGAAAAAAAAAGGGGAATTTAAAACAGAACAAAATAAACTTTTGAAATAATGCCTGAATGATATTAGCAGAATTAATAAAGAAAAGTGAATAATCTCAGCTTACCAGTCTTCCTACCAAAAAAAATTGCATAATTCTTTAAATTATTAAAAATAATTTGAATGAATATTTAAACTGTATTATAAGCCTTTAGTACTTTTATTTGCCTGGTTGATGTTTTTACTTGCTTTTATAATCCATTTCATTATTTATAAATTATTTTAATTTTGTAATGATCAACTAAACAAATTTCAAAGAAAAGTTCTTGATAAAAAAATATTAATGTTGTATGGCATATTATTGTTGGAAAAAAAGAAAATAGCTATTAGTTAATATGATAGATGTGGAAAAGTTTTTATTTAGACTACTAAATTGTCATCATTATAATGGCAATATTTTAAATTTTAAGAAGGTCTAAAATTTATTTTTGTGCTGTAATATTTTCAGATGTTATTGCGGAAAAATGCTAAACTTCAGCTTCATTTTTAATTAATTAAACTTCGAATTAAAATTTCAAAAAAAAATTCTCCCTAGTTATACATTTCCACCCTCCGAGGTATATATATACATAATTCAGAAGCTGTAAGTCTAATTGTGTGACCATTACAGTGCTAACACACACACTCATCTTTGCTATTGATTGAGATTTATTTTGCTTTTATAAAATATCCCTTTTATTCCATTTCGAATATTCGTACCAAGTTGCGCTCTTAGTTTCTAAGGCGTCCCGGATTAAAATTCTAAAAACCTGGATTCTCCAGAATAACTTACCGTGATGGAAACGGTGTTATGGTGCATCTGTGGATGCAGCTCGTACGAAACTTTCCCTTCTTCGTCACTGACTGCATTGGGCTGGGTGATTTTGAGGGGTTTACCGTCAGCCAGAGCCTTGATCTGAGTTGCAATTCCTGCTGCAGGCTTGCCATCGACATAGTTGATGTCAGCCTACAGTTAAGGAACACAATTATGGTCAGTTATTTACAAAATCTGCATAGGTAAAAAAATATACTTATTAAAAGCAAATAACTTTGAGTGGATATTTTTTTAATTTGAATGATTCTTGGATTGCGAAAGGAAATCATTCTAAAATCCTAGTTGGGTCCAGCCTGCAGTTAAAGTATAAAATTCTTGTCATTATTTACAAAATTTGCTTAAGAAGAAGTAATTAAAAACAAATACTTATAAACACTTATTAAAATACTTACATTTATAAAATACTTACATTTATAAAATACTTACACTTATAAAATACTTATCTAATACTTATTAAAAATACATATAAAATGCTTAATAAAAACAAATAACTTTCAGTGTATATTTTTTTTATTTGCATAATTTTTGGAATGTGAAAGGCAATTATTCCATGATTTCCAATTCATTTCTATATTGCACTAATGAAGTTAATTCACATCAGTTTTAATAAAGGGTAATACATATGTAACATTAAAAAAAATTTCCACATATTTTGAAAACATTGCAAACATTTTTATTCAGATTTGACACAACTACGATGAAAATTTGATATATGTTCTATTAATGAAAAAGCTTCATAAGAATAAGATTTGACCCATTTTTAACTCAAAACGATAGCAATGATTTCTTTATAATTATCATAATTTGATCAATAATGTATAATTAATAAAACAGTACAAGATGTAATACATACTATAATGATTACGAATTTCAAAAATTAAATTAAAATTATAATTCGAAAATAATAATTTAAAAAATAGATAAGTTTAATAAATGTACTGTACTTTGAAAAAATTTATTTTGAACAAGACAAAGAAAAGTTCAAAGAAATTACAAAATAAATTGTAAAGTTAATATTTTATCTTTTAAAAAAATACTTTTCAAAAGTGGAAACTTTCATTCTTTTTTACTCGAATGCATCTGACAACAATTCCTTGTGTGAAAAAAAAAGTTTTTGAAATTGTTTGCATACAGCTACAGTAGACATCAGAAAAGAATTTCAGATACCTAACAATTTGTTCAAGTTTTAGATTTAAACTTCTAACGAACCAAAATGAACCCGAATTAAAACCTCTCGGATTTCTATCAATATTATGTTAATAGCGAAAGGCAGAAGAAAAATTTGATTTATCTAAGTCCCATTGTAGCAAATCAAAAAAAAAAATGAATTTCTTTTGAAGGAGAAGAATGGTGAAATAATATTGAGATTAGAAAAGAAACATTCCTCTAGGTAAACTGAAAGGCAAATTCCTTTACATCAAAGTTACTATCTGGTAACAAAAAGTTTTAATATTAGAACAGTCAAAATTAGAGAGTGGAAATCACTTTTTAGTTCCCAATATCTAAGATATTGCAGTAATCTAAAAACTTTAAATATAAAAGTTATTTGTCTCAATGAGACGCTAATTTCGCTAATTGGATTTACTTTTATATCTTCAATATTAAGAAGGTTATAGCGAAACGAAAATTTCAACCTCCCAACATTTTTTCTCTCTTTGGCCGTTTGCGAACTCATCCGAGATTTTTACATTCCTAACAAAATATTTCAAACCAGTTAAAATCTAAACAAAATTACTCTGGTTATTCTGTTCTCACGATAACTTGGGCAAAGCGTTATAAGCATATATATTCAGTGGAGAACTGAAGAAATTGCAATACTTAGTCTTGCAATAGCGATCTACTTAAAATTTTGATAGTCTATTACAACCTAAACTTTTTATTTACGATTAGATGCATTTATATCATGGCGAAACAACTACAAAATACACATTTTAGTATGTAGACACATATCGCAATGAATGCAGACAAAATTCTAACGCTAGAATTGTTCCAAAATTTGTGGCGGTTATATAAGAAGTTGTGCATAACGGATTGCAATTGGTTGTCAGTATAAACTGCATATATTAAGACATAATACACAATAAAATTAGCAGTTTCTGATTTCTGACTGTTGCTGTCTATTAAAATACTTATTCAAGCTAGTGTTTCTAGCTTCTTCTTTGATTTTGCAGGTGAAATTGTAGCTTCATAAATAACTTTTTGCTTGGTAATTACCTCGAAGACGGACACAAGACCAGGTTTGAAATCTTCCAGGCATCTCTTGAAAGAAATAACGAAAGGTGATTTGGAGAAGCGTCCTTTTGCGTCCGTGACCGTCTCTTTGTTGCCTGTCGCATCATCGACGACGGTTGCTTCAACAACCAGGTGGGAGCCTTCGATTCCAGGGAACCAACCGATGTCCTTGTGATTCGCAAACTGCTTCGTGCTTACAATTTCCTGGAGAGATCCGTCTCTCAACTGAAATAGAGACAGAATTATTATGCTATTTTGGATCATCATTTCAAGAAGAATAAGAAATTATTAGAAAAATAAAAAGTCTCTGTAGATTCTTAAGAATGAGAACACTTAACAGTATAATTTAATCAAATTTTTACTAATCCTTTTGACAGATATTTTTAAAATTATATCCTAATGAATCAATTCAAAAAGAAATCATTACCGATTTCATCACTTTTTTCATCCAGTTATAATCAGTAATTTAATATCATGTCCATCTATACTTATAATAAAGCTCAATGTGTGTGTGTGTGTGTGTGTGTTGCCGCTCTACAGGCCAGACCATTCAACCTACAGCTACCAAATTTGGCACGTGTATACCTTGGAGGCCGGGAATGCGCATCTGAGGGTTATTTTTTCAATTTTTAACTAGAATTTTATTTATTTAAAAATTAAGCGAAATTTTGGAGTGTTTCTGCTATAACTTCCGAAAATATTACCGCACAAAAAGGATTTTTACATGAAGTTAAAGATCAAAAATTTATCTTTTAAATGATATTAATGTTTTTAATCTTAAAATTAAATTTCTATTTTTAATGAATTTTTAAATAAATATTTTAACTATGTTTTTCAATAATTTTTTTCGTAAAAAATAAAAATTAAAATTAAGCACGCATCGCATTCATGGTAAAAAATTAGCTTTTTTCAAAGTCTTGCCATCACATTAATTAAAGCTCCAATTAAAAATAAATTAAATCTTTTTGGAAATGAAATCTGCAAAAATATAATTTTCGGCACGTATCAGTAGGAAATGAAACAAATATGAAATATTATTTTTTCTAAAAAATAAATTCAAGAAAAATTATTTTATGATCTTTTACACTCTCTGTACAGGGTGTTTATTTAGTCCAGGACCCATTTTGATTTTTAATAACTCATAAAATAATGAAGATATAAACAAACTTATGGCATTTATTGATGGAATAACTCACATATTTTCCTTTTCAGGTTTGAATATTTTTACTTTTGTAAATATCGTCTAAGCGTGTTGTTAATTTCAGATAATTTCATTTTCCAGTCTAAATATCTGTACTTTTCTAAATATCGTCTGCTTATTAATTGCGTTTTTCTCTCTTTTGTTTTTGGCAACTATTGAAATGTTATGTTTGCTTTTGATGTGTTTGTTCTATGTAGTACTTTTGTATGTGATGTTTTATTCGAGCGGATATTAAGGAGAATGCATACTCCGCAAGAGAAAGCACATATTTTATGGTGATCATAGAGTTAATTTTCAATCAACTAAGTCACTGACTTTTAAGAGTTAATTTTCAATCACTTAAACTAACTGATTTATGATAATTTGAATATCACTATTCTATAAAAAAAGAATAATTTTAGATTTTTCATCGATCGCTTCAAAGAAAATACGCCAATCAGCGGGCAGGTTTCTCAAGATTAATTGGCCTAAGATTATGAAAATGGTGAGTTTTTCTAAATTTTTAACATTTAATACTTCATAAATAAGTCTTAGTTGATCGTGGAAAATAGAAACATTCATTTATTTATTTAAAATTTGGTGTGTCCAGAATATTTCTCAGAATATGATACTTTACTGCATTAAATTTAGACTTCATAATTTTTGAAATATATTTATAGGCCTGAACAAAATATTATTATTGATTTCATTTCAATCCTTTTGAAAGCAAAACTAAAAACTGAATTTTATGCTGAATCTGAGAAATTTTTGTTGAATTATTGTTTGAGATATTACATAAATTATGAAAAATATTTTGTAGTTCATATAAGATTTAAATACCGAGCTATTCTGTTTGCAATACTCATATTCAATAATAATAATAATAAATAAATAACAATAATGATGATAAATAAAATAAAATGCTTGGTTTTATTAAAAAATATCTTTATATGAATTGCAATTTCATCATTTACATTTTAAATTAAAGTTGAAGTTTTGCCGGAAATGACAACAAATTAGCAAAATATATATAGTAAATTGAACGAAACGATCTAAACAGTATAAGTTTGGTATGACTATCAAAATTTGAAGATTAAAAATGTTTTGTTTGAGAATCCTTTAAGAGACCAGTTACTTAAAATATTTAATTAAAAATTGTAGCGAGGGGTGATACTGGCGAACCGGCTGATCGCCAAAGGCGGCTAGTAGTGATTAAAGATATCACATCAAATAGAATTTTGCGACTACCTTTAAAAATAGCTGGTGCTGATATCAAGAATTTAACCTCAGTAAAATTATTGGAAGATTTTTGTAATAATTTAAAATAATTTAATGTAATGTAAATGATAAATAATTGTGTTAAAAACTGATGAGATGAATGAATGTCTAAGCAAGAAAGAAATGAATCGTTATGCTACTATTATACAACTTTTTTGAGATTCGCACTTGTTTAAAGAATATAAGTAACTGATGAAAAAAATTTATCTTTGGGCAAGGAAGAAATTATACGAATATACGGTTTTTTTAATACTCATAATCTTTAAAGTATATTAATAATAGCCAGATATATATTGAATTTCTTCCTGACAGCCACCAACATATTACATAAAACGATGAATTCAAGACCATTATAAAATGATATGGTCTAATGTAAATGATTCTTTCATAGATTATTATGTCGACGACATTTCAAAAATGGTACTAAGTTTGTCATCGATATTTTCGGATACGACATTCCTGCAACATAAACTGTCACTTTTTTCATTTTGAAGGGACACTTTTCAATAAATGTTGGAGTGTTTTGCGATGTTGTAGATATTCCCGTAGTACCTCTCAGCCTAATGAAATTTTATAAAAAGAATGTGTATCGTTGAAAACTAATGTTTTGCGACACGAATCGTGCTTTTCTAGACATTGGCAAATTTTAACATTTGGTGTTAGTGTTTCTTTTCACATTGTACTTCAACAAATTTCTCAGATATAAACAATGAATGATATTTATTTTTAGATATTTTACATAAATAACAGAAACTAATGAATGCGCACCTACTATCTAGAAATCTCCTATCTATCGATATTAGTAGAAATTTTCATTTTGAATGGCTGATCTAAAAATGGATGTTATATTTCAATATATTAAGCCTAATAAAATGTCAAAACAATATTAATAGACCATTTTTAACAATTCACTTCCAATAAAACAAGCTCCAGCTTGATTGTCCTCATTTCTACTTCCGTAAAGACCATTGTTTCGAGAAAATCCCTCAGATGGTTGTTACAAGTATAATTTCCTTCACACACCACACTTTGACATATAAAGTAAGAAGTTGATATCTTTGCATTATCTAAAAATGTCACAAAAATTCATAAATGTTTTGTCTGAAGCCAAATGTCTTCGACATGAAATGGAAAATATTCAAAAGACTCTGTGTAAACGTGTTTTTACTCTTAATAAAGTATCAATCTTAGTTTTGAGGTTTATTAACTCTCCTGAAATTCTAATAAAGAAATGATAAGTGATCCTCAAAAGGAAGGTTTATTGACCTGCTTGGAAGTGAGGAAAGGGGCGATCTTTGAATCAGAACTGATCACGAATATCCGTGAAGTCATTTATTATTGCAGACTCACTGAATTATTCTTGGACAGCTACACTGAGGTGAAACGGCAAATATCTCAATACAGGGTTATCCAAAAAGAAGAAGCAGATTTAAAATATTTGTTTCTAATGAATGGCAATAGATGGAAACTCGATACATCACTGGATAAAAAAGTTCATAATTTTTTAACGCAGTTGATTTGATGGGGTTTGGCTATATTAATGACCCGTTTTTGAAGCAACACTAAGGCTATTTTGAGACGGACCTCATAATTTTAAACCACGCCAATATGACGAGGCCGACACCTGAGCTGGCATCTCCCCTCTCCAAATTTCCGCACCACACCAGCGAGCGGATTTAACGTGCACCATATCTACTTACACGACTTAAATGTATTTGGATACTCTTGATAAAAATCGTTGCTGTTGTGCAATTACGAAAAAAACAATGACGCTTCGTGAAATTGTTTTTTGCTTGTTGCAGTGCAATAAGTGAATCCATTGTTGCAGTAGAGTGGGCATAAAGCCGCCTTACCATAAACGGAATCGAAGTTAGTACATGGATTTCGTAGAAAATGGTCGGCCAAAAGAAAAGCCCTAATCATCCTCCCTTTCCAGACGAAATTATTTAGCTCATTCGAACTGCTTTTAAATGTTGCCTTATTTGTGTGGGTACAAAAGACAATGCATCCTGTCATAAAAATAAAAAGACAATCCAAGATAGATAACGCTTATTTTTCAGAAAAAGACAGCGTGCATCTACTCTCCACCCCTGAGATTCTTCAAAATGTGCGTGATCGAATTTTTACAACGATTAGTTTTATAATCTAAGACCAACTACTTCAAGAACAGCAAGGTATTTGCAGCAGAACAAATTTAATTCATGACATAAAAATTTCTATTTTTATCTATCCAGTTACGAATCATTTGTGTATCTTTTCATTGACATTTATTAGAAATAAATATTTTCAATTGGCTCCTTCCTTTTGAATAACACGGTATTATCAATGTTATAAATAATGATTCACTATTCTAAAATTATACTGGATGCATTTTGTGCATACTTTCGTAGTGATTCAATAGGATGCCTTTTGTGTTTACTTTCTTAGTGAAAATTATTTACTATGATTTTTAAATGTCCTCCCTTTGATCGATAGAATCTAAAATTTGTGATAGGCCCAGACCATGTATATATTTCATTCGCAATTGATCACTGCTTTTAGTTTTGAAAGTTTCGATTTGCTTTATAGTTCTTCAATTACCATATTCGCAGTGAAACGTAATTCCAAAAATGATTTTTTTTTTTTTACTCAGTAAAATTTAAAATTTAGGGATCATTAATATCTAAAGGAACAATTTTCGACGATTGCAATACTTACGGCGAATCTATACGGCACTTTTGCGAATTATTCATGTAGGGTGACGAAATATTTCATGGATTTGTATTAAAATATAAATACGTCAGATAAAAAACTTTTCAAAACAAAATATATATATTTTAATAAAATGAAAAAATATATAATTTTTAAAAATTTCAAAATGTTCTAAAAGACTTAATTTTTAATTTTTTTTTAACATTATTCTGTATAAATTTATTTAGAACAAAACCGGTTATAATTTTGTAAGTACAATTAAAAATTGTAGAAATATTTTTACGCATATATATATTTTTAAAAATTTTGTAGTAATATTTTTATGCACATGCACTGAATTTTAATAATAATTTTATGTTTTTCTGAAAGTTTCCAAATTATTTAGCTAAAATTGACCTTTAGTTAGCTAAAATATTCGAAACATAAAATACCTATGCAGCTATTTTTTAATGCTTCACTGAAGTTTTCATTATCAATTTTATTTACTTTTCTTCTGAAATTAAGACATCTGAAATATTTAAGAGGCATTTGAATATAATAAGAACATCTTTTTGAGAAAAGTCACTAAAATGAACTTATTTTTTCTTTATATCCTCCAAATATTTATTTTATAGAACAATATATTCTATAACGCTATTTCAGTTTAATATAAACTTGCATTTTGGTGATGAAATAATAAAAAGAAACCTTCATATTTTAGTTCATTTTTATTTATTTCAAAGTTTACTATCCCCTTAACTTGGTCCACTTTGTATTTGGGGAAATAAGTCCAAGATTAGTATAATTATTTGACAATTATATCTGCATTAAAATATTTTCCAATTCACATCTTCCAAATATACATTTCAATATGACGAATAGTGTAAATGTCATAATTTTATTTTTCTATATTTTTTTTATTTTAGCTGGATTTTTGTAGATATTTAGAATAAGAAATTAATTATTTCTGGAACAAAGAGTTAAGTCTGTAACTGAAGAAGTCATGTAACATGCAAATGTAAGCAGAAGAGAAAGCCAATCGTCTCCAAAAATTTTGTAACATCAAACAATTTTTATAGCTTTTCAATAAAGGTAACGTAAACTAGGATATCATTTTTATGCATTTCACAGGAAAGATACATCCTTACAGCAACTTTAGCTATGAATTGTGTGATGTTTCAATTTGTAATTATTGTATTACGTGAAGAAGGAAATAGGAGTGATCATTTTTAGAAGAGTACACATTGCTATTTACACTCGTATGGGCCTTAGGTGAAATTGAAGTTGCAAAGCAATGAAAAACACAGATACCATATAAAGAAGCTTTGTATAACGAATTAGAGCTATGTGCTTTTCGTACATTTTGAGTACATTTTAATTGTGCATATTAAGATCTGTTTTTAAACATTCAAGGAGTGTGCTACTAAATTTTTTAAGTAAACGATCAAAACTGTAAAAAATGGAGCAAACCTTTTGAGAATAGTACACTGCTACAAGCCTTCGCCAAAAATATGGAGAAATTTCATTTTCTACTATATTATTAATTATTCTGATTGCATTCATCCGAAAGATTTTTTTTAATGTTTTGGATTTCAGGAACATTGTATTTTTGTTTAAAAATCTCCATTTCTCTTATGAATAACTTAATGCATGATTTCCCCCAAGTGAATAATTTTAAGTATCAAATTATAAAAAGCACCTCAGGCATGTAATTTTAATAGCTTTACATCCGTTCTATTCATTGTATATGTAGGTCTTACTAATAGAATTAAGTCACTTGACATCACAGAGCTATTGGAAACTTCCCAGGTAATCTGCCTTCTAATTTTCGAGATATTCTAATTTCATTCATTCATCGTTCGCGTAAAAATCGCGCATAGTAAACAAAACACTTTTTCCCTAGTTATCCATAATGTAACACTATAAAATATTTTATGAAATTATGAAATCGGTTTGAATTTAACTAATAAGAATATAGATTGTAGAAAATAACAAAAGAAATATTTTTCAAAGTTACTGAAACAAATAAATAGTTTTTACTCAAATGAATTGATTCCCTTAAAAACATTTTAATCTATATCTATATCTATATCTATATACTTATAATAAAGCTCAATGTGTGTGTGTGTGTGTGTGTGTGTGTGTGTGTGTGTTGGCGCTCTACAGACCAGACCATTCAACCTACAGCTACCAAATTTGGCACGTGTATACCTTGGAGGCCGGGAATGTGCACCTGGGGGTTATTTTTTCGAATTTTTAACTAGAATTTTATTTATTTAAAAATTAAGCGAAATTTTGACGTGTTTCTGCTATAACTGCCGAAAATATTACCGCACAAAAAAGATTTTTACATGAAGTTAAAGATAAAAAATTTATCTTTTAAATGATACTACTGTTTTAATCTTAAAATTAAATTTCTATTTTTAATGAATTTTTAAATAAATATTTTAACTATGTTTTTCAATAATTTTTTTTCGTCAAAAATAAAAATGAGGATTAAGCACGTTTCGCATTCCTGAGAAAAAAATAGCTTTTTTCAAAGTGTTGCCATTACATTGATTAAAGCTCTAACTGAAAATAAATTAAATCTTTTTGGAAATGAAATCTGCAAAAATATAATTTTTGGCACGCGTTTGTAGGAAATGAAGCAAATATGAAATATTATTTTTTCTGAAAAATAAATTCAAGAAAAATTATTTTATGATCTTTTACACTCTCTATACAGGGTGTTTATTCAGTCCCGGATCCATTTTGATATTTAATGACTCATAAAATAATTAAGATGGAAACAAACTTATGGCATTTATTGATGGAATAACTCATATATTTTCCTTTTCAGGTTTGAATATTTTTACTTTTGTAAATATCGTCTGCGCGTGTTTTTAATTTCAGATAATTTCATTTTCCAGTCTAAATATCTGTACTTTTCTAAATATCGTCTGCTTATTAATTGCATTTTTCTCTCTCTTTTGTTTTTGGCAACTATTGAAATGTTTACTTTTGATGTGTTTTTTCTATGTAGTACTTTTGTATGTGATGTTTTATTCGATCGGATATTAAGGAGAATGCATACACCACAAGAGAAAGCACAGATTTTATGATGGTCATAGAGTTAATTTTAAATCAACGAAATCACTGACTTTTAAGAGTTAATTTCAAATCACTTAAATTGACTGATTTATGAAGATTTGAATATCACTATTCAATAAAAAAGGATAATTTTAGATTTTTCATCGATCGTTTCAAAGAAAATACGCCAATAAGCGCGCAGGTTTCTCAAGATTAATTGGCCTAAGATTATGAAAATGGTGAGTTTTTCTAAATTTTTAACATTTAAAACTTCATAAATAAGTCTTAGTTGATCGTGGAAAATAGAAAAATTCATTCATTTATTTAAAATTTGGTGTGTCCAGAATATTTATCAGAATATGATACCTTACTGCATTAAATTTAGACTTCATAATTTTTGAAACATATTTATAAACAGGAACAAAATATTATTATTGATTTCATTTCAATCCTTTTGAAAGCAAAACTAAAAACTGAATTTTATACTGAATCTCAAAAATTTTTGTTGAATTATTGTTTGAGATATTACATAAACTATGAAAAATATTTTGTAGTTAACATAAGACTTAAATACCGAGCAATTCTGTTTGCAATACTCATATTCAATAATAATAATAATTAATAAATAACAATAAAGATGATAAATAAAATAAAGAGCTTGGATTTATTAAAAAATATCTTAATATTAATTGCAATTTCGTCATTTATATTTTTAATTAAAGTTGAATTTTTACCGGAAATGGCAACAAATTAGCAAAATATATATAGTAAATTGAACGAAACGATCTAAACAATATAAGTTTGGTATGACTATCACAATTTGAAGATTAAAAATGTTTTGTTTGAGAATCCTTTAAGAGACCAGTTACTTAAAATATTTAATTGAAAATTGTAGCGAGCGGTAATACTGGCGAACCGGCTGGTCGCCAAAGGCGGCTAGTATAATATAAAACTCAGTTTTCTGTAATAATTTCAGAAATTCTAAGAATAATTTTTTTAAAAATGAAATAGCTCCGATGTGCATATTTTCATCCTCCAAAACATATTTATGCCAAATTTGATAGATCTAGATCAAACGGTTTAAATCACACGTTCCCCTTCATTATTAGTAGAGATTATCTTACAGTACTTTATTTAAATAATTAGTGATGATAAATACCTCTTTAGGACCTATCACAGCAAAGAAAATGACATTGGGAGCTTCTCCTTTTACACCAAGCCGAAAAGTGACTAAACCTTTCACTTTCTCTCCGTAAACATACCTGAAATTGTAGAAAATAATGAGTTAGAGAAATAGAAACAAACATTTCAGCACTGATATCTTGAAATGCATTATAGCATCGAAAACTTTGATGTTAAGCATTCAGAAATTTGAATCTATGTTTTCAAATACTGGAAAAGAGACATAGGCTTCCAAGCCAGAATCGATGCATCTAAATGATGCCTTCAAATAGTAATTATAATAACAAACATTTTATTAGTTTTACTCCTAATAAACGTAACATTTTTATAAATCTGTAATATTGCGTTCCTACAATATTGCTGATACGAATAGACAGATTCATGAGATATATTAACATATGCTGATAGAATGTCAGATCAATGGTTCAGACATGGGTCATAAACTTGACATCCATTTGGCAATGATTTCGGACAAAAAGGAGAAAGTTCTGGAAAACTCAAGAATTTTGAATTTATCTCTATTAAAACAAGACATCTAAAGACTCGTTTGAAAAATTCTATAGTTCTGTCAGGAGACTTATGGCAACAAAACGTTTAAACAAGAAAGAAATTATATATTTAGATTGTTTATCGCAGAGGAAATTCTCTAGCTGTGAAATTTTTGCACTCTTTTGTAGATTTCTAATTATAGATTTTTTTTCTCTGCTTTTGTTGTGAATTTCTACAAGTGCCGTTCTCTGTACGTGTGTATTTTTAATACTTGTGCCACGTGTTTCGATTAAACTCGGCCAAATAAAGTCTATGAATAAAACTTGCATGCACATCAATTACTTACTTCGCAGAAACAGACAAAATAATGGTATCGTGGGATTCCAGAATGACTTCAGGCGTTTTGAGTTCGACAGTAAATGTTGGAAGAACTAATAAGCGAAAAGAAAAAAATAACAGCAATTAGCCGTTTCTTTCTACTTCAGTTTTAAATATAGCATGTAGTAATTGAGTAATTTAATTCAGGAAAACATAACAAATGTCTTATATATTCTATCAGAAAAGTTTAGCATTTAAAAATATAAGATTTTAAAACGGTTAATTAAATGCATTTTAATATAAGAGTAGGGATGCGAAAATTATTTTTACTTTATGTATATGTGTAGATACGTTTAATTTACATGCAATAAAATTTGTAGCACAAAAATAGTATTAATATCCTTACCATATTCTTGCAATTCAAAGTGTACTGTAGTATTTTGCTCCAACTGAAACGAAAACAGATGTAACAAAATTTAAAAACATATATTAAAGATTATCATAAAATATTATTTACTAAATTTTTAATTTCCAACAGCTTTATGATCTTACTTATTTCTAAAGCTAATTAGACTATTATCAACAGCTACTGTTGATTTTAATTAATATTCGAAAATAATTAGAATTTTCTCTCATAATTGACACTTTTAAGGAGTTATTAAGTAAAAGAAGCTTCGAACGATATTACTATTTTGTTACATTTTAAACATCTTATTTTGTTATTAAGTAGCCGCTTTTGACAACCATCCATTTCTTCCGCCTTACATCTTTTTATATTTCTTAAGCACTTCGCCAAAATGCATGAAATTCGTTACTACAGCTTTCGTTAGTTAATTTGTAACAAACCAACCTAACATATTGTTAACAAGATAACAGCGAGTATAGATTGGTATACTTTCTATTTTTATATAACAGCGTAACTTTTCTTGTATATTAGTATTTTTTTTACTATTTTTATTGACAAATGCAATAATACCTCATGCCCATACAGTACAGTAGCTGACCATTCTCCATGTACCGGGTAGTCCGGGAACTTATATAGATGACTCATAAATGTTTTACGGAATTTCTGAAATTTCTTGTTGAACTCTGTCTCTTCCACGATCCGGTTTTTGGGATTCTGGAACATTTAAACTATTAAACAACTTTGAAAAAATTAAAAATATATTGTGACTTTAAAAACCACTCAAAAAATTATATCGCTTTAATTACTTTCTAAATAAAATTACGATATATTCTATCCTTAAAAAACTACACAAAAATTATATAGTATTAAACAATTTTATAAAAATTAAAAATACATTGAATCCTTAAAAAGGACTCAAAAATTATATAGTATTAAATAACTTTATAAAAAATTTAAAATATATTGTATCTTTAAAAACAAATCGAAAAATTATATGGTACTAAACAACTTGGTAAAAAATTAAAAATATAATGCATCTTTAAAAATTATTCAAAAAATGATATAGATATTATCGTCTTACGGAAGCTATAATGAGAAAACTAATAATTAAAAATTAACTTTAAAAAATATAAGTGCGCATTTGTTTTTGACATATTATAGAACTTTAGTTTTATTTAGTTATATTAAAGATCTGTTTAGAAAGTTTCAATTTCAGCATCAACTACAGAGTATATCTTATAGTAGGAAAAAATCGAAAATTGAAGAAATAATCTATTGTATAACGGAACAAAATTAGATTTTGAGTAACGTTAGTAATAAAAATTCAATTTTAAGAAAACATAATAAATAATCGATATAAATTTTTAAATAGTTGAATCTTTTTATGCAACATAACATTAATCAACATTTTGTTTTAATCAATAGCAGCTCTTCATTCATTAAAAACTGAAAATAGAAAAGTGTATCAGTCATTATCTCTTCAACATAATTCAAATTATTCCTTTCATTCTTCAGTTTTAAATTAATAGTTCATTTAAACATTTAAAAATATTCTTGAGAGAAAATATGCTTAAAGAATATATTTTTAGACCAGTTCCTTTGTGTTAACTAGGAACGATGCAAATTTAATTGATATTGGAACTTAATCTTTGAGTCTATTAAGATGCAAAACATTTAAAAATTTGGCTTGAATAAAAAACTTTTAGGCCAGCAAATAATTTAAGAAAAACGCTTTTAAACATGTTTTACTGCATTTTCCGTTTCTGAATCCTGAACCACTTCTACGTAAACTGGCAAAAAGGCTCGATACAAGAAGATAATGTGAAAACCAAAACCCAAAGAATTGCTTCCTTTTCCTCTTCGCTGAAAGTCTAGTGCATTTCCGCTGATTATCAGTAGCAAGAACTAGATGCATGATACTGATTGTGTTAGAGGATATGACGAGACCTATATTGATTGTGTGATATCAGGTTGTGACGAATTGACCTGACAAAGTAAATGTCATCTTTTTTAAAAGTTTCAGACATGCGAGAAGAACGTACAGTAATCGTGAAATATGAACTTGGCATAGAATATTTCCTGATTTAGTTTTGTTTCTATATTAACATATCATTTAAAAGCAATACTAAGACTATTTTAGGATGGGTTTTGTAATTTTGAGCCCTATTCAGATGACGAGGATGGCATTTGACCTGACAAAATCTTCTTCCAGCTTTCTCACTACATCAACTGGAAGACATTTCGCTAACGAAGTCAGGTTTAGCGTGCATCAGGTCCGCATACACGATAGATATTTTGAAGAATCGCGTTTCGAGTAATCTTACTAACAGGCAATCTTGCTATCTATATCGCGTTTAGAGTAATCATATCGATTCATAAACACAATATGAATCGATATGGTTGAATACTGAAAATAATAGCAAGATTTTCTATGTGCTTTGTGGCAATTGCTGACAGAAAACGTATGTAACTAGAGGGAGTGGTCTCCCAACAAATCTTTCGCATACATTTTAATAAAGGGTTATCCAAGAGAAGCTTTTGCGTGATATTGGTGTACAAATATTAGCCTCTGGCGTGAATTTAGCATTTTTACTGAATTAATTGTGCGATCCTTAAAGAGTTTTTTAGAGATTAACCTTTGCATTCAGTTGATAGTATTCGAAAATTGAATTTGTGTCTGAAGCGCGTTTCTCCAAACTGACTGAGGTCGCGGTGGCCTGGTGGTAAGGTATCGGCTTCGGAACCGGAGGGTTTCAGGTGCGAGACCCGAAGAACCGTCGTGTAAGGGGGTCTGTTGCCCGTTAAATCTGTCCTGACCAAACGTCCTCCCGCTGGTGTGGTGTGGTGTGGTGTGGAGAGGGGGGTGCCAGCTCAGGTGTCGTCCTCGTCATCTGAGCACGGTTCAAAATTAAGAGGTCCGTCCCAAAATAGCCCAAGTGTTTCTTCAAAAGGGGCGTTAATATAACCAAACCAAACCCCCAAACTGACTGAAACAAAAATTTAATGCAAAATAACATTCGTAATCGCAAATCCCCATACCCAATTTGATACATTTAAGTCATTGTGTTTTTGAGTTACCGTGTTACCATGTTTCTGAAAACGCAGAATGAAAGACGGGCAGTTCATTGCAGATTTAGATCGATAGGTGTCTACACTATAGATGCTAAATCTGTGTGCTGAAGTTTACTACCTTTTTAGCTATCATGTTAATTTATATTCGAACAGACCGACAGACAGACATCGTCTGAATGGAATTGGTCCAAATTTGATAAAGATGTACAAATTTTGGTGAAAAGATCGCATACTAAATTTTATTTGTCTAGGCCAACATGTTTTTGAGTTATCTGTGTCACAGACTGATAGACACTTTCCAAAAATATAGTATTACTGAAAATGGGGATTCATCAAAATATTGAGTTCAAATTTTTTTTGACGATCCAATACCTTTCTTATACTTCGTTTACGAGAAAGTAATTTTTTTAGAAATTATTTGATGAGCTATTGATTAATGAATGAAGATCAGGCATCTCGGAAATGAACGTCTTACATAAAAATGTAACAATGATTTTTAAGAAAAACATACCCTGATTTGGAGCTTGAAGGGTTTCTCAGATGGCAGCTCGTCTTCATTGAGAGCAATGATTCGGATGTGAGCTTAAAGGATGAAAAAAGAATATTAATACATCAATATATGCTTTCGTTTACGGATAAAACAAATAACAAGAGCAGTCCATTTTAACAAATAAGGTTACCACTTGCTAATGAAACAGCTGTGTTTCTTCAGAAAACTTCCACAAATAATAAAGATGGTTATAAAAAACCCCATTAAAATCAATAATTTATGTATAAACATCTAATAACGTTAAACGAGC
>JAPMOR010064984.1:7794-19849 GCA_026543865.1 Argiope aurantia | reverse complement strand
GGTGTCTTTCCTGAAAAGAAGAAATTTTGCACACAAATAATATTTTTATAACTATTAGAAACTTTTTCTCTCTGCTCTCATGTTGACAATGTCGTACAGCGTCATCTTGTAAATTTTGGAGTTTTTTTTCCTTCGTAAATTTTTGTGGCACTTGAACTGCTGCCATAGGATGATAACCTACTGGTATGCAAAATTTGGTGAGATGGTGTGAAATTATCCGCATACGAATACACTCGGCTCACATTCAATAGCAGCAATGCCATTATTGTATTAACCAATCAAGTTGTGGTACGCGTAGCCTTACCGTATCTAAATATTTTCTCAAAAAAAAAAAAAAAAAAAAAAAACTTGCCTAGTGAAGCTTGATTTTCCGCGTATTTCTGTTTTAATACACCAATATGTCGTAGAATTTACTAAATTAAAGGCTTTTCTCTATAACTTTTCGTTAATATATTTATTTTCTCTTACCTTATTACAGATTCTTATTTTAAGAAAGACAAATATATCCTATAACTTATGAAATTTAAGGGAACGTATTCAAAACTTTTGCAAATATAAAATATTTATAAATATTAAATTCTGTTCACTGCCTGTGGTTTTTGCGTCTAGTAGCAAATGTCTAAAAGAAAAGATAAAAAGTGAAAAAACTAACAAGTGGATAGAGTTGAATTGGGTTAAGGCCCATATTGGGATATATGGTAATGAAAAGGCGGATCAATATGCAAAGTTGGCGGCACAGAAAGAGGGTGTTGATATGATTGTCCCCACATCAAATGGTGTCTTAAAATGGGAATTAAGAGAAGAAATAAAGCTGCAATGGTTTGACAGATGGTATATGTCCAAAAACGGTATATGTCCAAAACGGATCGATTTCATTCCTAATCCAGAAATAGAAACAAGAAGATACCCTCCACTGATAATTCAAATTATATCAGGGCATGGGAGATTTCCTGCATATTTCCAAAGTTTTGGAAGAATGCAGGAAAATAAATGCATTTGTGGAGGAATCGGTACTGTTTACCGCTATTTAAAGGAATGTATTGAAATCTCGGAGTTAAGAAAAAATCTGAAGATTATAAATAATGACTTAAGCACAGTACTGATGGTACCAGATAATCTTAAAATTCTGAAGGACATGATGTCAAAAATTGTCAGTTTTTTACCAACCATTTGAGAGTTTGTAGATAAGGAAATAGGACAGTAATGGATCAATTTGTGGCCAATTACCTCGAAGATAATGACAGTTTGACAAACCGGTCAATGCAAGGATGGACAATGCTAAAGATAGCAGTCGGCCACTGTAAATCCTGTCGATACTGCTACGTTCAGTGGTGGCGGGGTGGTCGGCTGTACGCAAGAAGAAGTAGTAAATGTTGACAATGCAGAGTCCCTCACTGATTCCTCAGTTTGTGGGCGCTATTGGTGGAAACAACAACTTCTCTTTGCATACTAGTTTTAATATTGAAGTGGAGACAATTCAAATGCAAAAACCACTTACTAAACACGGCGCACCAATTAAGACTAGATCACAGACACGAATTAAGACTAGATCACAGCATAAGTCCATAGGAATATATATTTTAAATAGCATGCGCAATTATGTTTAGCATGTGACTGTGATGCCACATGAATTAATACTATTTCAGAAATAAGTTATTTGTGATGATTAAATAACTTAAAAATATAATGTGAGAGCATATTGATCTTATTCTTTTACTTATTCTTTCAATCATATGAACTGAATAAAACCATATAATTTTAAATTAAAATTTGTTGAAGAGAAAAGTTTAAAATTTTTCTCTTTACATTTCGAAACTCAGTTGTTTAAATGCAATAAAAACTATATATTGTCGACATTTCTAGGGGAAAATGAGAAAAAAAATCAAAAGTTCATTATCAAAATGCACAAAATGACTTGTTTTCATGTTTTAACAAAACATTTTAGAAGAGATACTATTCGAAAAGGAAATAAAAATAATCCATTATCATTATGTCATGTTTAAATATATCCTATCAATTTAATTTTGCAATCCATTGCGCATTCTAATAGAGAAAGGAATGTTGAAAAGATTCCTAATTCCAATCTAAAACATCGTAGCATATTAACGTTTTGGCTGGGTTTTTTTCCCTTTATTTTATATTTACAGTTTATTCTTCATTAAACAGCAGTTATAAGTGCATACTACAAAACATATATAATACTGCCAGGTTTTTCATTAATAAAAATCCTATAATTAAAACAATGAAATGCATTTCTGTTAAATAAACTCAAACTATATTTTTAGAAACAAAATTTTTATCACTAGAGAATATAAATTCTGAATTTTAAATAGAAAATAGTTTTTGCGCAATAGCACATTCTAAAGCTATCAATAAAAAAGTCCTTAAAAATTTCCCTTAATTTTTGACTAGTTAAAAATCTATTTGAAATTTCGAAATACATTTTCTTGAATAACATCTATTCCCCATACTGCATATGGACCTAATTTAATAGCTGGAAGTCTAAAATTCTGCTCTGAATTTGAACGATTTTTGTATCATGATTATCTTAGGGTGAAATATCGGGCGTTTACAGATAGCATGACAACCAACACTCATTTTTATGTTGAAAAGAAGACGGTGTACCACAGAGCAACATAGTACTATCTACGTTATGAAAACATGAGTAATTACATATTATGTCGATTAAATGTGTGGTAAAAGAGGTATAACACAAAACAAAGTTTCATTCCACAATATGACCTGAAGCACAAAGGCAAAATTACACCAAATGTCTACATTTTCAACAACAGTCCTTGTAGAAAACCACACTAAAGTAGACAGAAAATCTTAATTAGAATTCAGACATAGAACTCAGCGTATACAGCCAGATAGCTTGCTGCACAATTAACTCTCTAAAGAGAGAATTCATACTTGTATTTTTTTATAGTCTTCTAGCAAGATATGGAATTTCGAGACGATTCTATTTATCTCAGTTTAAATTGAAATATCGCCAAAATTCCAGCATTTCATATAATTTGTATCTTTATTCCGAAATATACGCCAAATGTTTTGCCAATAGCGGGGATCATTGATCTGTCATTCATTTGATATACATTAAAATCCGCTATCTATTAATATCCATCCATGATCTTAACTTTGGCGAAAAGTTGCATTATAGATTTGGAACAGTATGCTTTTCGACAGTGATGTCACTTCATAATCGAATACAGGTGGTAAATGGAAACAACAAATGACTTTTGAAATTAAGAACGTATTAATTATTTAGAAATATTTGTAAAATATACTGCAGAAATATAAACACTTACGCATTTCCTTTGGGGTGTAGATTGGTTTATCAGTCTGGATGAAGACATACCCAGCTTTATTCGTGACAGGAATCTGTATTTCTTTGCGAAAATTATCACTTCTAACTGTCAGTAACACGAATTTTTCCGGACTCGGACTTGATAGAAAATTAGGAGGGAAAGCAGAAGGGTTCAGGTGAACTTTGAATATGTTAGGTTGCTCTGTAATTATAGTAATAAAAAGACAACATCAATCTTTTTTTAAATTTATAATATCTAAATTTCATCAGTAAGAACAAACGGTAAGACAAATTTCAAATATTTAACAACAATTATGTTTCACCTGCATGTACATTTAATACAGTTTCTGATATGTTCTTGATTTTCCCTGGATGGTCTTGTATAAGCACGTGAACTTTTGCGACCGGTTTTCCTTCTATGGCGATTGCTATTGTTTCATCGGAATCGAGGCGTAGAGTATTGGGAGCAACCACATGGAATATTCTGTAAAAAAATGAATGAATGTCGTAAGATATCTATGATATGAATACACGGTAAATTTAAATTTGAAACTCAATGCATGCATTGAAATGCTATTTTTGGTTTTTAGTAAACGGATTATACAAATATAAAATATTTTAATTGTCAAAAACTGTGAACTCGAGATTCTGATGAATCTTCACATTTCAAAATTTCCTCTGTACGAAACACATTTTTGGAATCATGTCTGTAAACAAAATAATTCAAAACACTTTGAACTAGAAATATGTAATTTGGCAATACACATTTGTAGATTTGTATTAAATTTTGAATAACATTTAATCAGAGAATTGCTGGTACAAGTGGATACGATAGTTACTAAATATAAAGAGCTATATACATAAAGCTATATACATGTTCCGATTTCGTCAATTTTTGCTGTATAAAAGTTTATGGTCTCTAAATATGTCATTAATGTAGCCTGCGTAGCACCACTTAGAGAACTTAAAAAGCTTTTTTTTTTAAATGTCTTCCTTATAATTTCCCTCCATAATGTAGGGGATATTGACAAAAGCCTCCAGTCATAAATGTTACAATAATTAAGCTAATTTTTATTTTTTGTTGATATTTAAAAAAACAAATTGATGAAGATTATTAAAAATTATTACTTTATCTTTTTTTTGGAATTTAAATGCATCGTTACTTAAAAAAAACAATATATTTTTGAGTGTAATGTTTTACATTTGTATTCGTTATTCTTATCTATGCATATAATTATCAATAAGAGAAACATTAAACTTATAATTATTCATTTCTTTATGAATGTCTGGTCATGCACCTGCATTTCTCAATTTGAAAAGGGCATATTGAATGTCTGTCTGTCTTTAAATATGATTACACATCTTGATTCTTACACATCTTTGATTTGTAATCATGATTACAAATCAAATTACACATCTATTAAATGTTTGATAAAATTCAGTGATACCATACCTTACCTTAAAATATACCTGAAAATATTTTTTTCAAGAAGGCAATATTCTACCTAACATTTATACATAAACAAAATAAAATGGACTTAAGAGGGCACTTTTAATAGTGCATTCAAAATGGAAGTTGCTCAGATTTCAATTAGTGCCTAGATTTTCAATTTTAATTTATAATTCATTGTTATAAAATAATCAAGAAATCAGTTTTTACTTTCACATATACGAAGGAGAAAGAAAGCATTGTAACTTGAGATTTTTAATAATTTTTCCGTTTCAGACTCATGTTCGAAAAATTCCTTTTGGACAGTATGTCTGTCCGGGTATCCAAATAAAAGTAAATGCAATAACTACAGAGCGAAGAGAGTTGGATGCACAAATAATTTATAAACAAATTTAACATTAAAGTGAAGACGCCTGCCAGATTTAGGACCAAATTAGTCAATGGCTTAACCATCGGTGAGTCTGTGCTTTTATAAGATGTAACCGATATAACTCAAAACGCAATGACTTAAATGTATGAAATTTGGTATGCAATTTTTGGATTCCAATTATAATTCTTTATAAAACTTTGGTATCAGTTGGCTGATAAACTGTGTTTAAAGTGCAAATTTGATTGATCAACTATCAACCACAACCACACGCAAGGGATTAATCACCAGAAACTTGCGTGAAAGATAACACCATAGATCCAGTAAATATGCTAGATTCACGCCAAAGATCTATATATCGTAACAATTGTTCGCCAAGCCATGCACAGAATTCACGGAACATTAATTACCAGAAACTTTCTTGAAAGATAACACAATAGATCCAGTAAATATGCTAGATTCCCGTCAAAGATCTATATATCGTAACAATTGTTCGCCAAAACCATTCACAGAATTCATGGCTTTACCCAAACGTGGTAGCTACAGGTTCAAACCTTCTATCTGTAGAACGCTAACACCCCACCCCACCACCACCACCACATGCCAGCACGCTGAAACACATACGCCCACGAGCGTAGACACACATATTCATCTTTATTATTACGGAAGAATTTTTCCCACTGTCACTGGCAAGCTTGTTCCGAAAAAGTTCACAATTTACACATTCAATTTGTCTTTTCCTATATTTTTAGCTTTTTTTGGAATAGATAACAAAAAAGGGAAGAATTTAAAAAATTTGCTTGAAATAAAAAACATACCAATTAATATTTCATGTTAAAACTAGAAATTTATTGACAACCTTGTTTGAAGAATTCTTCCTGTTCACAAGGAACTTAATGATGATGATACCGTATCCTCGTTACTGCAGTAGCTTCTGAGGGTATTGACTCCCGAGCACCCGAGGGCAGAAGTCTGACTGCTAGCTCATGAAACTCACACACATTCGCTTGCAACCCCTTTTTACAGTTGGGTACATTCACACACTTCACAGATAGAACACAGACGAAGAACAACCATGCCCGAACCGGGAGTCGAACTCGGGACGCCCAGATCACGAGGAAGACGCGCTACCCCTATGCCAGGATGCCGGCAAGGAACTTAATGATGATTAATAATAACTTTTTCGAAGAAAAACATGATCCGGCAGTTTTTTCTCATTACTTGACTTCCGATTTCTGTTTCGTTTTGTGATTTCATTCATATTTCTATTAATGTCCTTTAATTTGTTAAAAATGTCACTTAACAGATTTTTTTTATTTGATAATGTTAATAGGATGTCATGTTATTTGTAAATAATTTCATGCAATGTACAGGATGAAAAATCTTTCAAAATACTCAACATCTGTTCAATGCCACAGATCGAATTAGAATTTCCAAATTTGGCATCTAATTACTTCTTGTATAAGTATTAGCAAAAAAAAAAAAAAAAAAAAACACGTTTATTTTGCAATTTTTTTTAAATTATTTAAAAATTATTCAAAATATTAACATTTTTATTAGTAGCTTTAGAAGATATTATAGCAGGAAAGAAAAATGTCAAATATTTGCACTGGAATAAATTTCATTTTTTTCTTTTTACAATTATTCTCAAATTCTAAGCAATTTAAAAAAATTTAATTATTTTTTAGAACATTATTTTTCATTACTTCCTGGATTTATTCCTATTATCGCTGCTATATATTAAGAACTAATTAAAAATAATGGTGGAGGAATGAGACCTAAAACATTATTGAGCAACGCTGTTTGGATACGGTTTTCATTTAAAGTTTTCTTGATAACACAATACACACAAATTGTGTTAAAGTAATATGAAAAGCGCTGTCGGTAAAAGATCAATATGGACCACAAAAATTTATATTCCCAACAACAGATATGAAAAAAAAATAAAAAAAATCATACCAGTGAGAATGGTCTCCAAGAAATTTTCTCGCATATTTTCCAATAAAAGTCTTATCCCCTTCCTTCAGCATTAAATTGCAGACATAGTGTAATGTCGCGAATACCTTGCATGACATTGGGGAAAAATGGCTACGAAATATTGGTGTTTGGGGTGAATACCTTGCATGACATTGGGGAATAATGGTTACGAAATATTTATGTTTGACTTGAATCATGCATTTTTACTGCATCTAATGTGTGGGGATTTTTGGCCATTAATCCTTTCATTTAGAAAAAGATAAAATCGAATCTGCGTTTTCAGCACATTGTTACCAACAATTTTAAACCAAGATTCAGCATAGTGCTACAGTTGCAGTCACAAAATCATCTACCACAGCGATTATCACCCTGTGGGGCGCGAGCACACTAGAGGGGGGGGGGAGCGCGAGAACATCCAAGAGAAAATATTATTTAGAAAAATGATTAACTGACTGAAAGGAAAGCACACATACACATAAAAAAATACATTTCGACATATTTAATAACTTATTAAAGTAAAACAACTTACTTAATCAAAATATACTAAATTAAATCAAATTTAATAATAATTAGTGACTTCCTGGGGCCTGTCTTGCTGAACAAAGCTTTTCGAAGGAAGGCTTAATATTTGAAATAGCCACTCTGAATTCTGCCGAGATCTATATTTTGTCTTCAATGTAGCTACAGCAGAAAATCCAGTTTCACAAAAGTAGGATGTTGAAAAGGGTAATAGAATGCGAAATGCCATTGTTTTTAGTGCAGAAAAATCATCCTTACTCCTGCCCAAAATTCAAATAGTGATTTATTACGAAATTGTCTTTTAGTTTCGCCACTTGTCGTGAAGTCTATAAATTTTTCTTCCTCATCAATTGAGAGTCCTTCGGGAGTCTTGTGAAATGGATCCCTAACTCACTCGTAACTTGCTATCAGTTTGTCGTCAAGAATATACTTTTTAAAATTATTTGCCAGCATGGCTAAATGATTTTCAGTGGTTACAAAAACAACTTTTACATGTTCTTCTTCAGCCTTGTAAGTTTTTGTACAATCATCCACATTTGACAACATTGTTAGATTTCTTTCCTGTAAATTTCTGCTCCACAATTACAATTTTCTACAAAAATTATTAAATTTATCACTCGTATCCAACATATGTGTATTTGATACTTGGAGTTGAAGATTCATTTAATTTCTCGAATGTATCGACCAAGTAGCTCAATCTCATCACAAATAAATCGTCGCGAAAATTCACGGCTTCCTATCTGCTTTCTTCTTCTAGGAAAATGGCGATTTCTTCTCTTAATATACACATTGCAAAAATTTCTCACTTGATAATCATCTTGCCTCGCAATAAAAGAGTAACGCTGAATGTACTGAACCCATGTCTTTACAAAGTGCGGAAAGGATTTTCGATTTCAGGGTGTCCCATTTTTATATAATTTACTACGGTTACAACTATCGTTAACACAATATTCAGACCAGGACTCATTTCTTTCGAAGCCAAAACTTCTCTGTTTATCATGCAATGTGTCCAGAAGCACTGAGGCGATTTTTGTTTTAGAAGTGCTTGTATACCTTGGAATCTTCCGGACATTGAACGAGCATCATCGGTGCATATTCCGACGCAAATTTTTCCGTTCTATGTTTGTCTCGTTCATAAAATAATTTAAAATAGCAAATAATGCGAGGGCCGTTGTTTTGCGTTCTATTGGTTTGCAGAAATGTAGTTTTTCTACTACTGACATATTATTACAAAATCGAACATAGGCAATTAAATGAGCATCTTTATTACTATCTGTTGCTTCATCAAGCTGTATTGAAAACAATTTGTCACGCAACTTCGAGAAAAGCTGACACTGTACATCTTCAGCTATATCATCAATTCGACGAGCAACAGTATCATTTGAAACAGGTTCGGACTGCAATTGTTTTGAAAAATTATCTCCAAACATAGTTTCTAAAATCGCAATTGTTGCTGGCAAAATAAGTTATTCACCAATGGTGTGAGGGTTTTTACATTTTGTTATTTTATATCAAACTTTGTAAGATGCAATTAAAGCTTTTTTATTCACAGACAAAGTTTCTTTTAAAAAATGATTTTTGCTTTTTATATGATTTTAGTTTTAATTCGAAGAATTCTCTGGGTTTGTTGACTACTCACCATAAAGCTTTTCCAAATGTCATTTAAGTTTATTAGGTTTCATGCTGTCTGCGGCCAATATTTTTGAGCAAATGATACACAGGGGCATTTTTTCTTCATTTACTTCAGTACTGGTAAACCAAAATTGTAAGTATTCTTGAGAATATTTCTTGATTTTATTTTCGGAATCCCGCTCGTCTGTGTACTTGTTGATGCTTGACTGTCGTCTAATGCTCGCTTACTTCCGCTTAAAAATTTATCCATGAGTCTGCATAAATCTGCTGCCGTAAATATTTAATATGTTGAATTGCAATTAACATGAAAACATATATAACATACACATTCACGATAGATTCGATAGCGATAGAAGGATCGACTCGAATGAGACTGGCTGGAATAGAAACTTGCGTTATCGAACATTTTAATTCTTCCCATGAGAAAACATCTGCGCATGTTCGAGACGGCATCGGCCGCGTGGATTCCCTTCCACAAACATTACTTATTTTTGTTCTCTTTTATTTAGTCATGCTTCTGTTTTATTTCTTTTATCATTCGAAAAAATGTATTCCCAGTTTCTAAATTTAGCTCACCCCGTCTAGGTTAACTTTCATTAATGAATTTTTCTATTTTCATATTCTTTTAGCGTTATCTCTCTGTCTTTATACCGTTATACCTATCTTTCTTTCATTTCAAATATAATATTTAAATTTTCCCCGCTTTCATTCGCTTCACCTGTTCGCTGCCCGCTTTGCAAAATGCCAGAAGTGGCTTCTCGCCAATGTTGGCTCGCTTTTACTCTTTTTTTTGGCAGTTTTAAAAATGATTTAAAAACGGAATACAAAATACTCAATATACATTATTGTTGTATACATTTTATTGTAAGCAGGAGACTGCGAGAGGAAAATTATGATTGAAAATTGGACCGCGAATACTGAAAGGTTGAGAAACGCTGACCTACCAAATTTCATACGTCGAATTGATTGCGTTTCTAACCTATCATGTTTACATACGTACGTACACAATTTTATTTATTTATATTAAGTGCTAAATTTTCTCTATTTTTTATTTTTGCGTTTTGTAATTGTTGAGTTCACGTTTACTCACACTCAAATAGCCAGACAAAAGTCCTAAAATTGAATTTTGTTCTAAATTTGATAGAAATTTAAAAATTTGTTTACAATTCCATATACAAAATTTTAACCTGCAACCTCAAAGTGTTTTTGAGTTATCATGTTTTTCACAAACAGACTGACAAACTGACATAATGCCATAATGTGTTTTTCATACTCATGGAGGTCTGGAAAATGGAATTCGTCAAAATAAATAATTCGAATTTTTTGTCGATTATAGTACTTTCTCTTCTATTTCATATACGAGAAAGTAGAAATGCAAAACAAGACGGAATAAAACCTTTTAGTTATATGCGCCTATTACTTGTTAAAAATCTATATAATATATTAGTTTATACTATATTATTAATACATTAGATAATCTAAATTATATAAATAATAAGTTTAAAATCTTTGTCTGCTGCATCGAAAGAAAAATTTACTTCATTCAAAAATACAATTAAAGGGGAATTATTTGATATGGCCATATCAGCCAAAAGAATTAAATATTTAAAATACTCTCTTTCTGGTATTATACAGAAATATGAATGAGGAAATGTCGTGTAAAGAGTGGTCCTTGCCATCTGCCCAGAGTTGAAATTTAAGACACCTATCCGAACATAGCTCTTGTATTGCTTCAAAATTCTCTGTTAGTTTTATAAAAGGAAGAGGACATAAAGTTGATAAGGTAAAACGATGCATTTTTAATGGCCTGTGCAGTTATGATTGAATTAACATGTCATATAAAACATCTCTATTCCAGTTTCAAAAGCTTGTTATTACAGTCTGTAATAATGGCAAAGTAAATTATTACAAACTGTCAGGAATTAAAACCATTTAGATAAAATAAAAAAGAAATAGTTGATCGATTGAAAAAAAATTGAAATTGTCTCTTCTATCATATTAACCTTATACTAATATCATACTAACCGTCTTATGTGACCACCCGATGTGTCAGGATTATTGATAATGTTTAAATTTAATAAAATCTTAAATTGTTTATTCTTTTCTTCACAACAATGGTTTCATAGTCTGTTTTGTTTTTAAATGGAATTCTATTTTTGTAATTCTATACTTTTACTGCATATTCTCTTTCGTGTCACTCTCACTTTCACTTTTGTATTCCTCACGTAAACTGCGCAGGAAATAAACAGAACCTGTCTGCTTTCATTTTCAACTGCAGAAGAAAATCACGCGATTCAATATTTGATGAAACAAAGAAAGCAATTTAAAATTCACTGCAACAGCAAAGAGTATTACTGAAAATTATGCAAAAAAAGTAATGATAATGTTGAAAAACTTTCATATTCATGAAAAAAAAATTCACAGTTATTTGATTGGATTAAAATGACAATGTTGTGAAATTTGTGTTTGTTTCTCACTTAACATTTAGTTAGATTATTAACTAAAAAAATGTTAAGAAATTGTTCCAAGATATAAATTTTTATCCTCCAAAATGCAGTTGAACCTCATTTGAAAGCGGTAGACCTAGCATTGTAAGCTGTAGAATGTCAACAAAAAAAAATCATATATTTTTTATAATTGGTAGATTCTGGATTGTTTGCTTAATTTGAAGGGAATTTAGAAAGGAGTTTCGTAACATTTGTTCTTTTACGCCACAAATATGGCTTAAAATTTGACATGCATAATCAATCAAGCAAAATCCTTCACCCATGGAGCACGTTCTGTTTATGGATTTTCACATTAA